>CM059315.1:5226236-5788736 GCA_030340665.1 Neosalanx taihuensis
GGTTAGGGGGAGGAAGGGAGGGAGGTGAGGGCTAGGAGGGAGGTGATTTCTTACCTGCAGCATTTTCTCCCCTGTGGGTCTCTTGCGAGGGTTCTTGGTCAGACACTGTTTCACAAAACTGTGCATGGCAGCCGACCTGGGGGGGGCGGAGTTACAATGGAGGCTACTGGGAGGGGGGCGCCATGAGCCTCATACACAGTCACACAGTCCCGGTAAAGCCCATAGATCGCACCTTTCACTCGTCACATGACAGGAAGTAGCATACTGTACCACTTGGCCTTGTCCTTCAGCTTGGGGGGCTGGAAGTTGCTCTTCGACATCAACATCAACGCCCTGGAAGAGGCAGCAGAGTATGGTACAGCATAGCATAAGCCTAGTGTTGGCTTGGTTTTGTATAGCATTGTCTAGCCTAGCATAGCATAGTGGCTAACAGCATAGCATAGCATAGCATGCCATAGTGGATAACAGCATAGCATAGCGCGGTTTAGCGTAGCATAGCATGGAATAGCATTAGCGTAGCATAGCTCACCTCATGGGGTGCAGGTCGAACATGGGCGGCTGCAGCTCAGCCAGCTCAATGGCCGTGATGCCCAGTGCCCAGACGTCGCACAGCTGGTCATACCCGCCCTTCTTCTCCACCGCTGCCACCTCGGGTGCCATCCTTCAGAACCAGGCCAAGGCTTCAGTTCTGGTGCAGGTCTGAGACTGAAGGGGGGGGGGGGGGGATTCAAGGACTCACCAGTAGGGGGTGCCGATGAAGGATTTCCTCTTGGCCACCGAGGCGTTGATCTCGGCCGCCACGCCAAAGTCCGCTGGGGGGAAGGGAGGAGGGGAAGATCGGGGGAAGGAATGAGGGAGGAAAGGAAGGGGGAGGATGGGGTTGAGAGAGATAAGCATTTAGGGGGTGGGGTGGGAGGGGGCTGTGATTAGTGCAGAGGTGCTTGGATTGAGACATCTTGAGATAATGGGCTGGTCAGTGTTGACAGTGTTGGGGGAGAGGTATGATCTATGATCTGAAGGGGGGGGGGGGGTGACTTACCCAGTTTGACGTCTCCTCTCTCGGTCAGTAAGATATTGGCTCCCTGAGAGAAATGCACACTGACACAATGAGCTCAAAGTACAGTACACACACACACACACACACACACACACACACACACGCACACACACACACACACACAGTGACACATTCTGTTCACAGTACACACACACTCTGACACGATGAGTTCACAGTACACACACACACACACTCTGAAACGATGAGTTCACAGTACACACACACACATTCATACAATGACCTCACAGGACATGGACAACCCACCCAAACTGTGGCCATTGTGAGTTTGTCTTTCAATGACCGAAGGGTACCAACAACTTTGTCCACGTCTGTACACATATACAATTGACATACATACATATACACACATTATACACACACAAGTACCCCCCCCTACCCCCCCCCCCCCCCCACACACACACACACACACACATACACACACAGACAGTTCATTCAACTTCAGTCTTACCTTTATATCTCGGTGCATTTTACCAGCTTGGTGCAGGTAATGCAGTCCCTGAGAGAAAACACAGGAAACAGGATACAGTCAAACAGGATACAGTCAAACAGGATACAGTCAAACAGGATTCAGTCAAACAGGATACAGTCAAACAGGATACAGTCAAACAGGATACAGTCAAACAGGATACAGTCAAACAGGATACAGTCAAACAGGATACAGTCAAACAGGATTCAGTCAAACAGGATACAGTCAAACAGGATACAGTCAAACAGGATACAGTCAAACAGGATACAGGCAAACAGGATACCGTCAAACAGGATACAGTTATACTTGATAATCCTACATTTTATTCAGTGGATGCTTTTATTTAATACATCACACAAACTTGGTGTACTGAGATGACAGCAGAAAGTCCTCAGTTCTAACAGTGTTTTGTTGGTCAGAGTCAAGGAACAGTCTGTATTTTGGTTGGTATGTCATTACCAGGCACAGTGCCAAGCAACCACCTTACCACACCAAACCAGGAACAATAATCATCTCAACTGAAATGGTAAACAGACAGGCAGACAGACAGACAAACAGGCAGATAGACAGGCAGACAGACAGATAGGCAGACAGACAGGCAGACACACAGACAGACAGGCAGGCAGGTCTCACCTGTAGTGTCTCTCTGCAGACATACGCTATCTGTCTCTCCTTCAGAGGGCCCGTCACTATGGTTACAAGACACCAGTCAGTCAGAGGATCAGGAGGAGACACTGCAGTTAAAGGAGGAGACGGAAGAGGAGGTGACAGGGGAGAAGATGGGGGGGAGGAGGTGACAGTGAAGGAGGTGAAGGTGGAAAAGGTAAAGGGAGAGACGGAGGATGAGGTAACGGGGAGATGGAGAACAAGGTGAAGGTGGAGTAGGTAAAGGGGGAGATGGAGGAGGAGGTGAAGGTGGAGGAGGTAAAGGAGGAGGTGAAGGTGGAGATGGAGAAGGAGGTGAAGGTGGAGGAGGTGAAGGTAGAGGAGGTGAAGGTGGAGGAGGTGAAGGTGGAGATGGAGAAGGAGGTGAAGGTGGAGGTGGTTAAGGTGGAGGAGGTGACGGGGGAGATGGAGAAGGAGGTGAAGGTGGAGGAGGTGGTTAAGGGAGAACTCGCAGCTTTACCTCGGTAGAGATCCTGCAAGGATCCTCCTCCACAGAACTCCATACAGATCCACAACTTGCTGTTCCTGACAAACAACCCATAACAAACAATCTGTAGCATCTTGTGTGTGTGTGTGTGTGTGAGTGTGTGTGTGTGTGTGTAGCGAGTGTGTGCATAGCTCACCGATTGTAGCTGTTGTAGTATGCCACTATGTTTCTGTGTGAGCATTCCTTCATCATAGTTATCTCCTGCTGGATACATGTGATGTCATCACCTGGCAACAGCAGAGCACATGTGATGTCATCAGCTGGGAACATCAGAGCACATGTGACGTCATCACTGGTGGACAGCAGAGAACCTCTATTACCAGTGCAGTGGAGGATGTTGTCACGATCCAGAACGGTCCAAATAATAATGTCAATCAATCATGAGGGTGGGGAGGGAGGGACAGGGAGGGACAGGTGGGGGTCAGGGAAGGGTGTATGGAGGGACAGGAGGGACAGGGAGGGACAGAGAGGGACAGGTGGGGTCAGGGAAGGACAGGGAGGGTCAGGGAGGGACCAGTAGGTACAGGGAGGGACAGGGAGGGACAGGGGGGTAGGGAGGGGCAGGGAGGGATGTATGGAGGGACAGGGGGGTCAGGGAGAGTCAGGAAGGGACAGGGAGGGTCAGGGAGGGACAGGGAGGGTCAGGGAGGGTCAGGGAGGGTCGGGGAGGGACAGGGAGGGGTCAGGGAGGGTCGGGGAGGGGGTGTATTGAGAGACAGGGAGGGACATGGAGGGTCAGGGAGGGACAGGGAGGGGTAGGGAAGGGTATGGAGGGGCAGGGAGGGACAGGGAGGGACACAAAGGGGTCAGGGAGAGACAGGGGAGGGTCAGGGAGGATCAGGGAGGGACAGGGAGGGTCAGGGAACGGGTGTATGGAGGAACAGGGATGGACAGGGAGGGGTATATTGAGAGACAGGGAGGGACCGTGAGGGTCAGTGCTGTTTGGAGGGCTAGTGGAATAGCTGGAGCTATGAGGAGGATGTGGATCACTCACCAGGGTCCAGTTTGACCACCTTGATGGCAGAAATCTCAGACGTCTGAAGATTCCGAGCCTGGAGGAGGAGGAAGAGGAGGAGGGTCAGAATAAGAAACAGTGTGTCCATTCAGAAGCTTCTTTTCAAACGAACAATGTTCAGGTGTGGAGGATGTATTGTAACTGAACGAGAACTGCAGAAAAAGGATGGGAAACATGAAAGCAGAAGTAAGCCCGTCTCTATGACGACCAGGAGAGCAATCTCACTTCCTGTACGTATGGGACATGGATGTTTATTGTCATCGCTGATCCCCATGGAGACCACAAGCTCTCAGGGTCTAGAGCTGTCTCTAATTCACATATTAGGTCACCTTGGACAGAGTTCAAACAACTGCCGGAAACGAATCATGGGATGGGATGAGGCTGTAAAAATACACTGTCAGGATCGTAAATAATATGACACACATGACGCTCAACATATGACTGTATTTTCATTTTATTCATCTTCTTTCAGCGTATTTTTATTTTATTATTTTTTTGCATATGTTTAATCCTATTTATTTTAGTACATTTTAACGTCTCAGGTATATTTATTCTATTTTAACACTATTAGTTATTTTAGCACTAGGATTTTCTTTTATGTTGCACTGACTAGAAGAACTTTCAATCTCGTTGTACCTGTGACAATGACAATAAAGATCTATTCTATTCTACACAAATAGAATCACCTGGTAGCGGTTACCCACTTCCTGTTTCCTGTGTGTAGAGAGTGAGACTTCCTGTGAGCAGAGAGCTCTTCCCTGGAGACCTGAACCCCAACACAGCCTGGTTGTTACGGTTACGACTGCAGTACGGTTTCTACGGTTACGGTGTGGCATGGTTGTTGTGTTATCTGTGTATGAAGGACCTCGATCAACCCAGTTAAGAAATCCAGTTAGTAGCTTCCTCAATCACTTTCTCAATTCTCTGGCTTACTGTCTGCTTACTGTCTGCTTACTGTCTGCTTACTGTTTACACATCTCTACACTCTCCACAAACATGTACATAACCAGCTTGCCAACATGACAACCACACAATAAAATAATGAATAAGTGTAGGTTAATTAATAAGTGCACTATTAAATGGCCACGTGTCGGTATAAGTTCGCCAGCTTTTCGAATATCATCCCCCAAAAATGGACCTCACGGCCCAGTCTGCTCACATCTCGTCCTCCGAGAACTCCGTCGCAGCGATGAAGGAATCCACGTTATCAGGTCTGTATCCATCCTGTTTGTTGGTACTGCATCAAACTGGAATGTAAAAAAATATATAGATATATATATTTCAATAGTACGGTTTGAGTTGCTGGGTCCCCCCCCCCCCCCCCCCCCCCCCCGTGTTCGGAGGATGGAAATGCTAGGTTAGCCAGCCAGCCAGGAGTGCGGGGTTTAGGCAGGATGACAGCGATGGACGAAAAAGAAAGGACCAGGCCGAAAAAAAACAGACGGTTAAGCAGCCTGTGCTTGTGATGATCATGGTGGGAACATGATCGCCGTGGATCCGCCCTCGGTTAGGCCGTGGATGCAGCGGCAGGTGTTTCCAATGCGGTCCATCTATCCCCCCCACCCCACCCATGCGTTCAGTTAAACTTATCGGATTTAAATATTAAATCAACTATTTGCGTTCTGTTATGGCATGAACTAAATCGGATCTCTCTTAATGAGAGTTCTTAAGGAAGGAATTTTATGATTGGCCAGGTAATTAAAGGACGGCGTCCTTTGCCCAATTAAGCGACCACCTTCACCAGGTTGGCCTGCGTTTGATCCCCGGCCACTACCCCGTCACACCCCCCCCCCCCCCCCCCCCCACCTAAACGATGAAGTGGTTATCACTCACTCTGGAGCCTGCTGACACAGTTGCCCGTTGTAGAGCACCTTGCTGCGAGCTTGTGACCGGGAAATAATGGACTACTATGAGGTTCTTTTGTGCAGGTTACCCAAGAAGTGTTAAGGCCTAACGCATGACTGCCAGCGTGGTGTAACCCTCGATAATGTCTTTGATGTAAGGCCTACGTGAGCCCCTGTGTTGTAATATGGATTATCCTGCTAGCTAGGCTGAGGATCGGGATGGAGGCCCAGGGTAGGGGATGAAGAATGGGGTGGAGGCTGAGGATTGTGTGTGTGTGTGTGTGTGTGTGGGGGGGGGGGGGGGGGGTGGAGGAGGAGGCTAGGGGGTGGAGGCTAGGGGGTGAGGCTAGGGGGTGGAGGCTGAGGATTGGAGGCTGAGGATAAGTGGAGGGGAGGCTAGGAGGTGGAGGGGGGAGGCTAGGGGGTGGAGGCTGAGGATAAGTGGAGGGGAGGCTAGGAGGTGGAGGGGGGAGGCTAGGGGGTGGAGGCTGAGGATAAGTGGAGGGGAGGCTAGGAGGTGGAGGGGGGAGGCTAGGGGGTGGAGGCTGAGGATAAGTGGAGGGGAGGCTAGGAGGTGGAGGGGGGTGGGGGCTAGGGGGTGGAGGCTGAGAGGTAGGGCTGGAGATGGAGGTCGAGCACCTCGTGAGGAAATAAGCTCGGTCATCTTCGGTCACAAGATGGCTGTCGGGAAACACGATGACGTAGCTCGTTTAGCGGCGTGCTTGTCTGTTGTGACCGATAGCTCCCCTGTAAGGTCTTGCCGAGTGAACAGAATGAAAGTGGAATGTATTTGTGTAGCTAAGTGCATGAGACATTTTTTAATGGAACTTAGGCCAAAGAAGAACGATCAGCCTGGATACAAAACAGTTTGTTTTCCATTTTTCCATCGAGCTCTAAAAGGAAGTCAAATGCAAATGTCAAAGCGATCAACATTCAAACTGTTCTTTTCCCCCCACTCTCCTCCCCTCTCCCTGCTGTGTGTGTGTGTGTGTGCGTGCGTGCGTGCGTGTCTCTGTCTGTGTGTCTGTCTGTGTGTCTGTGTGTGCGTGTCTCTGTCTGTGTGTCTGTGTGTGCGTGTCTCTGTCTGTGTGTCTGTGTGTGCGTGTCTCTGTCTGTGTGTCTGTGTGTGCGTGTCTCTGTCTGTGTGTCTGTGTGTGCGTGTCTCTGTCTGTGTGTCTGTGTGTGCGTGTCTCTGTCTGTGTGTCTGTGTGTGCGTGTCTCTGTGTGTGTGTGTGTGTGTCTGTCTGTGTGTGTCTGTCTGTCTGTCTGTCTGTCTGTAGCCCTAGAGTTGGTCTACTGGCGTGACCCCAAGAAGTCTGCGCGGCGTTCGGCCTATCCCTGGTGGTGCTGGTCTCCTTGGCGACGTTCAGCGTCATCAGCGTGGTGTCCTACCTGCTGCTGGCCTTCCTCTGCGTCTCCATCACCTTCCGCATCTACAAGTCTGTCATCCAGGCCGTGCAGAAATCTGAAGAGGGCCACCCTTTCAAGTGAGTCTTGGCCCCTTAACATCCCCCTTAACATCCCCCTTAACATCCCCCTTAAAATCATTCAGCAGACGCTCTGATCCAGAGTGACTTACAGCAAGTACAGGGACATTCCCCCCCTGAGGCAAGTAGGGTGAAGTGCCTTGCCCAAGGACACAACATCATGTTGCCACAGCCAGGAATTCGAACCATGGACCTTCTGATTGCTAGCCCGATGCCCTAACCAAGTGCGGCACTCGTTGAAGTGGGTCTCCAATCCTGGTCTTCGAGGGTTCCTGTCCTGCATGTTTTCGATGTTTCCCTGCTCCAACACACCTGATTCAAATGAATGGGTCCTTATGAAGCTCAACAGAAGCCTGATAATGACGCTTTATTAGAATCAGGTGTGTGGGAAGGGTGAAACATCTAAAACATGCAGGACAGTGGGTCCTGAGGACCAGGGTTGAAGACCACTGATCTAAAACATGCAGGACAGTGGGCCCTGAGGACCAGGGTTGAGAACCACTGCTCTACAGAGCAATATTGGATGGGACTGGGTTTTGAGCTGACCTTCCCTGTTCTGACTCGTGTGCGGCAGGGCCCTGATGGAGCGGGATATCAGCATCCAAGAGGAAACCTTCCGGAAGGGCGTGAATGTGTCTCTGACCTATCTGAACCGCTTCACCAGACAGGCACGGCGCCTCCTACTGGTGGAGGATTTGGTGGATTCTTTCAAGGTTTGCACACAGACACACACCATGTTAAATATTGTGCGTTTCTGAGAGTGCTTTTGTACATAATTTGTTTTAAAAAGGAGGATATTCTATTGTGAAACAAGATCTTGCACTTTAATGTATCCAGATTTGGCAAACTGTAATCTTATTAAGTACTTTAATGTCAACACATTTAACGTCAGTGTTCTTCAGGGTGTCATTTTTTTATTGCATTGGGGATTTTGGCATGTTTATATTTGAACCTATTGGGTGTGTTTTTCTTTTCGTACAAGCCATTACACCCTCACACAATAGAACAAAACCACCGCACAAACACGCACACACACACATACTCACGTACACACTTCTCACCCATGCGCATGTCATTTTACACTTACACATACAAACATCGCATGGCGTGCTCAAACGCCACCTACCAACCATGCATGTGCATCTAAGGAGTGTGCCCTGAGCTGTGTGTGTGTGTGTGCGCGCTCCAGTTGGCAGGTGTGATGTGGCTGATGACCTATGTGGGAGCTGTCTTCAACGGCATCACCATCCTCATTTTGGGTAAGACCAACACATCCTCCTCTGCTGCCCCTTAGCAACAGCTAACCCCCCCCCCCCCCCCCCCCCCCCCCCCCCAGACTCAAATGGTTTGAGTGGAAAGTACAGAAGTTCAAGGGTCAAGAGCGGACAGTATTTACTTTCCACATAGCCTAGCGGCACCTAGTAGAACTCTGGGCTTTCTTTAACATGATCTTTCTCCCTCCCCCCCCTCGCTCTCATTTTCTTTCTCTCATTCTGTCTCTCTCTGTTTCTCTCGTGGTCTTTCTGTCTATCTCTACCTCTCTCTCTCTCTCTCTCTCTACCTCTCTATTTCTCTCGCGTTCTCTTTCTCTCTCCAGCTGACATCATTTTCTTCAGTACACCTCTGATATACGAGAAGAACAAGGTATGCTTTATAAGGCCTGGACAAGACTTTCTGTCTGCGTGCGTACTCAGACTGCTAGCTAATCCTCTTTTTGCCCTCCCTCCCTCCGCCAGACCCAGATTGATCGATACATCGAGCTGATTCGCTCCCGGGTGGAGGAGACCATGGCCAAGTAAGACACCTCGCCCCCCCCTCCCCCAATTCATTTGTGTTTGGTCAGGGAGCGGTCGTGTCCCTCTTTTGATTTGGTCGGGAGGCGCACGTCTCCCTGGTGGTTGGTGGAGACTTGCAATGTGATTGGTTGATTGATTTGATTGATCAATTAAGATCAATCTTAATACATTTTTTTTTTGTTTTTGGGTGGGAGAGATTCTAGAATTGAGTTGTTGCTAATGTTCTCCTCCCTTCCTGTTCCTCATCTCCTCCAGGCTTCAAGACAAGCTCCCAGGGGCCATAAAGCGCACCAAAACGGAGTGATTCCTCTTCCCTCCGCCTACCTTCCCCAACCCCCCCCCCCCCCCCCCCCCACTTTCTCTCCATGCTCGTCAAACCGCAAGAATACAAGGATATAATACTAGTGACCAACTCATCTGGCACTGGGATATCCCATTAGCCACCCGAACCAGTTTGAACCGGTGTAACTCTTTGTCCGTAACTAGCCAGAATAGTATAGAGTGCAGCTCACCTGTGTGCTATAGCAGCTCCGCCCTAGTCTCCCCAATTTCTTCACCCCTCGCCCCCGCCTCTTGTCTGTCTAGCCGACTTCTCTGCGTGTCTCCTGTCTGTCTGCGAGTCTCCTGTCTGTCTGCGTGTCTCCTGTCTGTCTGCGTGTCTCCTGTCTGTCTGCGTGTCTCCTGTCTGTCCGTCTAGCCTGCCTGCCAGCTGCTACCTGGATGGTGCGTATGTGCTGAGCGTGTGAATATGATTTCAGACATGGCAGGAGGAGGGGGGTCCTGTTCACATGCTCCTCTCCTGATCGAATCTTAACAGGACTGGGCGGGGGGGGTTGGGGAGGTGGGGCCGGGTGGGGTTAGCCTGTGCTACCACACACCTGCTACCTACCCCGTCCTCAAACCATCACCTGGAAGGAGGGAGGCCGTTCTGGAGGATGTGGACCGGGGCCCCTGTGTGTGTGTGCGCGCGCGCGCGCGCGCGTCTGTCAACATTTCAAGTGACCAGGGGGGGCTTCTGGGAGCAGAACCTGCGAGGTTCCTGTGAGGAACCGGTGAGGTTCCACTACTGTTACGCCTCTCAAAAGCAAATGTTTGTACTCATCTGTCTGTGCGTGTGGAGGGAGAACCAACACACACAAAAATGATAACCAATCTGTTGTAGTAGTTTAGTTGTAGTTTGTGAAAAAGAAACTAAAAAAAATTGTCTTGGAATTACTGATCATTTTTAATTTATGTGTGAGAGATGGAGTATTGTGGTCTTTTTGTTGATTTTGAGGTGGAGCTTCTGTGCGCTGAGGGTTTGGAAAACAGCTCATCAACTTGAAATAAAAGATGGAAACCGTGAGAGGCGTCTCTGTTCTTGTCTTCCAGTCCTCTACGTTCTCTCCTCACCTTCCCTACCTTCACTCTCCTCGCTTTCTCTCCTTTCTTCCATGCTGCCTTTCTTCTTTCCCCTCTTCTCTCCTCCGTGCTTTCTTCTTCTCTCCCTTCCCCTCTCCTCCCTGTACTCTGCCTTTTTTCTCCTCTCCTCCACCTTCTCTCTCCAACATAGTAAATCCTTCGCGCCTCTCCTCCCCCTCATCTACCGGCTCCTCTCTCTTCCCCCCCCTCCCACCGTCTTTATCTCCCTCTCTGCCTCCCTGAAATTTCCCCACTGCGGGGTAATCTTATCCTCCTTGACGCCTAACATCCCCCTCTCTCCCTACCATCAGTATCACGCTCTTAAGTAAGGTGTAAAACAACAGGTCAAAGGGCATAGTTTGCACTGTCTCGGAGGGGAAGTCAGGGAACGGTTTGTACCTGAGGATGATCGCTAACTAGCAGGCACACGGCAGGAACATGTCAACCGTGGCGTTACGGATGCTGATGTGTCATGGCTGTTGTGTTTTGCGCAACAAAACACAACATTTTAAGGTGTTTAAGTGTGGAAGAGTTTTGAGCACTCAGACACACACACAGCTGGGCGCTTGCCTTTGTGTACAACACAAGTTGCGAGATTAATAAAGGTTTCTTTGCGTCAAACGCACAGAAAAGGACACGCATATTTCCACAGCATGGTGTCATAGGGTGAGAGTAATACGACTTGGGATGTTAGACATGCGATGGTGTGGGAGATGTGGTCAAACATCGAAATGAAACGGCGCCAGCTTCTACTTTCACTCTGGGAAATTTAATCTAGGACCCAAATCTGTGATGGTGCTCTCTTCAACTCTCTCTTCATTTAGTCATTTACATTTACCTTACATTTATTCATTTAGCAGACACCTTTATCCAAAACGACATACAAGAGAGCTTTTCAAAAGAGCATTGGTCGCGTTTAGATCAGCAGTCCCCAACCCCGGTCCTCAAGGCCCACTGTCCTGCATGTTTTAAATGTTTCCCTGCTCCAACACACTGATTCAAATCAATGAGTCGTTATCTAGCTCTGAAGAATCCTGGTAATGCGCATGCACTGGAATCAAGTGTGTGGAAAGGGGGAACCATATTAAACATGCAGGACAGTGTCCCCTGAGGACCAGTGTTGGGGACCCCTGATTAAGATAATTTAGTCATCCAGAGTCACTAACAGCAAGCTCAGGGATGTTCCCCCACAGAAGGTCAAATCAGAAGTCACCTGGCTCGAACCCCGCCTGTGTCAACATGATGTTGTGTCCTTGGGCAATGCACTTCACCCTACTGGCCTCAGGGGGGAATGTCCCTGTGCTGTAAGTCGCACTGGATAAAAGCGTCTGATAAAGGACTAAATGTAAAATGTAAACAACACACACACACACACACACACACACAGCTGTTCTAGCCTTAGCCCCAGTCATACACACATGCAAACACACACACAGCTGGGTTAACTTCAAGGAGGCGCTATGGGGGACGTTTTCAACATTACACACACACACACACGATTCAGCAGCAGCCAGCACACGTCTAAGCAGGGGGCAGGCGGTGAGAGGGGGGCCTGAGAGGGGGGGCCTGAGAGGGGGGCCTGAGAGGGGGGGGCTGAGAGGGTGGCCTGAGAGGGGGGCTTGAGAGGGGGGGACTGAGAGGAGGGGGCCTGAGAGGAGGGGCCTGAGAGGGGGAGCCTGAGAGGGGGGGGCCTGAGAGGAGGGGGCCTGAGAGGGGGGGCCTGAGAGGGGGGGCCTGAGAGGGGGGCCTGAGAGGGGGCCTGAGAGGGGGGCCTGAGAGGGGGGGCCTGAGAGGGGGGGGCTGAGAGGGGGGGCCTGAGAGGGGGGCCTGAGAGGGGGCCTGAGAGGAGGGGCCTGAGAGGGGGGGCCTGAGAGGGGGCCTGAGAGGGGGGGGCTGAGAGGGGGGGACTGAGAGGGGGCCTGAGAGGGGGGGCCTGAGAGGGGGGCTTGAGAGGAGGGGCCTGAGAGGGGGGCTTGAGAGGGGGGGGCCTGAGAGGGGGGCCTGAGAGGGGGGCTTGAGAGGGGGGGACTGAGAGGGGGGCCTGAGAGGGGGGCTTGAGAGGGGGGGA
This sequence comes from Neosalanx taihuensis, assembly GCA_030340665.1. Classification (NCBI taxonomy): domain Eukaryota; kingdom Metazoa; phylum Chordata; class Actinopteri; order Osmeriformes; family Salangidae; genus Neosalanx; species Neosalanx taihuensis. Next base: position 5,238,545 of record CM059315.1, read on the forward strand.
CTGAGAGGGGGCCTGAGAGGGGGGGGCCTGAGAGGAGGGGCCTGAGAGGGGGGGCCTGAGAGGGGGGGCCTGAGAGGAGGCCTGAGAGGGGGGGCTTGAGAGGGGGGGACTGAGAGGGGGGGCCTGAGAGGAGGCCTGAGAGGGGGGGCTTGAGAGGGGGGGACTGAGAGGGGGGGCCTGAGAGGAGGCCTGAGAGGGGGGCTTGAGAGGGGGGGACTGAGAGGGGGGCCTGAGAGGGGGCCTGAGAGGAGTTCAGCTCGGACTGGGTCAGACGTCAACGTGTAATCCATGACTCAGCAGAATCTCAGGGCGCAGGAAATGGATAACTAGGCCAAGACTGATTAGCAGAGCAAACACAGGTAGTCTGGGCCATTTACAGGGACCACGGTTCAATTCTGCCCCCCCCCCCCCCCACACACAGTCCACACCCTGGGCCGTATTTCCGAATGACCGTTACTCGTTTCCTGTCCATGGACACCTTTTCCTATTGGTCATTTCCTAGTTCCTGTCTGTTTACCGTTTAGCAGACGCTTTTATCCAGATTGACTTACAGTAAGTACAGGGACATTCCCCCCTGAGGGAAGTAGGGTGAAGTGCCTTGCCCAAGGACACAACGTCATGTAGCCACAACCCGGAATCAAACTCACAACCTTCTGACCATGAGCCCAACACCTTAACCCGCTGAGCCACCTGACCTCCCAGGTTGCTTGAGAGGGGGTGGGGGTGTAGAGGGGCCAGAGGATAATTGATAGTTTATCAGATCAATTTGTCCAATAACAACTTCCTTCAGTTAACACCTGGTAACAGCCTGCTTGCTGCCTGATAATCTGCTTGCTGCCTGACTGCCTGGAAACGGGCTTCTTTTATTGTCTGCTCCAAGTCTTATGGCCTGTTCACAGCCTTTCCGCCTGTACCATTTAGTGGCAACAGAGCCTTACCGCCTGGTTATGTCTTACCACCTGCTTGCTGCCTGACTGCCTGGAAACTGTCTGGTGACTTCCTTTATTGTCTGCTCCAAGTTTTACGACCTGTTCACAGCCTTTCCGCCTGATTCATCTAGTGGCAACAGAGCCCTACCACCTGGTTACTGCCTGTCTTAGGATGCGAGTTGCCACTGACGGATATCCGCACGTTATCAGACATGAACTCGCTCGCGCCAAGGTCTCCATGGTGAGACGTGGTTGAACCACGTTTGCGGTCTGCATACTAAGCAGCCAGTCCAGCACCATCGCTACATGATCATGAGGAATGCCTGGAACTGGACCAGACTAGGGCACGGTACCGAGATTAGCATGTCAATGAGGTCTCCTCTTAGCCCCGAACAGGCGGTAAATACGGTAACACAGGATTTACCACCGCCAAGGTGCAAATGACCACCGACCCTGCCACGTGACCTGAAGTTACAGCGCGAGCTCCGTTTTGGGTTCCGAGTTCGTATTTACGCGTCTGTGTCTGTTTGCTTGTGTAACGTCCTGCTAAATATTTTTCATTTTTACATTTAGCAGACGCTCTTATACATGGTGACGTACAGCAAGTAGGGTGAAGTGCCTTGTCTGAGGACGCAACGTCATTTGGCACAGCCGGGGGTCGAACCAGCAACCTTCTGGTTACTAGCCCGATTCCCTAACCGCTCTGCCCCCTGACTCCTTCCACGGTCGCCGTCATAATACCACTCCAGTTCCAACTTAAGGCTGGGAATCAAAGTTGAGGACAACGAACCGACAGCTCCAGCACAGTCCTCCAACCACCTCCGCTGCAAGCGCACACATGACCACTGGGCCCCCAGCGGGTCCGCGGTGTCGGAGGCCGGGGGGGGTCCGAACCCACGCTTGACCCCCACAGCACGACTGACGCTTGACAATCCATTAACGGTTGCTCCATGAATGATTGCAACGATCGGATAGGTTTTATCTCCGTGTCGTAACACCGCGACACTAAAATCAGCGGTCAGGCTGAGAGAGGAAAACTGTTCAGGTGGAACATTAACTTCAAAGCAGCCAAGAACATTTTTGAAAGTCAATGCGCTCCTGTTATCTGCGCCGCTGTATCCGTTCCCAGACGCACGCAGCCCCGCCGTCAATTCTCCAGAACCTCCTCGAGATTCGGTAACTTCCTTCACGCCGCCGGTATGGGCTTCGCGGACCTCCTGAATGACGTTGGCGGGTTCGGACGCTTCCAGTGGCTTCACGTGACGCTGATCTCCATCCCCGGTCTGCTGATGGCCAGCCAGAACCTCCTCAATAACTTCGTGGCGGGAGTACCGCAGCATCACTGCGCCATCCCCAATAGAACTTCCATCGCGAGCGCGCGAAACGTCTCCCTCGAGGACGTGGACGATAGTCAACTGCTGCGCGTGTTCATACCGACCGACGCTACTGGGAACCGGCTGGACAAGTGCACGCGGTACGTGGAGGCGCAGTGGCATCTCCTCGAGGGCAACGCGAGCGCACCGGTGACGTTCGCCAACGGGACGCAGCCCGAGACGGAGTTGTGCCTGGACGGGTGGACGTACGATCGGACCGATTTCCTGTCCACCATCGTGACGGAGGTGAGTTTCGGAGGTGCGTTTGGGGCTGCGCGCGGACGGAGAGGGTACCTCTCCGGTCTTTGCGCGTGGCGCATTGTTTTGGGGCACGGATACGTCGGTAATGTGTCGACTGAAACTATCACAAAATGAGTGATTTAGTGGTATTGGTGATGGAGAATGTGCGTATCTGTGTGCGCGTGCGTGCTTGTCCGTGTACGGGAACGTAGGCGCTTGCACGAGCACGTGAGGGTGCTTGCCGTGCGTTTTGCGCGCGTGCCTCCTGTGGTGTCTGCGCGTTTGCGTGTCAGTGAATGTGGTGCGTGCGTGTGTGCGAACCTCGCGCGCGTGTGCTCAGGGGAGTAATGTGGCGCAGTCAGTTAGGGTGTCAGGTTAGTAATGAGAAGGTTCCCGGTTGTAACACTGGCTGTGCCAACATGTTGTGTCCTTGGGCAAGGCACTTCACCCTACTTGCCTCAGGGGGGAATGTCCCTGTACTTGCTGTAAGTCGCTCTGGATAAATGACTAAATGTAAATGTGTTTCTGCATGTGTTTATGGTGTGTGTGCTCCATAGTGGGACCTGGTGTGCACGTTACGCCCCTTGAAACAGATGAGTCAGACCATTTACATGGGGGGGGTCTTGACAGGAGCCATCATTTTCGGAGGGCTATCGGACAGGTGAGTGACCTTTGACCTCTCACACCTGACCTCTCTCTTTCAGCTTCTCATTCCTGACCTCTCACCCCCAGACATGTCACCTCCAATCTATCACACTCGTTTCTGCAGGGTGGTAAAGGTTCCGGTCAGGGTTCTATGGGGTTCTGCTAAGGGTTCTGGTCAAGGTTGTGGCCAGGGTACTGGGTCAGGGTTCTGGTTCTAGTCAGGGTTCTGGTCAAGGTTGTGGCCAGGGTACTGGGTCAGGGTTCTGGTTCTAGTCAGGGTTCTGGTCAAGGTCCAGGTCAAGGTTCTATTTCTCATCAGGGTTCGGATCAGGGTTCTAAAGGATTTTGCTAAGGGTTCTGGTCTGGGTTCTAATAAGGGTTCTTGTCAGGGTTTTGGGTCAGGGTTCTACAGGGTTCTGATCTGGGTTCTGATCCGGGTTCTTGTCAGGGTTCTGGTTCAGGCTTCTGGTCTGTGTTCTGATCTGCGGTCTTGTCAGGGTTCTGGGTCAGAGTTCTGGTTCTGGGTCAGGGTTCAAAAGTATTCTGGTCAGGGTTCTGGGCCTGGGTTCTGGTTCTGGGTCAGGGTTCTACAAGGTTCTGGTCAGCTTTCTGGTAAGTGCTGGACAGAACAGCTGACAGGAAGATTAACATTCTTCAGAGAACACAGCTCTGTTTGTTGTTCCACCATCAGATACTTTCTCTCTGGGAGACCCTGTAAACAAGCTCGCTAGCAAGCTGTGTGTGCGTGTGTATTCCAAGCAAGTGTGTGTGTGTTAGGAGTGTGCGTGTGGGAGCAGGTGCGGGCACATACTCTTCAAGCCCAGTGTGACTGTGTTGTACAAAGCTTTTTATTTTGTTGCACAGGCCAAAGTCCACAAAGCAGACAGGCTGTGACTTACAACCAGGTTTTTTTTGTAGCAGAACGACCAGAACTCTAGAATGGCTACAGTAGAACATCAGCAGATGTACCATAGCATCGCTGCAAGCTTATGCAGTGTTGAATTACTGCATTTATACTACGTTAACTGTAGAATTACCTCAGTAAAACTTTTACATTTAGATTTGAGTCATTTAGCAGATTTACAGCAAGTACAGGGACATCTCCCCCTGAGGCAAGTAGGGTGAAGTGTCTTTCCCAAAGACATAATGTCATGTTGACTAAGCCAGGGTTTAAACCAAGTACCTCTTGATTACTAGCCAACGGCGCCACATGATTCCCATTTATACTACGTGAACCAGAGAACGATCTCAGTAAAACTTTTGAAATCCTACAGAACAGGATTACTACCATGTAACGACAGTGAATAATACATGGATTACTACAACACAAGTATTACAGTAAAACTACAGCATCCATCGACATAGTATAATACTATGGGACAGTTTGAATAACTGAAGTGCACATACTTGTGTGTTCCTGTGTGTGTGTTCCTGTGTGTGTGTTCCTGTGTGTGTGTGTGTTCCCGTGTGTGTGTGTTCCTGTGTGTGTTCCTGTGTGTGTGTTCCTGTGTGTGTGTCTTCCTGTGTGTGTGTGTATGTGCGTGTTCCTGTGTGTGTATATGGTCCTCTGTGTGCGTTTCTTTGTGTGTGTGCGCGTGTGTGTTGCTGTGTGTGTGTTCCTGTGTGTGTTGCTGTGTGTGCAGGTTCGGCCGTAAGGCTCTGCTGGTGTGGTCCTACTTCCAGCTGGCAGTGTTGGGGTCCTGCACGGCGCTCTCCCCCTCCTACCTGGCCTTCTGCATCTTCCGCTTCCTGGCTGGAATGGCTGTGTCTGGGATCATCCTCAACGCTGTCTCCCTCAGTATGTCCCTCTAACACACACACACACACCACACACTCGCACACCCACACACACACACACACACACTCGCACAAACTCACACACACGCGCACACACTCACACACCACACACTCACTCACACACACACCCCCACACACAGGAACACACACATACTCACACACACACCCACACACCCACACACACTCACACACTCACTCACACACACCCATACACACACACCCACACACACACACAAACACACACAGACCCACACACACTCCCTTTCTCTCTAACTCAGGAGGCTCAGCGGTCAGGGAGTCAATCTAATAATCAGAAGGTTCCTGGTTTGAATCCCGGCCGTGCCAAATAATGTTATGTCCTTGGGCAAGGCACTTCACCTTACTTGCCTCAGGGGGGATGTCCCTGTACTTGCTGTAAGTCGCTCTGGATAAGAGCGTCTGATAAATGAGTAAATGTTCGAATGTGAATGTAACCCCTGCTCCCACACATGTGGACAAGCTGCCCATCTAAACGCACACGCCTCACTGCTAACCCTGGACGTACACACGCCTCTCGTTTAAACTCTTACAGACCCGAATCACGGCTCCACTCTGATGTATTTTACCCCACTGTGGACATACTTACCACCCACTATATATTCACACTCATATTTTAATTTTCCTATTCTATCATTATGTATAGTTATTTTTTATTGAACTATATTCCTTTGATTCATATTCAGTTTCTATTATTGTTCATCGTTCTTGCCTACTTTTCCATTTCAGATCCTTATATGTTTACTGTTTGCATCATCCTGCCACAGTGAATTCCAGGTTTTTGTGCAACTCACATGGCGAATGAAAAAAAGATTGTGATTCTGTTCCCCCTCCCTCCCCCACCCCTCTCTCTCTCTCTCTCTCTCTCTCTCTCTCCCTGTGTGTGTCCAGAGGTGGAGTGGATCCCCACCAAGTCTCGAACGTTGGTGGGCACCCTCACCTCCTTCTTCTTCACGTTCGGTCAGATGCTGCTGGCCGGGATCGCCTACAGCCTCAGAGACTGGCGCCATCTGCAGGTGGCGGTGTGCGCTCCCTACTTCCTGTTCTTCCTCTACAGCTGGTGAGCAGCGCGCAAACGCGCACATAGACTGTGAATACAAACACACACGTACAGGGAATACAAACACTCACACAAACACACACAGACTGTGAATACCCCCCCCCCCCCACACACACACACACACACACACACACACACACACATAGACTGTGAATACAAACACTCACACAAACAAACACAAACACATAGACTGTGAATACACACCCCAAAACACAGACAGGAAATACAAACACTCACACACACACACACACACACACACACACACACACACACACAGACAGTGCATAAACACTCACACAGACACACACAGTGTACACTTACTCACACACATTCTGTTTTGACGAGACAAATTAGGGTCCACCTTTCACGTTCCCTTCCCATCTGACATACACACACACATAACACACACACGCATACAGAAACACACACTGACTTAAGCACACAAATTAGCACACACACAAACACAAACACATGTATGTATACACAAACTACTGTTACACAAACACCAAGTTATGATCTGGCAATAATATCTGACTATCTGTGTCCCTTTGCTGTTCTCCTATTGGCTGTGTGCTCCTGTGCTGTCCTCCTATTGGCTTTGTGCTCCTGTGCTGTCCTCTTATTGGCTGTGTGCTCCTGTGCTGCCTTCCTACGGGCTGTATGTTTCTGTGGCTGTCCTGCTATTGGCTGTTTTGTTGCTGCGCTGTCCTGCTATTGGCTGTTTTGTTGCTGCGCTGTCCTGCTATTGGCTGGCAGGTGGTTCTATGAGTCAGCCCGTTGGCTGGTTCTGAACCAGAGGACCAAGGAGGCTGTGAATCTTCTGCATCGCGTGGCTCGCACCAACGGCAAGCCAGAGATGGTGGACAAGATCACCGTGGCGGTGCGTGGGCGCGCGCTCGCGCGACGAGCGACGTTTTACACAACGCGTAGCAAGTAGCAGCCGCTATCGATCCCGCCAGTCACGCCGAACTCGTGTGTGTGTGTGTGTGTGCGCGTCTGTGCGTTTGCGCAGGTCGTTGAGTCGCACATGCACAAGGAGATCCACTGCAGTAAGTCTGTTTACACGGCCTACAACCTGGTGCAGACCAGGGTGATGAGGAGGGTCTCCCTGTGCCTCATGGTCGTCTGGTGAGCAACCTCGATCCACGCCCCTCCCCCCCGCCCCTCTGTCTGGGCTGTATCTAGTCTGTGATGGGTCTCTCTCTGGGCTGTGTCTAGTCTGTGATGGGTCTCTCTCTGGGCTGTATCTAGTCTGTGATGAGTCTCTCTCTGGGCTGTATCTAGTCTGTGATGAGTCTCTCTCTGGGCTGTGTCTAGTCTGTGATGGGTCTCTCTCTGGGCTGTGTCTAGTCTGTGATGGGTCTCTCTCTGGGCTGTATCTAGTCTGTGATGGGTCTCTCTCTGGGCTGTGTCTAGTCTGTGATGGGTCTCTCTCTGGGCTGTATCTAGTCTGTGATGAGTCTCTCTCTGGGCTGTATCTAGTCTGTGATGAGTCTCTCTCTGGGCTGTGTCTAGTCTGTGATGGGTCTCTCTCTGGGCTGTATCTAGTCTGTGATGAGTCTCTCTCTGGGTTGTATCTAGTCTGTGATGAGTCTCTCTCTGGGCTGTGTCTAGTCTGTGATGGGTCTCTCTCTGGGCTGTGTCTAGTCTGTGATGGGTCTCTCTCTGGGCTGTATCTAGTCTGTGATGGGTCTCTCTCTGGGCTGTGTCTAGTCTGTGATGGGTCTCTCTCTGGGCTGTGTCTAGTCTGTGATGAGTCTCTCTCTGGGCTGTGTCTAGTCTGTGATGGGTCTCTCTCTGGGCTGTGTCTAGTCTGTGATGGGTCTCTCTCTGGGCTGTGTCTAGTCTGTGATGGGTCTCTCTCTGGGCTGTGTCTAGTCTGTGATGAGTCTCTCTCTGGGCTGTGTCTAGTCTGTGATGGGTCTCTCTCTCTGGGCTGTATCTAGTCTGTGATGGGTCTCTCTCTGGGCTGTGTCTAGTCTGTGATGAGTCTCTCTCTGGTCTGGATGTAGTCTGTAACTGGTCTATCTCTGGTCTCTCTAGGTTCTCCACCAGCTTTGCCTACTACGGCATTGCCATGGACCTGCAGAAGTTTGGTCTAAACATCTACCTCATGCAAATCATCTTCGGCTTCGTCGACTTCCCCGCCAAGCTGGTGGCACTGGGCATGCTCAGTTTCCTCGGCCGGAGGGTCACCCAGGCCACCTGCCTCATGGTGTCCGGGCTCATCATCTTCGCTAACATCTTCGTGCCTTCAGGTTGGACACAACGCACAAACAGAGGAAACAAATTAGACTTTAGTTATACAGTATAGTTTAGTTATACAGTATAGTGCAGTGGTGTCAAACTTTAGTTATACAGTATAGTGCAGTGGTGTCAAACTTTAGTTATACAGTATAGTGCAGTGGTGTCAAACTTTAGTTACAGTATACAGTATAGTGCAGTGGTGTCAAACTGCCATCGCGGGCCAAGAGGGTGCAGGTTTTCGTGTCAACCTGGCCACTACACCAGCTGATTTCTATTAGTATAGTATTCTATTAGTGTATTAGTTGTAATGGCTGCTGTGCATATGGCTGTCTTCTCAGACATGCAGACCTTGAGGACCACGTTAGCCTGTTTGGGGAAGGCCTTCACCTCATCCTCCTTCACCTGTGTTTACCTCTTCACTGGAGAACTCTACCCTACTGTCATCAGGTAACCCTCCTCTCCCCTCCTCTCCTCTACTATCCTCCTCTTCTCTCCCCTCCTCTCCTCTACTATCCTTCTCTCTTCTCCTCTTCTCTCCCCTCCCCTACTCTCCTCTACTATCCTCCTCTCCTCTTCTCTTCTCTCCCCTCCCCTCCCATCTTCTCTCCTCCTCTCTCGTTTCCTCCCTTCCCCTCCTCTCCTCCCCTGCTCTTCTCTCCTCTCCCCTCTTCTCTCCTGTCCTCTCCTCATCTCATCTCCCTTCCACTCCTCTCATTTTCTCAATTCCTCTCCTCTCGCCTGCCTCCCCATCCCTATCGTTCTTCATCTCCTCCGCTCCTCTCCTCCCTCCCCCAAACCTCAACCTTCCCCCCTCCCCTCCTCTCGTCCTCTCTGCCCACAGACAGACAGGGATGGGGTTCACCTCCACCATGTCCCGAGTGGGCAGCATGGCGGCCCCGGCTGTGCTCATCCTGGACGAGGTCCTCCCCGCTCTGCCCAGCGTGGTGTACGGGAGCGCCGCCCTGGTGGCAGGGGTGGTCGCCTGCTTCCTCCCCGAGACGCTGAACGTGCCGCTGCCGGACACCATCGAGGACGTGGAGGAGAAGTGGTGAGGGCGGGGGGGGGGGGTCGCTGCGGGGTCACCGGGGGGGGGGGGGGTCGCTGAGGTTACTGGGGGACTGGGAGGAGTGATGGGGTGGGTTTGACTTCACTAGAATGTATTCACCTAAAACAAAAAGTGTGTGTATGTGTGGGAACGTTTGCATGTTTGTGTGCGTGCTTGTGTGTGTGCGCGCACGTGGGTGTGCGCTCGTGCGTGTGTACGTGATCGTGCGTATGTGTGTGCGCGTGCTCGTGTGTGCGCGTGTGCATGCGTGTGCGCGCGTGCTCGCGTGTGTGTGTGTGCGCGTTCAGGGGCAAGAGTTCGCCTGGGCAGTACAAGCAGGACCTCAAGGAGAGCGTGGCCTTGCAGGATCTGAAGGAGATGCCCGCAACTGAGGAGGATTCTGGGAAGGCTGCAGGGCTAAACGCTCTCTGACAAGCTGATAATCTGTCTGCCTGTTTTACCGCCTGTTTCTCCACTGTCTGGCTGATCTACATGAGGCATGCGGCCTGGGTTTTTATAACAGTACTGTAGTGAAATAAAGTGATACCATACATGATTGGGACTGAAAAGGAGGAGTTCCCATGAAATAGACAGACAGTATCACATGTAAGGATGTAGGGAAGATAAAATGATCCTTTATTAGTGTTGCAAGGCAGAAATTTCTGTTTTCAATGCCAGGAACAGTTTAGCACTCAGAGTATCAATAAATATATTATATATAAAATATATATTAGGGATTTTAATCGATTAAAACAAATTATCAAGTTAATCACGTCTATAATTAAATACTACTATTTCCAATTACGGTGTTTGAGTACAGAAATGTACGACAAAGTGGTTAGGGCTTTTTAAAACTAAAACTTTTAATTTACATCTCAGCCAATTAGAATATCTTAATTCACAGAGCAACAACAACCATACAATGCAATCAGTGTTTTTTAACCTGCTCATCACGGGCACCTGTGTGCCACTGTAGTAAACACGCCTCTGAAATTGGGCTCTAACAACATCCATAACGAGTTATCCTTGTCTAAAACGATGTTAATGGGTCTGCAGTCCGTTGCGACACATTTAGTGATAACATTAGTTATCTTAGCTGTTGTCGTCGTATTGACAGATCCAGCTCTGCTGCACTCCGCCAGCCTAGTTTGACGAGCACTGCTTGAACTCGTCTCGGTTTTAGCATCTGTGTTTGCAAAGATGTGCTATTTAATATTGTTGTGATTGTTGTTCACCCACAATGAAATGTACTGTTCTTCTCATTCCTCTTGTAAGAATTCTTCTTTGGATCTGAATGGAGCAAACATACTCTTGTAGATTATGTGACACTAACCTTGTTGCTTTAGCAGTTTTCTATTGTTGAGAGAAATATCCATATATATGTCCCATGTGGACCCATGTGGTGTATATATTCAAAATAAAAACAAATTAACAACTGTACTGAACTTCGTATTTCATTTGACAACCTGGAAAAATGTAGTACATTCATACTTTGCTAATATGCTTTTGAAATTCATAATATCTTTCTTTTGCAGGAATGTACCTGTACTTGCTGTAAGTCGCTCTGGATAAGGGTGTCTGCTAAATATAAATGTATCATGAAATTGGCAGATAACCTTTAGAGTTAGTAAAAGAGAGAGAACTAGTGACTAAACCATGGTTAAATCAAACATATGTATGTTGTGTTGATGTCAACATGCTTTCAATACTCAGTATGTAAAGGGGTCGAATTGTTTTATTTGGTTAAATTTAGGTAATAAGGTGTTGTCCACCAGGGGGCACCACAGGTCTGGGTTGGAGGTCTGGGTGTCATCAAACAAATCTTCGGCTGCTTGACTGAGTGACAACTCTGAACTGGCGATGCTTCCTGAAGAACAGCCCTGAAGGACATCTTATCTGGGTTGGTGGGGGAGGGCAGGGACGTTGCTAGGATTGAAAGAGAAGGGGGGCTTAGCCCTAGCCCCTGGCATTTTTTGTCGACGGGGGGGGGGGGGGGGGGGGGGGGGGGGGGGGGCGAGCGAACTAGCCAGTGATTCCCAAAGACGTCCGTTTTTTTTACTCGTTTTTCGAACTTGTGGGTTACATGTTTGACGCTCAAGTTACCGACATTTAACCGAGAGCATCCGGTAATTTTTCGAAATCAAATATTGTTATTAATTATCGTATTTAGGGTTAGGGTTAGCCCGATAATAATAATCCCGATAATTATTTAGGGGGGCTGAAGAACATTAAACAGGGCTAACGACGCCCATGGGGGAGGGTGAGGGATGTAGGAGCTGCCATCAGGCTTTGCCATGTCAGCTGGGTGATAGGACGGTCCAGCAGGAGGTTTTGGGCTGCCTGGTTGAACAAGGTCTGGGTCTGACCAGGGGTCTGTGTCTGACCAGGGGTCTGATTAACATGGCCGTTCGACGGGCCTGAAAAGGAGGAGTTCCAATGAAATAGACAGTATCACATGTGAGGATGTAGGGAAGATAAAATAATCCTTTATTAGTGTTGCAATGCAGAAATTTCAGTTTTCAATGCCAGGAACAGTTTAGCTTTCAGAGTACCAATACATATATAATATATATTTATAATATATAATATATATATATATACTATATATATATATAGTATATACAGAAACCTTGAATATATATACATAAAGAAACCATGAATATATATAAAGAAATGAATATATGGAATGGAACTTGACTGATGTCAGACTTCACCGCAGTGTCTGAGCTGTTATGTAACGTATGGATGCTACAGCAAAAAGTGAATGACAATGAGTTAGTCCGATTACAATCTCGATACAGCAATATTAAACTGAGGACATCGGTAACACACTGGCGAAAGCGTGTACGGCCCAAAATCACCCTGATAGCCTGCCCAATACAGTTCAACTGACAAGGAAGTTCGTTCCGTTTTTAATCGTGGCAGAACTAGGCTACTACAACAAGCAGCTGTTTATCAGGCCAATCTCAGCATGTCTTCAGCCTCACAGGAGAGCCCCACAACACCCCGTGTACAATCTCCACCCGTTAACTTGATATCGTTTTCAGGTGATTTAATAAAGGTGAAACACAGTGAATGGCCGTGCGTAGTGGCACTGCGCTCTGACGCGGCACTTCTCCGGAGCACTCCTGAGAAGTGGAGGGCATGCTCAGGTTGGCCCGATAGGCAGCTGCCTGGGCTGTTGTTGGTCTGCCACCGCGGTTAAAAATTGAGCGAACTTCTTTGTCAGAAGAACGGGCAGGGTATTGGGCAGGGGTATCGGGAGGATTTTGACAGGCATTCGCCAGTGTATTTATCATTTGCTCATTAATTAAAATTGCTGCAACTAGATTGCGGGCAGCCTGACTCATTGTCTCTTTACACACTGTTGCACACAAGATGGCCGCAGGCACTGCCGCGACGTCTGTCGTCAGTCAAGTTTCATTCCATATATTTAAGGTTTCTTTATATATATATTCAAGGTTTCTGTATATATACTATGTATATATGTGTATATATATATATATATATATATATATATAAGCCAATCCCCAGGTCCTTCTCCAGTGAACGCAATCACATTTATTCAGCAATCATATGTATATCAGATTCAGAATTTATTTTATTCGCTAGGCTATGCAAGACATACAAACATAGAATTTACTATGGCAGGAAAGAGCAAACATAGAACATATATGGAACATAATAAGGGTAAAAGGTATCATTTAGTGGATTATCTTTAACCGAATTTATTGAAAAATTCAACCTCAAGCCCCAGTACCCCACGAGAGGAAGCTGTAATCAGCAAATAGACTTCATCTAATCTTCACGTTCAACTTCACTTGAAGTATCTCTAAAATCTTTTGTGTTTTGGAATGTACTGAATTATTCGTTATTTTCCTTTACTTTAAGTTAAGGTTTGAACTTTGGCGCAGTTCTATATACATATATATGCAAATACATACAATACAAATACAATCTGGTTATACTAGACCAAGGGTGACGTTAATGACCATGTGTGACATTGCACATTTATTGTCTCCTATCTCCCCGAGGGGGTAAAACACCGACTTATTCAGTAAACTTACTACATGAGCTTTTACCGTCCCGCACACCCGCCTCCTTCCCAGAATACACCTGTTCAACTGGTTGTACAGGTAAACCGCATGGACCAGCGATATCCCCCAACCAGGTGAGATCGACGTGCAGTTTCACGTGAACAAAACCCCGCTGACTCACGATCAGCGGCACCTTCTACCCGGTTTGGCGCAGATCTCAGATCTCACGCGCTCCCGGTGGGCCAACACTCGCACCCCGGATTCACAGCGGCCACCGACAAGGTAAACGTTTCCATTTTTAGATTTTGTACAATTGACATGTTTGATTAACTCGTTGAAAGGTTTGAAATTGTATGCATGTTGAACGATAAAAAAATAAAGAAAATAAAAACGTACGTTTAAATTGCGTGCGTAATTGTTTGTTTTTGAAGATTGGATTTGGCTAGTTGCGACCTGTTATCAACAGGATTTCACCTTTGAACACCTTGTGCAGGTATTCAGCATTGTTACTAAACCGCTGTTTCGGTTTAGTGTTTTCCTAAATCTAATTTTGACATAACAGGTGAAGTGATTTTTTTCATACGATTCGCCCCTGCAGGACCGCATTATCTGGTAGATCAAGTTAATTGTCAAACACATTCAGGTTTCCATGAAATGCATGACTGAGCTATGCGATTAGACTAGAGAACAGACCGGGTCTGATGTAACACTTAATGTCTGGGTGTATTTTGAGGAGATGTTACAGAATTGACATTTACATTTAGTCATTTAGCAGATGACGCTCTTATCCAGAGCGACTTACAGTAAGTACAGGGACATTCCCCCTGAGGAAAGTAGGGTGAAGTGCCTTGCCCAAGAACACATCAAGCCACAGCTAGGAATTGCAACCTTCCGATCACTAGCCCAAAGCTTTAACCTCTAAGCCACCTGACTCTCTTGAGGTGTGTGTGTGTTTGTGTGTGTGTGTGTTTATGTGTTTACATATATGTATGTGTGTGTTTCCTCAGATGTCCTCTGAGTTGTATTCAGACCTGCCGTTCCCGGTGCCTAAACCTCGGAACCGATACAAACGTTCTGGAATGACTGTACAGACCTCCACTGACAGGTGAGACCCCCCCCCCCCTCCCTTCTCAAGGCCTCTTCTACTTTTCTCTCTCCGCTAGTCTCTCTTTTCCTCTCCTCTCCCCTCTCCTCCCCTCTCATTTCCTCTCCTCTCCCTCCTCTCCTCCATTCCTCTCTTCCCCCTTCTCCTCTCCTCCTCTCCCCTCTCCTCTCCTCCTCCCCCCCTCCTCTCATCCTCTTCCTCTCTCATCCTCTCCCGCCCTCTCCTCTCATCCTCGCCTCTCCTCCCCCCCCCCCACATCCTCTCCTCCCCTCCCCTCTCCTCCCCCCCCCCTCCTCTCATCCTCTTCCTCTCTCATCCTCTCCCGCCCTCTCCTCATCCTCGCCTCTCCCCCCCCCCCACATCCTCTCCTCCTCTCCCCTCTTCTCCCTCTCCTCTCATCCTCTCCCCCTCTCCTCTCACCTGTCCCTGGAGGAGAGGATCCCTCACTGAATCGCCCCTTCCAAGGTTTCTTCCATTTCTTTTTCTCCCTAGTGAGTTTTTCGGGGAGTTTTTCCCTTGTCTTCCTTGAGGGTTTAGGTTGGTTGAGGGGCAGTTCTATGCTTGTAAAAAGGGCGATACAAATAAATGTTGATTTCATCCTCTCCCCTCCCTCTCCTCTCATCCTCTCCTCCTCCCCCGCTCTCCTCTCATCCTCCCCCTCTCCTCTCCTCAGTCTGACCGCTGTGTGTTTTTCTTTTTCTACAGTGCTGTTCTGCCGTCAGAGACGGACAATTCAGCATCCCCCTCCGGACGTCACGCCAACGGTGAGTCGTGATGCCTGTCGCCATGGCTGCTGTGCGAGTCTGTGACATCAAAGGCAGGCCTGATGCCATTCTGGGGGTTTTCATTGTGTCGTATTGGAATTGTTGACACGGTGATGTGCTGAAAGATAGAACTTCCGATCAGACGAAGGCAGGAAGCTGTTCGTGTGCAATAGTCATGTTTGGCTGCAGGTCAAACCTGTATTCATTCACCTGTCAACTGCCAACCAGGTAGGGAACGATTGGCTGATCAAGTGTGACTCAGGTAGCTCAGCGGGTTAAGGCGTTGGCCTCATGAGCGGAAGGTTGTGAGTTCGAACCCCGGCTGTGGCTATGGGATGTTGTGTTCTTGGGCAAGGCACTTCACCCTACTTGCCTCAGGGAGAATCTCCCTGTACTTGGATAAAAGTCGCTTTGGATAAAAGTGTCTGCTAAAAAGATAATGTAATATCTGGTGTTCAGACCGACAGACATGCAGGTTAACAGACAGATAACTGCTGTGTTCTGTTGTTCTCGTGGCCTCTAGCCTTTTAGCCTCAACCTTAACCCCGGAGTTTTAGCTGTAATCTTTGGTGAAACATTCCTACTGTGTAAACACAATCGCTAAGGTTCTATCACGCCAGCACATAACGTTCCTTTGCTGAATGTTCCCTCTTGTTATTGGAAACTGGTTTGAAAGAATGTCAGAACACAGTTCAGGCACATGCACTTTGACACTGGGAACCTCTTTGTCTCCGCAACACGCACACACCCAGACAAGGACCAAGACCAATTACCTGTCAAAGCTCAGATCTTGTCTGTCGCTTCTCTGCGTCATTTATTTTCTCTTTTTTTAAAACCGTCTTTCTTATTCCCTCCCTCCCTCCCTCCCTCCCTCCCTCCCTCCCTCCCTCCCTCCCTCCCTCCCTCCCTCCCTCCCTCCCTCCCTCCCTCCCTCCCTCCCTCCCTCCCTCCCTCCCTCCCTCCCTCCCTCCCTCCATATTTATGTCACTCTTCTTTCCTCTGCTCAGCGGATGCAGCTGTTGCCCTTCACACAGCCGGGAGTTTTGACTCCGCCTCCCCCGCCTCCCCCACCTCCCCCACCTCCCCCCTCCCCCGCCTCAGTCTCCACCGCGTGGGGAGCCCCCCCTCTGCCCCGCTCCCGGCGGAGCCCTCCCCTCCCCCTAGCCCGGAGGTGGACCCTCCGGACCCCTACGTGAGGGTGGTGCCCAACTGGGGCGAAGGCTCCGGTTCCGGGTCCCTGTCGTCTGGGGGGGAGGAGGACAGCCCCCCGGCCCCCTGCACCCCCCCGCGGCCCCTGCCCCCCATCCCCAGGGAGGTGGACACTGAGCTGCGGAGGAACAGCAGGTAGGGCTGGGGCTGGCTGGTGTGTGCGAGATGGTGTGTGTATGTTGTGGTGTTTTTGTATACTGCGTCTGTGTGAGTGTATGATATGTTAGTGTGTCTCTGTATTGTCTGTGGATGGTGCGGGTGTGTGTGTGTGTTGACGCTACCTTTTTTGTGTGTTGCAGTTCTTCCCCAGTGGATGTTGAGGCTGTACCCTGTCGAGAAGCCCCACCCCCTCCCCTGAACCAGGCACCCTCCACCTCCAGACCCCTGAAACAGAAAGCCCCACGGTACACACACACACACACACACACACACACACACACACACACACACACACTCCTACACTACACACACACACTCCTACACTACACACACACACTCCTACACTACACACACACACACACACACACACACACACACTCCTACACTACACACACTCCTACACTACACACACTCCACCTCCAGACCCCTGAAACAGAAAGCCCCACGGTACCCACACACACACACACACACTCCACCTCTAGACCCCTGCAGTAGAGAGACCCACACTGCACACACACACCAACACTAGACACACACACACACCTACATTAGACGCACACTCCACCTCCAAAAGTCCTACACACCCCCACGTGCACACACTGTACACACACTGTACACACACTCCACCTCCAGCATACACACGCCAACACCATACACGCACCACACACCGTTACACCCCAACCCTCTCTGAAGGATGTAGTCTAGCTGGATGTACCCAACCTTGGTCCTCAGGGAACACCTGTCCAGCATGTTCTAGATGTTTCCCTGCTCAAGGACACCTGATTCAAATGAACAGGTTGTTCATTCCAGTTCTTCAGAAGCCTGAATATGACACTCAGTAGGATCAGGTGTATTGGAGTAGGGAAACAAGACCTGACCCCTGAGGGCCAGGATTGGACACCTCTGACCTTGACCATGCAGGATCCCTGTTCCCTGAGAAGCAGGGTTGGGAACCACGGTTTTAGGTGGTTGGGTGACGTCCGTCAGGTCTGAGAACTTGGGTCTGCTGCGTTCTCAGGGCGGCCACCATCCGCGTCAGCCGCAGGAAGCAGCGGGGGGCCGGGGGCGGGGGCGGGGCCGACCCCACCAGGAAGGAGAGCGTGGTGTCTCGCTCCAGCTGGCTGGACGTCTGGAAGGGACGCAAGTAAGTAGGGACCTCACAGATGATGTCACTTCCTTGGCTGAACCCTGTCCTTGACCCCTGACCTCTGACCTCTGCAGGCACAACGTGGTGTGGGCCACTCTGGACGGTCAGCTGATGTCACTGTGGAAGAAACGCAATGTAAGTCAGCTCTGTTGGTACACTTGGGGCACTTTTTAATTTAAATTTTTTTATTTTCAGTTTCACAAACAACAGACAACACAGAATTTGTTGTGGCAGGATAGTGCAAACAATGTACGGGACTTTATTATTAGTGTGAAATTATTCAAATATAATTCATATATATAATATAAAAAAAAAACGATAAAACAATTTTTTAAGTAAGCAAGTACATTAAACTAACACTATTTTTAAAGAATTAAAAAAGAGAATAACTATACATAAGGATAACCATACACAGTACTGTGGTAGTATCTTGGTGGTACTTTGTTAATGTTCACGTAGTACTCTGGTGTTGCTCTGGTAGTATTTCGGTGGTACTTTGGCAGTACTGTTATTATTCTGCTGTAGTACTCTGATACTGATCTCTTAGGTCTATGATAGTACTTTGCCAGTAATTGCATTCAGGTAGTACTTCATTAATACTCTAATAGCACTCAGAACATCATCAAGGACAGTTCACCCTTTCCGAGAGCCATCACAACCCTGAACTCTCAAACACGCTAACAGCACAGACTTGTTTTACAGTTTGACCCGTTTTACATGCTCTTAAAACCGATTTTACTGTTTTACCTGTTTCACACGCACTTTAATCAGTTGTATTGTTGCACACGCACTTCAACCGTTTTTACCTATAGTGATGCTGCTGCTTTTACTTATATCATGTATTTGTATGTGTTTTTGGCACCTGTTTGTCTGATGCTGTTTTAGGAGAAATCTCCGATCTCGTTGTACAAATGTATAATGAATGAATAAAGGACATTCTATTCTATTCTATTCTATTCTGATGGTAATTGTACTCTGTATGACAGGACAAGTTCTCGGATGTGGTGTTCCATGTGTCCAGCGTGACCAAGGTGAAGAAGCTGGAGAAGAGGCGCTTCTCGGTGTACTTCAAGAAGAAGCACTTTGAGTTCATGGCCCACAGCGATGGTGAGGGCGAGCGGTCGCTGCCCCTTTGGCCCCCCTCCTCCCTCCTGGAGATGTCAGGGGATATCCACTCATCTCCTCTCCTGTGTCCCCCCCCCATCCTCTCTTCTCCCTCCCCCAGTGGTGCAGGAGGGCTGGGTGGCATCCCTGCTGGCCTCCCGGGGTCGTGAGCCCCCCCGCCCCCCCGGAGCAGCAGGGTCACCTGACCATGAAGGATCCCCGCAGTCGCGTCTACGCTGCCGTCTACCAGCACCGCCTCTGGATCTACAACAACAAGGAGGTGTGTGTGTGTGTGTCTGTCTGGTCAGCAGAGGATGTTGTGTGTGTGTGTGTGTGTGTGTGATCAGTGGAGGCTGTTGTGTGTGTGTGTGTCTGATTAGTGGAGGCTGTTGTGTGTGTGTGTGTGTCTGATTAGTGGAGGCTGTTGTGTGTGTGTGTGTGTCTGATTAGTGGAGGCTGTTGTGTGTGTGTGTGTGCAGGACTTCCAGCTGGGCGTTGGTATGACCTACGTCTCCATGGAGGTGGCATCCGTCAAACCAACAGGACGTCACAGCTTCAGTCTCATCACCCCGTACAAGACCTTCAAGTATGGACCTGGAAGTTTAGTCGATCGCTAGCTCTCTAGCTGTCAACCTCTCTCTCTCTCTTTCGCTCTCCCTCCCTCGCTCTCTTTCTTTCTCTCTCCCTCTCTCTCTTTCTCTCTCCTTCTCTCTCTTTCTCTCTCCCTCGTTCTCTTTCTTTCTCTCTCTCCTTCTCTCTTTCACTTCACTACCCCTTCTTTGTACATCTCCCTCTCGCTTTCTTTCTCTCTTTCTTTCACTCTCTCCTTCTCCTTCTCTTTCTTTCATTTCTCTCCCTCTATCCCCTGTCCTTTTTTCCTATCTTTCCCTCCCTCTCTCCATATCTCTTTGTCACATTTGATATGTCTAAAAACGAAACAACCTTAATAGCCTACATTTACATTTATCAGACGCTTTTATCCAAAGCGACTAACAGTAAGTACAGGGACATTCTCCCTGAGGCAAGTAGGGTGAAGTGCCTTGCCCAAGGACACAAAGTCATATAGCCACAGTGGGGGCTCAATCTCACAACCTTCCGTTCATGAAGCTAACGCCTTAACCCATTGAGCCATCTGACTCGCCTTACCCAAGACATCAAACCAGCAAACCCAGTCCTATCCCCTCAGACCAGCCTCCGGACAGGAAGTCACCTAACGTCCTCTTCCTGTTTTAGCTTCTCGGTGGACTCGTCGAGAGACCTGGCCCTGTGGGTGGACATCCTGGGGGAGGTGATCCGCAGTGCTCTGTCCTGCAGCCAGGTGGCGCTACAGCTCTGGGCCAGCCCCTGGAACAAGGTGTGCGCCGACTGTGGCCATGCCAACCCAGAGTGGGCCTCGGTCAACTTGCTGGCTGTCATCTGTGAAGAGTGTGCCGGTAGGTGGCTTACCGACTGGTTGATTTTGGTTAACTGGTTATGTCAGGGGAGGGCAATCCTGATCCTCGAGGGCCGCTGTCCTGAAGGTTCTAGATGTTTCTCTGCTCCAGCACACCTGATTCTAATGAACAGGTCGTTATCAGGTTCTATGGAAGCTGATGTGGATGTTAGAGCAGGGAAAGATATAGAACCATCAGGACAGTGGCCCTCGAGGACCAGGGTTGCCCACCCCTGATCTAGAACAATCAGGACAGTGGCCCTCGAGGACCAGGGTTGCCCACCCCTGATCTAGAACAATCAGGACAGTGGCCCTCGAGGACCAGGGTTGCCCACCCCTGATCTAGTTGGTTAAAGTGTGAGTGTTTTCAGGTCAGCACAGGTCTCTGGGTATCGGTCTCTCCAAGGTGAGGAGTCTGAAGTTGGACAGCAAGGTCTGGACCGACCCTCTGATACAGGTGAGACACTGAGATCTGACAGGGGCAGTACCTGCCGCACACACCCATCACCTGCCGCAAACACACACCTCACACATACTTCACACACCACACCTGCTCCCCCTGCATGCCTCACCAGCCGCACACAAACACACACCTCAAACAACACAACACACCTCACCTGCCACACACACACACCACAACACGCCTCACCTGCCGTACACACACACACCATGCACATCCACCTCACCTGTTCCCTCGGTAAGGATCAGCATGACAACCCCTCCCTCTCCCTCACTCCCCCCCCCCCCCCCCCCCCCCCCCCCAGTTGTTTGTTCTCCACGGCAACCAGGCGAGCGGCGACGTGTGGGGTCACAACGTCCCGGCGGCGGAGCAGATCCTGCCTGACTGCTCGGTACAGCAGAGGTCAGAGTTCATCCAGGCCAAGTACCGCTGGGGTCGCTACCGGCGCCTGCACCCGCTAGCTTCCAACCAGGCCCTGCTCTACCAGGTGTGTTTCAGGTGTTGTGTGTGTGTGTGTGTTCCCTCTCCTCCAGATGCTGTGTGTGTGTTTCGCCTTCAGAGGCTGTGTGTGTGAGGTGTGTGTTCTCTCTTCTTCAGAGGCTGTGAGGCGGTGAGTGTTTGAGGTGTTGTGAGTGTGTGATATGTGTGTGTGTGTTCTCTCTCCTCCAGAGGCTGTGTGTGATGTGTGTGTGTTCTCTCTCCTCCAGAGGCTGTGTGTGTGATGTGTGTGTGTTCTCTCTCCTCCACAGGCTGTGTGTGATGTGTGTGTGTGTGTGTGTGTATGGTCTCTCTCCTCCAGAGGCTGTGTGTGTGTGTTCTCTCTCTTCCAGAAGCTGTGTTTGGTGTGTGTGTTCTCTCTCCTCCAGAGGCTGTGTGTGTGATGTGTGTGTGTTCTCTCTCCTTCAGAGGCTGTGTGTGATGTGTGTGTGTGTTCTCTCTCCTTCAGAGGCTGTGTGTGATGTGTGTGTGTGTGTTCTCTCTCCTTCAGAGGCTGTGTGTGTGATGTGTGTGTGTGTTC
The DNA here is from genome assembly GCA_030340665.1 of Neosalanx taihuensis. NCBI lineage: Eukaryota > Metazoa > Chordata > Actinopteri > Osmeriformes > Salangidae > Neosalanx > Neosalanx taihuensis. The sequence continues at coordinate 5,260,352 of CM059315.1, forward strand.
TCTCTCCTTCAGAGGCTGTGTGTGTGATGTGTGTGTGTGTTCTCTCTCCTTCAGAGGCTGTGTTTGTGATGTGTGTGTGTTCTCTCTCCTTCAGAGGCTGTGTGTGATGTGTGTGTGTGTGATGTGTGTGTGTGATGTGTGTGTGTTCTCTCTCCCCTCCAGAGGCTGTGTGTGATGTGTGTGTGTGATGTGTGTGTGTTCTCTCTCCCCTCCAGAGGCTGTGTGTGTGTGATGTGTGTGTGTTCTCTCTCCTCCAGAGGCTGTGTGTGTTATGTGTGTGTGTGATGTGTGTGTGTGATGTGTGTGTGATGTGTGTGTGTTCTCTCTCCCCTCCAGAGGCTGTGTGTGATGTGTGTGTGTGTGTGTGTGTGTGATGTGTGTGTGTAATGTGTGTGTGTTCTCTCTCCCCTCCAGAGGCTGTGTGTGATGTGTGTGTGTGATGTGTGTGTGTGATGTGTGTGTGATGTGTGTGTGTTCTCTCTCCCCTCCAAAGGCTGTGTGTGATGTGTGTGTGTGTGTGTTCTCTCTCCTTCAGAGGCTGTGTGTGTGATGTGTGTGTGTTCTCTCTCCTCCACAGGCTGTGTGTGATGTGTGTGTGTGTGTATGGTCTCTCTCCTCCAGAGGCTGTGTGTGATGTGTGTTTGTGTTGTTTCTCCTCCAGATGCTGTGTGTGGTGTGTGTGTGATGTGTGTGTGTGTTCTCTCTCCTCCAGAGGCTGTGTGAGGTGGTGTGTGGTGATGATGTGGTGGAGACCCTCTCCCTGCTGTGTTCTGGGGCCTGGGTCCACACTGGCTCCGCCCAAGTCCCCTCCCCTCTGGCACGAGCTGAGTGGGCGGGGCAGGCCCTGCAAACCGAGTTGCTTCGACACAACGAGTTTACAGGTACACACTAGACACAACACTAGAACAGGTGCACACACACCACCTCAGACACACATGCACACACACACACAGCGCGAGCCGATGACACTGAAACCTGTTGTCATGGCATTCTACCTTCCAGAGTACCCAGCCTATCAGCAGGAGAAGCTCAGGAGTGACCCCACCTCTGATCCCGCCTCTGACCCCGCCTCCACTCCAGGTTCGCTCCACATGAGACACGGTGGCTGTCCGAAATCACTCCCTAACCACTATAAAGTTCACTATATAGCAGTGGTCTTCAACCCTGGTCCTCAGGGCCCACTGTCCTGCATGTTTTAGATCAGTGGTCTTCAACCCTGGTCCTCAGGGCCCACTGTCCTGCATGTTTTAGATCAGTGGTCTTCAACCCTGGTCCTCAGGACCCACTGTCCTGCATGTTTTAGATGTTTCCCTGCTCCAACACACCTGATTCTAATGCATGGGTCGTTATCTAGCTCTGAAGAATCCTGGTAAACGATCATGCATTAGAATCAGGTGTGTGGGAAGGGGGAAACATCCAAAACATGCAGGACAGTGGGTCCTGAGGACCAGGGTTGAAGACCACTGCTATATAGTGACCAGGCCATTTTTCAGTGGTGTCTGAATATGTTGTGTTCGCTATATAGTGCAGTGCATGTATCCCACAATTCATAGCGAAAAGTAGTTAACATCCGATGGTCACTAACCGAAGCAAGATATCCCATCATGCATTGTCAGTGGTTCTCTGGGCTCTATGCTTAGCTCCAGCAGGGAGTCAACAGGGAGTGCAGTTTCACAGAGGATAGTTTATTGAATTAATTAAATAGAAGAAGGAAAAATTATGCCTGAATAGAAAACAAAATATTACAATTAAATATACAGGACAGTAACTCAAATTTATGTGGGTTGACATTTAATGTGGTACGTTTTAATTGTGCGACAGCGCGGACGTAATTACCGGTGCCAAGAGAAGTGTCCGAACATTTTTTCTCTGTTGAGCTGAACTATATAGTCCACTACATGCATTTCCCAGAGTAGGGAGTAGGGAGTAGGGAGTAGGGAGTGAGGAAGTGATTTTGGACACAGCCCATCTTTCCTCACAGACACACAAACTGACACTGTTGGTGTGACACCAGAACCTAATGACTGAACTGTTGTGGGTTTTTATTGGCTAAAACAAGGCTACAACTATGAAGGCAGAGCTAGAAAGGAACTTTTTAACTTGGTAGTGCTGGTACAGAGAAGTTGAACAGATTACGTAACGTTGGATATAACAGTGGAAGGTCAACTCACAGCAGACATATACTTTGTAGCAGGCTAATTAGCTTTTGGTTAAGAACAATTCTTTTAACTTGCACAATTGCTCCCAAATAGATACCATTTTGAAAACATTTGTCACCAGTAGCAATAGCAATGATCTGTTTCAAGCCCTGTATAAAGTGATTTCCATCTAAATACTAAATATTAAATACCTGCTAAAATGAACACTTGTGTGTGGTGTGTGTGTGTGCGCGTGGTGTGTGTGCGCCTGCCTGCGTGTGCCTGTGTGTGTGTGCCTGTGTGTGTGTGCGTGCCCGCAGGAGAGGAAGAGCTCCATGGGAAGCTGGAGGAGGACCGGTTCTTGTTCTCCCAGGAGAACAACGACGCTGCCTGCGACGTTCTGGACCTGAGAGAGGTCGTCTCCGTGTTCGACCGCTCCGCTGGGTACGGTACACGCATGCACACGGGTACAGAACACACAGAACACGCACATGTCCGTGTGTAGTGACGGAGGTTGCTGGTTTGAATCCTGCAGGTCCAGCCATGAGTTTGAGATCGTGACCCTGACGGACAGGCTGCTGTGCAGCGCAGACATACGAGAGGCACTGGTGGCTCATCTCACACACATCCTCAAGGTACACCTGTCTGTCTGCCTGTGTGTCTGTCTGTCTGCCTGTCTGTCTGTCTGTCTGCCTGCCTACCCGTCTGTCTGGCTGTCTGCATGTCTGTCTGCCTCCCTACCTGTCTGTCTGCCTGTGTGTCTGTCTGCCTGCCTGCCTGCCTGCCTGTCTGTCTGTATGACTGTCTGCCTGTCTGCCTGTCTGTCTTTCTGTCTGCCTGTGTGTCTTTCTGTCTGCCTGCCTACCTGTCTGTCTGGCTGTCTGTCTATCTGTCTGTCTGTCTACCTGTCTGTCTGTCTGTCTGTCTTTCTGTCTGCCTGCCTACCTGTCTGTCTGTCTTTCTGCATATCTGTCTGCCTGCCTGTCTACCTCTGCCTGCCTTGCTGTCTGTCTGTCTTTCTGCATGTCTGTCTGCCTGTCTGTCTACCTCTGCCTGCCTAGCTGTCTGTCTGTCTTTCTGCATGTCTGCCTGCCTGCCTGTCTGCATGTCTGTCTGTCTGTCTGTCTGCCTGCCTGCCTACCTGTCTGTCTGGCTGTCTGCATGTCTGTCTGCCTGCCTAGCTGTCTGTCTTTCTGCATGTCTGTCTGCCTGCCTGTCTACCTCTGCCTGCCTAGCTGTCTGTCTGTCTTTCTGCATGTCTGCCTGCCTGTCTGTCTGCCTGTCTTTCTGCATGTTTGTCTGCCTGCCTGCCATGTCTGCCTGCCTGTCTGTCTGCCTGTCCTTTCTGCATGTTTGTCTGCCTGCCTGCCATGTCTGCCTGCCTGTCTGTCTGCCAGTCTACCTGTGTCTGTCCGCCTGTCTGTCTGCTTGTCTTTCTGTCTGCCTATGTGCCTGCCTGTCGGCTGTCTGCCTGTCTGAATCCAGTACAAGAAACGCAATCGTGACCATGAGGATCATTTTGACACCAACATTGTCTACTTAGAGTGGGGAATAAATAATAAATATATACATGTAATGTATATGTGACATAACATAGGGGGCCTTCCTCACGCAAGCACACCCAATTACTAAACTGCGGTAGCAAATGATTTACTAAAACAACTTTCAGCTCAACTTAAAATGGCCTATGTGACATATATTCAAATACAATGTGTGTGTGTGAATCTGTGTGTGTAGGTGGTTCTCCCGGGCCCAGTAGAGGAGGCGGAGCTGGGGGGCCTGAACGCCGTGGCGAGGGTTTCTCTCCGCGAGGAGGGGGGCGACTGGTACCACGCCGAGGTGTGGGCGGGGCTACAGAGGGGCGGGGTCATACTCTACTTCTCCGACGCCCAGAGACACCGAGAGAGACTGGCCCTCACTTCACACGCACGCTACAGTAAGACACACACACTACAGTACTTACTACACACACACACACACACACACACACTACAGTACTTACCACACACACACTACAGTACTTACCACACACACACACACACACACACTACAGTACTTACCACACACACACTACAGTACTTACCACACACACACACATACACACTACAGTACTTACCACACACACACACACACACACTACAGTACTTATCACACACACACACACACTACAGTACTTACCACACACACACACACACTACAGTACTTACCATACACACACACTACAGTACTTACTACACACATGCAAAGTACTTACCCCCCCCCCCCCCCCCCACACACACACACACACTACAGTTCTTACCACACACACACACACACACACACTGCAGTACTTGCCACACACAAACACACACTAACTGCAGTCCATGCTACACACACAGAGCAGTATGTTGGTTAACAGTGTGTCTCCTCTCCAGACAGGTCCTCTGAGACCACCATCGAGCTGCAGACAGAAGTCAGGTTAGTAGGTCACATGTCCCAGTCACATGACCCCCTGCCCACATGACCCCGCCCACATCCAAGGTGTGTGGTGACCCTCTCCCCTCTCCTCCAGGACCATCTCCCTGCAGTTCGAGGGAAAACACAGCTGCCTGTCGTGGTTCGAGGGGCTGGTGCGGGCGTGTGTACCTGTGGCGGAGGGCAGGTCCCTGCCCTTACTGCCCTGCGCCCCCCTGGGCAGGGTTCCCCCCGCTGTGGAGCGCTGTATCTCACACATCACCCTGCACGGTGAGAGGGGCACCAGGCACATTATGTTAGCGGTTTCACTGCAAGAAAGGCACATTTTAAACCACATCATTATCATTATTAGTATTATTACTATTATTCATTGCTAAATATCCTATGCACTTTTTGTAAAGCTCACTCTCTACTACTACTACTACTCTCTACTCATTTAGCAGATAAATAAATGAATATATATATGTATATATACAGATAAATAAATATACATACATATACGTGCGAGTAATGGCTAGAAAACTGCTGTTGCTAACTCAAAGGCGGTTTGTGTATTCTGAACAGGGGCGTTTCTAGGATTGAAAGAAAGGGGGGGGGGGGGTGTGTAATGTTTGGAAAGCTAAAAAAATTTGACTCATTGTGGGCTGCAGATATCCATTGTTTAAGACAGTTCATAGATTGGTTCAATTAGAAAGAGTGTGATTTGTATGAATCATTCAAACCAGGAACTAATGACGCTCCTGATATATGGTTTGGTCTGCATTGCTGGACTGTTAAGATTTCCGCTGTGTCGCATCGCAACACCCAGCCACTGTCCATAACATGTTCACAATCTGACAGGTCCCTTCTCAACGACATTCCTTCAAAAAAAAGTAGCTCGCTGGCTAGCTCTGTTCATCTGCAAGATAACACGCTGATACTGGAACTGCTCGCATCGGGGATTTTCTTATGTTAAAGGATTAGCCATGGGTTAGCCTAGCCTAGCCTAACCTAGCTTCCTAATGCTTTGCAATTTCTTCTCCCCCCCCCCCCCCCCCCCCCGCCCCAGGTCTGAAGGTGGAGGGCGTGTACCGCCGCTGTGGCGTGGCCACCAAGGTGAGCCGGTTGGTGGCGGCCCTGCGCGCGTCACCGGGCTCCGCCCCCCTGGAGACGGACGAGCAGGGCGTGCTGGACGCGGCCGCCGCCCTCAAGACGTACGTCCGCCAGCAGGAGGCGATCATCCCGCCCCGGCACGCACAGCTGTGGGTGGAGGCTGCAGGTGAGGCTGGGGGGAGGCTGGGAGGGTAGGGTGGACGGTGGGGGGAGGCTGGGAGGGCAGGGGGGAGGTTGGGGGGAGGCTGGGAGGGTAGGGTGGACGATGGGGGGAGGCTGGGGGGATGGGGGCGAGGCTGGGGGGATGGGGGCGAGGCTGGGGGGATGGGGGCGAGGCTGGGGGGATGGGGGCGAGGCTGGGGAGGAGGTGGGCCACTTTCTGTCCTTTTCACTACTAAACGTGTGTGTGTGTGCGTGTGTGTGCGTGCGCGTGCAGCTGAGCCAGCGGAGGCTTCGAGGCTGGCCTCATACAGGAAGCTCCTGAAGCAACTTCCTGCAGACAACCGAGCCACCCTGAACACACTGTGTGGACACTTCTACATGTAAGAACACGAGAACGCACACGGGATCGTGCACACGCCAGACAAGACGCACATCAAACATAAACACACATCAAACCGTACATACACACACACACACCTTCAGGATGGGAGTATGGGAAGTCATATGGGTGAGCGTTTAGGGAGTAATCTCTGTTCCCTGACCAGCTGAGCCTCAGTCAGGCGGCTCAGCGGGTTAAGGCGTTGGCCTCACGATCGGAAGGTTGTGAGTTCGAATCCCGACTGTAGCTATGTGACGTTGTGTCCTTGGGCAAGGCACTTCACCCTACGTGCCTCTGGGGGAATGTCCCTGTACTTCAGGGGTGTCAAACTCATGCCATCGCGGGCCAAGAGGGTGCAGGTTTTCGCGTCAACCAAGCCCCTACACCAGCTGATTTCACTAACGCGTTTCTCCACTTAGTGAAATCAAACTCGTTATTGATATCAGCTGGTCTAGTTGCTTGGTTGACGCGAAAACCTGCACCCTCTTGGCCCGCGATGGCACGAGTTTGACACCCCTGCTGTACTTGCTGTGGCTCTGGATAAAAGCGTCTGATAAATGATGTGTGTCGTCTCCAGAGTGCAGATGTACAGTGGGGATAACAAGATGACCGCTCAGAGCTTGGCTGTGGTGTTCGTTCCTGCTCTGTTCCCCGACCAGCTGAGCCTCAACCAGGCCTCCAACTCCAACATGGTCCGCCTGACCAGGGAGCTGATCATCCACCACACCCTGCTGTTCACGGTACGCTGTCACACACACACACACACACACACATCATCCACCACACACTGCTGTTCACGGTACGCTGTCACACACACACATCATCCACCACACACTGCTGTTCACGGTACGCTGTCACACACACACATCATCCACCACACACTGCTGTTCACGGTACGCTGTCACACACACACATCATCCACCACACACTGCTGTTCACGGTACGCTGTCACACACACACATCATCCACCACACACTGCTGTTCACAGTACGCTGCCACACACGCACATCATCCACCACACACTGCTGTTCACGGTACGCTGTCACACACACACACACACATCATCCACCACACACTGCTGTTCACGGTACGCTGTCACGCACGCACACACACCATCCACCACACACTGCTGTTCACGGTACGCTGTCACACACGCACACTCACACACACACACACACATCATCCACCACACACTGCTGTTCACGGTACGCTGTCACACACGCACACTCACACACACACACACCATCCACCACACCCTGCTGTTCACGGTACGCTGTCACACACACACATCATCCACCACACACTGCTGTTCACGGTACGCTGTCACACACACACATCATCCACCACACACTGCTGTTCACGGTACGCTGTCACACACGCACACACACACACCATCCACCACACACTGCTGTTCACGGTACGCTGTCACACACGCACACACACACACACCATCCACCACACCCTGCTGTTCATGGTACGCTGTCACACACACACACACACATCATCCACCACACGCTGCTGTTCACGGTACGCTGTCACACACACTCATCATACACACTCATCATACACACTCATCATACACCACACGCTGCTGTTCATGGTACGCTCTCTTTCTCTCACACACACACACACACACGCACGTTAGGAGGAAAACTCTTCAGTTCTGGTGGTTTTAAATGGACTCAAACTATCATACTAAAATACTAATCACTAATACTATCTATAACCCCCAAGCTGTTGAGGGCCAGGGTTCTAGAACAGCGGTCCTCAACCTTTTAGAAATATTAAGGCACTTAGAAATATCATCTGTTGTTGTTGTTGTTGTTCAGTGTTACTTGTTAATCCCTGTGCGCAAACTTGCTAGTATTGTTGCTTTATTGTTCGCATCTCTTAGATAGACTACTGTCTGTCAGAGACTCACTTTAAATTTCTATTTTTTTGGCTAAAAGCTCTTATAGTTCTTCCCTTGGCACTTATTGGTTCTCACGATGTATGTTTCACAATCTATAAACCTGCTATGTTTGGGGTCTATCACGTTGCTATGATCAGTGACCAATGCTCTTTTGTAAAGCTCTCTCTGAAAAGTGGCTTTGGATAAAAGCGTCTGCTAAATAATGTAACGTGTTACTGGCCGGAGCAGCCTTATGAAGAAAGTGGATGTAGGTAAGACGTGATCGAGGTGAACATCTTGACATAGTCACAGACAGATGTGGCAGAGAGAATCCGCGAATTTTCCTAAATTAAACATCCTTCAGAATCGGATAATAAATAAAACGCGAACAATGTCAGTTAGGTATTTTTCCCGTGCGGCCTGGTACCAATTGAGGTACCAGGGGTTGAGAGACCCCTGTTCTAGAACGCTGTGTTTGGAACCAAGGTTCTAGATCACGGGTGGGCAATCCTGGTTCTCGAGAGCCGCTGTCCTGAAGGTTCTAGATGTTTCCCTGCTCCAGCACACATATTCTAATGAATGGGTCATTATCAGGCTTCCACAGAGCTTGAACAACCCATTCATTTTAAGCAGGTGTGCTGGAGCAGGGAAACATCTAGAACCTTCAGGATAGCGGCCCTCGAGGACTGGTTTTGCCCACCCCTGGTCTAGTACCTCTCGTGTTCCTCATGTTTCCCTGTCAAGAGTTTTCTCCTGGCTGGTTTGGATTTAGACTGATCCCTACTGACAACCTCTAACCCCCACAGGTAACCTTTAACCTCCTGATTCCCCCCTTTAGTCCTGGCTGGCTGAAAGCTTATCTGGCTCCTTAGGTTTTACTGACTGCTTACTACTGATCTTGCTGGCTGGCTGTCTGACTGGATGATTACTTCCTTGGCTGACTGCCTACAGAACCTGGCTTGCTAGCTGTTTATCTGGTTTAGTTTGCGGCCTGATTCAATACAACAGGGGACATGCGACCCAATTTGGTCATATGACCTTGATTTGAGCAGAGAATCGGTCACATCTCAGAACTTTCATAGTCAAATCTGGCTATTCGGGTTCATAGACTACCTAATCTGCTTGTCTCTCTAACTCATGTACTCTCTGTCTGCAGGGCACCAATGTGGTTCTAGAGCAGCGGTCCCTAACCTTTTAGAAATATTAAGGCACTTAGAAATATCATCTGTTGTTGTTGTTCAGTGTTACTTGTTAATCCCTGTGCGCAAACTTGCTAGTATTGTTGCTTTATTGTTCGCATCTCTTAGATAGACTACTGTCTGTCAGAGACTCACTTTAAATTTCTATTTTTTTGGCTAAAAGCTCTTATAGCTCTTCCCTTGGCACTTATTGGTTCTCACGATGTATGTTTCACAATCTATAAACCCTACTCTCTGTCTGCAGGGCACCAATGTGGAGGCATGTGATGAACAGATCACCGTTCTCTAACATCTTCCTCACCTCCACCCTCCTCATCCTCACTCAGTTATGGTCTGAAATGAAAGACAGCTCCACGATTCCAACTCAGGGAGTTTTTATTATGTGTGTACTGTGTATGTCGTACAACATGACTTTTTGTAAAAATGGTTTATTATACAAACTGGCTTTGGATCTATACAAATGTCTTCATAATCATGCGTTGTTGTGTTTTACTAAATAAAGTGATATAAATCTGAGGTTATGGGTTAAGTTCTCTGCCACTGGTTAAGGAGGGAAAGATGAATGGATGGAGGGAGGAGGGAGGGAAGGGGAGGAGGGGGGGAAGGGAAGGAGGGATGGAGTGGGGGGGGAGGGAGGGAGAGAGGGGAAGGGCAGAAGGGAAGGAGGGAGGAATGAAAGGTGAGCCAGGAGGGAAAGGAGGGAGGGAGGAAGGGGGGAAAAAAGGGAAGGAGAAAAGGGAGTGAAGGAGGGAAGGCCCAGACTAGGACATCACACCTGACCATGGCAGGAACAATAATAACATCTATCTATAACATAAGAAGAATCCTGTTATAAGAATAATGTTGTAATAACATCTAGTATCGTATAGTAATCATAACGGCAGCAATAGGCTGCTAAACATGGGACACGTCCTAACTGTACAGGCGGGGCTCTGTGGAAGGAGGGGAGTTCAGGAGGGGCTCTCAGTATTTGGGTCTCTTCACGCTGACCCTGAGGAGAGAGAACACCGAACATTAGCACAGATCCAGACTGCTAGATCTACACCCTAACATCACGTCCCCGGAGGAGATGGAGAGGTATCAGAGCGGTAGGAAAGGAAGAGATGGAGGGAGGAGGGTGAGGGGTGGGAGGAGAGATGGAGGGAGGAGAGATGGTGGGAGGAGAGATGGAGGGAGGAGAGATGGAGGGAGGAGAGATGGAGGGAGGAGGGTGAGGGGTGGGAGGAGAGATGGAGGGAGGAGAGATGGTGGGAGGAGAGATGGAGGGAGGAGAGATGGAGGGAGGAGAGATGGAGGGAGGAGAGATGGAGGGAGGAGAGATGGAGGGTGAGGGGTGGGAGGAGAGATGGAGGGAGGAGAGATGGTGGGAGGAGAGATGGAGGGTGAGGGGTGGGAGGAGAGACGGAGGGAGGAGGGTGAGAGGTGGGAGGAGAGATGGAGGGAGGAGAGATGGAGGGAGGAGAGATGGAGGGAGGAGAGATGGAGGGAGGAGAGATGGAGGGAGGAGGATGAGAGGTGGGAGGAGAGATGGAGGGAGGAGAGATGGAGGGAGGAGAGATGGAGGGAGGAGGATGAGAGGTGGGAGGAGAGATGGAGGGAGGAGAGATGGAGGGAGGAGAGATGGAGAGAGGAGAGATGGAGGGAGGAGAGATGGAGGGAGGAGAGATGGAGGGAGGAGGATGAGAGGTGGGAGGAGAGATGGTGGGAGGAGAGATGGAGGGTGAGGGGTGGGAGGAGAGATGGAGGGAGGAGGGTGAGGGGTGGGAGGAGAGATGGGAGGGAGGAGGGTGAGGGGTGGGAGGAGAGATGGGAGGGAGGAGGGTGAGGGGTGGGAGGAGAGATGGAGGGAGGAGGGTGAGGGGTGGGAGGAGAGATGGGAGGGAGGAGGGTGAGGGGTGGGAGGAGAGATGGAGGGAGGAGGGTGAGGGGTGGGAGGAGAGATGGAGGGAGGAGGGTGAGGGGTGGGAGGAGAGATGGAGGGAGGAGGGTGAGAGGTGGGAGGAGAGATGGAGGGAGGAGGGTGAGAGGTGGGAGGAGAGATGGAGGGAGGAGGGTGAGGGGTGGGAGAAGAGATGGGAGGGAGGAGGGTGAGGGGTGGGAGGAGAGATGGAGGGAGGAGGGTGAGAGGAGGGAGGAGGGTGAGGTAGAGATGCAGGGAGAGACACTAGGAGAGGAACGTACCCATCAGCCTCCATCTTCTTCCTCTTCTCGATGATCTGTAAAGGACAAGGCCCACAATGAGCTCACATCCTGTGAGGTGTGTGACATCACATCCTGTGGGGCGTGTGCGTGTGACATCACATCCTGCGAGGCGTGGCCTGAGGGACATCACATGTACTCACTGCACTGATCTTCTTCCACTGGCGGTCCAGCTCTGCCTTCTCATTGGTCTCTTTGAACCGCCGCGTCTTCCTCCCCTCGGACATCTTAATGCCGTACTGGAACGCCGCTCTGCGCACGCACACACACACGCACACACACACACATTACAGGAGTTCTGCAGATATTCGGAAGAGGGTGGGGGACGTGTGTGTGTGTGTGTGTGTGTGCATTACTTGGGCAGGGCATTGTTGTTTACACACTTAGGGTGTGTTTAGGGTACTGTGTCATGTTGTGTAGTGAGTGTGTGATGTAGTGTAGTGAGTGCGTGGGGTGTAGTGTGTGTTTGTATGTGTGTATTTGTTTATTTGTGTAGTGTGTGTGTTTGTGTGTGTAGAGTGGTGTGTACTGTAGTGTAGTGTGTGTGTACTGTAGTGTAGTGTAGTGTGTACTGTAGTGTGTGTGTGTGTGTGTGTGTGTGTGTATTACTTGGGCAGGGCCTCCTTGTTGTTCATGTAGTCGCTGTACTCCTCCTGAGTGTCAAAGTCCCAGCGCCCGAGAGGACCCTTCTTGTTACCCTGGAAACACACACGCACAGCCAATCAACACACTGGACTGTGCGACAGATAACCTGTGAAACTGTGCATTGTGGGAGGTGTAGTCAGACCTGGTCCATTTTGGTGTAGTCCACTTCCTCGTCACTGTCCACTGCCAGGTCATCCATGCTGGAGGGAGTGAGAGGGTGTGGAGAGAGAAGGGACAGATCAGAGAAGAAGAGAAGGGACAGATCAGAGAAGAAGAGAAGGGAGAGATCAGAGAAGAAGAGAAGGGAGAGATCAGAGAAGAAGAGAAGGGAGAGATCAGAGAAGAAGAGAAGGGAGAGATCAGAGAAGAAGAGAAGGGAGAGATCAGAGAAGAAGAGAAGGGGGAGATCAGAGAAGAAGAGAAGGGGGAGATCAGAGAAGAAGAGAAGGGGGAGATCAGAGAAGAAGAGAAGGGGGAAGATCAGAGAAGAAGAGAAGGGGGAGATCAGAGAAGAAGAGAAGGGGGAGATCAGAGAAGAAGAGAAGGGGGAAGATCAGAGAAGAAGAGAAGGGGGAGATCAGAGAAGAAGAGAAGGGGGAAGATCAGAGAAGAAGACATGGTAGAGAACAGAGAAGAAGACATGGTAGAGAACAGAGACCCCACATGTTAGATTATCAGTAACAAAGTTAATGCAGGTAGGAACCAGAAGGTTCTACAGTTCTAGCAGGGATTGATTTGAACAGTTCTAGTGTTCTAGCAGGGTCAGGTTCTAGGGTCCTAGCAGGGTCAGGTTCTAGGGCCCTAGCAGGGTCAGGTTCTAGGGTCCTAGCAGGGTCAGGTTCTAGGGTCCTAGCAGGGTCAGGTTCTAGGGCCCTAGCAGGGTCAGGTTCTAGTGTCCTAGCAGGGTCAGGTTCTAGGGTCCTAGCAGGGTCAGGTTCTAGGGCCCTAGCAGGGTCAGGTTCTAGGGCCCTAGCAGGGTCAGGTTCTAGGGCCCTAGCAGGGTCAGGTTCTAGGGCCCTAGCAGGGTCAGGTTCTAGGGCCCTAGCAGGGTCAGGTTCTAGGGCCCTAGCAGGGTCAGGTTCTAGGGCCCTAGCAGGCTAGGGTGAGACAGGGTGAGACATACGTTGCTGGGTAACACTCTGCGTAGCTGTTGGACATCCCAAAGAAATCTCCCAGTTGTTGTTTCTCCTCACGACGACTACCTGCAGTGAGGATGAGTCAAGGAACTGACACACACACACACACACACACACAGAGGGAGACACACACACACAGAGGGAGACACACACACACACACAGAGGGAGACACACACACACACACAGAGGGAGACACAGAGAGACACACACACACACACAGAGGGAGACACAGAGAGACACACACACACACACACACACACAGAGACACACACACACACAGAGGGAGACACACACACACACACAGAGGGAGACACAGAGAGACACACACACACAGAGGGAGACACAGAGAGACACACACACACACACACACAGAGGGAGACACAGAGAGACACACACACACAGAGGGAGACACAGAGAGACACACACACACACACACACACGGGGAGACACAGAGAACAGAACACCAAAATCTGTCATCACAGAGATACACACACAGAGACACACACAGAGGGAGACACAGAGACACACACAGAGACACACACAGAGACACACACAGAGACACACACAGGCCCCCCCCCCCCCCAGCGAACGATTCCAAAAGACGACAGTTTTATACTCGTTTGCAGACTTAACCGGATTTAACCGAGAGCATCCGGTAATTTTTCAAAATAAAAGACTGTTATTAATTATCGATTAAGGGTGCAGCGCCCCTCCAGCGCCCCTGCAGCCGATGGCGCTCTAGGCGTCCGCCTATGTTGCCTATGCCTAGAGCCGGCCCTGCACACGCACATATATACACAGACACAGACTCGCAGAAACAAAGAGAGACACACACACACACAGACGAGCACGCAGAAAAAGAGAGAGAGACACACATACAGAGAGACACACAGAGAGAGACACACAGAGGCCAACAACACACACATACACGCAGAAACAAAGAGAGAGAGACACACATACAGAGAGACACACAGGCCAACCAACACACACACACACACACACTTCCTGGACAGAAGAATTGAGCCAATGAGCATTGAGAAGGATATGTCTCCTCGCCCTGCCATTGGGCAGTGGTTCCTGCAAACTTCTCGTTGATCAGCTTGATCTGGTCCTTGATAGACACAGGGGCTGGAAAGAGAGAGATCAGAAAGGGGGTGAAGGGGGCCGGGGAGGAGGGGTTAGGGACGAGGTGAGGGGTCCGAGGAGGGGTTAAAGATAAAGAGGGTCTTACCTGGTTCAACCTCCAGGGCCTGCAGACAGACACACACAAGGGACGACAACATTAGACACATGCACAGGCGCGAAAAGGAACGGCAGCGAAACGCAACGTCGCCGTCGCTAGAGGACCAACCTCGTCGTCGGCGCGGGGCTTCTCGAAGTAGCTGTGCCGCCTCTTCTCCTCCTCCCGGTCTCTCTCTCGCTCCCTCTCCCGGTCTCTCTCGCGCTCCCTCTCCCTCTCCCGGTGGCGGTCTTTCTCCTTGTCCCGCACGGCCTTGGACGTGGAGGGGATGTAGTCGCCGACATCTTCGAAGATGCTGAGGAGGGACGGTGGGGGGGGGGGGTTAGGTACCGAACAAGAGGGTGCAGGTTTTTCGCGTCATGACACCAGCTGTTTTCACTAACAAGTTCCTCTACTGCTGTAGGTAGTCGTGTGACATAGTCGGTTAGCATCAGGCTAGTAATCAGAAGGTCCCTTCTCTCCCAGAACAACCTTCTGGACCCTAACCAGTCAGGCTTCAAGACCGGCCACTCCACTGAGACTGCCCTCCTGTCGGTTACCACGGCCCTCCAGTCTGCCAGAGCAGCCTCAACGTCTTCTGTTGTCATTCTGCTAGACCTCTCTGCAGCATTCGACACAGTCAACCACCAGATCCTGCTCGCCACACTCGAAGAGATGGGCATCACTGGCACTGCGCTTAAATGGATCTCATCCTACCTGACAGGAAGATCCTATCAAGTCTCCTGGGGAGGGAAAACATCTGGTACCCGCCTGCTCTCCACTGGGGTCCCACAGGGTTCCGTCCTTGGTCCGCTCCTATTCTCCCTATACAACACCTCACTCGGGCCAATCATCGCCTCCCATGGCTTCTCCTATCACTGCTACGCTGACGACACGCAGCTATATCTATCCTTTCCCCCAACCGATCAAGGGATATCGACCAGAATCGAGGCCTGCCTCTCTGACATCTCAGCCTGGATGACCAGACATCACCTCCAGCTGAACTTCACAAAACAGAACTCCTCATCATCCCTGCCAAACCCTCAATCACCCACGATCTCTCCATCACTCTGGGATCTGCAACAGTGACCCCTTCACCCTCCGCCAGGAACCTGGGGTTCACCTTGGATGACAAGCTCTCCCTCACAGCTCACATTGCCGCAGTCTCTCGGACATGTAGATTCACCCTCTACAACATCAGGAAAATCAGAAAATACCTCTCTCAACATTCCACCCAACTGCTAGTCCAAGCCCTTGTCCTCACAAAGCTGGATTACTGCAACTCGCTACTAGCCGGCCTTTCTGCAAATGCAATCCGTCCCCTTCAGAGAATACAGAATGCAGCCGCTCATCTGGTTTTCAACCTACCCAGATGCTGTCATGTCACCCCACTCCTCATCGCCCTCCACTGGCTTCCCATCATGGCCCGCATCAGATTCAAGACCCTGGTGCTGACCTTCCGGGCTGTAAACGGGACTGCCCCTACCTATATCAACTCTCTCCTCCAGCCCTCATCTGCTGACAACCGTCTAGTGGTACCCCCCCCCCCCCCCCACAAACTCTTCCACTGCCTGACTCCCCAATGGTGGAATCAACTCCCCACCTCCATCAGAAGCACAGACTGCCTTCTCACCTTCAAAAGAAGGCTTAAAACTCACTTATTTAGAGAATTTAATGGCACTTAGGAATAGTATGGCACTTCACATAATCTAATGTTGCTTAGAACTATTTGTTGGTCCCCATATGGTGACTTGCCAGTGTTGTTGTTGTATCTCTTGCTTTATGTTCACAATCGTTGTTACGCATTTATAGTTCTTCCCTTGGCACTTATTGGTTCTCATGATGTATGATTCACAATCTAAAAAAACCCACTGTGTTCGGGGTCTATCATGTTGCTATGCTCAATGACTGATGCTCTTTGTAAAAGCTCTCTCTTGTAAGGCGCTTTGGATAAAAGCGTCTGCTAAAGATACAACCCTATTGACTTAGGGTAACACATACTAATACTAGGGGTTGTAATGTGTAATATTCACAATCTACATGCAGTGTGGGTTTTTATATACAGACTATACAATTCTACAATACAATTCTTTGCAGAATATACAGTGTTATGTTACAGGATGTTGTGTTACAGAATATATAGGATTTTTGCATTGTCTGTTTGTGTTCGTGTGTATGTACAGTAGGTACGTTTTAAAGACACTGTGGCGAGGTTTTGTCATTTCTATTTTTGTGTGTCCGATATTCGATAGCAATTCGTCATTCATAAAAATTCTACTGTGCAGTCTCTAGTCAGTGGTGATAGGTAATATCAATCCTTTGAATTTGGATTGATAATTTATTCATCAATTCAAAGAAAGGTTGCTTGGAAAGGAATCACTAGAGGAGGAGGCCAGGAGGAGATGGATTCACCCACTCAGGGATGTGGATCATGCAGGGTTTTGGAAAGAGGGTGCGAGTCTGACTTGGTCTCACCTGATGTCTGCTTCCGGAGCCTTCTTTTCATCCAGCTTACCTGCTCACACGCACGAACGCAGAGAGAGAGAGAGAGAGAGAGAGAGAGAGAGAGAGAGAGAGAGAGAGAGAGAGAGAGAGAGAGAAAAAGAAAGAGAGAGAGAGAGAGCGAGAGAGATCAATACTTTACACACCACACACACACACACGTGTGGATGAAACGCTGTGTGTGGTGCTGTGACCAGAAGCGTGCACACGCACACACACGCCTACCCTTCTCCTTCCTCTTCATCTTCTTGTTGCGTGTTCCCTGGCGCAGGTAGGACAGGATCTGGGTCAGCTTGCTGATCACAATGTCATTGGTGGTGAGGGTGGTCTGGGCCTGGGGGGGTTACAAACACACACACACACACTTGAAGGCAGTACCTCCATGGTAGGGCAGTCAGCCTTGCAGCGGATGAGTGTGGTGGGGATGTGTGTGTGTGTGTGTGTACCTCCATAGTGGGGCAGTCAGCCATGCTGCGGATGAGTGTGGTGGGGATGTGTGAGTGTGTGTGTGTGTGTACCTCCATGGTAGGGCAGTCAGCCTTGCTGCGGATGAGTGTGGTGGGGATGTGTGTGTGTGTGTGTGTACCTCCATGGTAGGGCAGTCAGCCTTGCTGCGGATGCGTGTGGTGGGGATGTGTGAGTGTGTGTGTGTGTGTGTGTGTGTGTACCTCCATGGTAGGGCAGTCAGCCTTGCTGCGGATGAGTGTGGTGGGGATGTATGTGTGTGTGTGTGTGTGTGTGTACCTCCATGGTAGGGCAGTCAGCCTTGCTGCGGATGAGTGTGGTGGGGATGTCGGTGTCTGCGTACTCGTCCTCCAGGTCGACCACGTAGGCCATGCGGCCAGGCAGGAACAGCTCGTTGCGCTCCATTTGACGCCCCTTGAACAGGATACGGTAGATGTTCCTTCCTGTGGATCGCGACAACAGCGGGTGTTAGCCACAAGCTAACCAGTAAGTCAGCTAGCATTAGCCACAAGCTAACCAGTGGGACTGCTAAGCCGAAAGCTAATCAGTAACTGTCTACGTGGCTAGCATTAGCCACAAGCTAACCAGTGACTGGTTAAGTGACTAGCATTAGCCACATGCTAACCAGTGAGCTGGCTATGTGGCTAGCATTAGCCACAAGCTAACCAGTGAGCCTGATGCTAGTGAGCCTGGCTAGCATTGGCTAAGTCCTAACCAATGGGCGTTAGTCACATGCCTGCTAACACAGCTAGGGTTACACGCTAGTCAGGCCAGTAGCTAGCTTTAGCTACGTGCTAACAGCAGGTGAGCATTTGGCCGGCTCAACATGGCAGCAGCACTGGGGGCCTCAGGGGGCACTGGGGGCCTCGGGGGGCACTGGGGGCCTCGGGGGGCACTGGGGGCCTCGGGGGGCACTGGGGGCCTCGGGGGGCACTGGGGGCCTCAGGGGGCACTGGGGGTCTCAGGGGGCTCACTCACCCATACGAGTCTTGAACTCAATCTTTTCCTCTGGCTCCACCTCTCTCCTGGGGGTGCAGGGGAGAGAACGAGTTAGAATGTACCGGAAAAAGGAATTTGAGACAAGACAGATAGTGGAGAGACTAAATACAGTGAGAGAAGAGACAAATAGAGAGGGGGACAGAGACAAGACTGCAGAGAGACGTACTTGACTTCTTTCTGGACTTTCTCGATCAAGTCCTCCTCTTCCTTCTCCTTGCTGGTGATCTCAGCTCGCACCTGGGGACACACACGCGCGCGCACACACACAAAACATCAGAATCATGCCTAAATTAAGGAACTCAAAGTGTCACATTTGACAAGCGGGCAGTCATTTTAAACAAGGACAAGGCATACAACAGCTATGTAGTTTATCAAAGAGTCCAAATAAGGACAAGAACACCTCAGATAGCTACTAAGACTAGCAGTAGTTCCAGAGCCAGGAAAAAGACCATGTTGGAGTTATATTTGAGTGATTTAGTTGGTGTTTTCCCCTGAGGAGTGTGGAGCGACAGATAGGACAGACTGGCCTATATGATATTTATACTCAGAACAGAAGGAAGGGGAGGACAAAAAGTGAGAGGGAGGGAGGGGGAGGAGGTAAGGGCCTAGAACCACCATGTTTTCCGTCAGTCAATCAAAGCGTTAATTAGTGGGGATTGGCTGGCAACTGGCCCCACGATAACACAATTCAGGAGGAAGAGTAGCAAGAGGAGGGAGAGGGGGAGAAGAGGAGGAGACGTTTCTCCACCGCATGGAAGAGGAAGGGAGAGGGAGGAGGGGGAGAGGAGATGGGGGAAGGAGGTGGATGAGGAGGGGGGGCAGGGGTAGAGGAGGAGAAGGGGCAGGAGGAGGGGGGGGGGCAGGAGAAGGGGAGGAGGAGAGAGGAGTAAGAAGGGAGGAGCTGAGGCACGAGAAAAGGAGGAGGAGAGCGCGGAGAGGTGGTGGAGCAGGGGGAGAAGGTCGGACCGTCTCACCTTCTGCAGCAGGGCAAAGTCCAGCCCCTTCACCAAGTGGGTGTGCTCCATGTCACCTCCCAAGAACTTGGACTCCTGGATGAGCTGGCGCCTCTTCTCCGCGGCAGAGTGGTCGGCCTCAGCCGTGGGGCCCACGGCCCGGTAGTTGGCCGTGGTGCTGATCAGCTCCGTCTCCTCGTAGTCCTTGTTGACGCCGTCGCGGCGCTCACGGGCTCGGTCGCGGTATTTCTCCGCCAGCTCGCGCTCCCGCTCGATCTCCTGCTGCCGCAGCTTGGCGTAGTAGCTGGGGGGGGGGGGGGGGGGGGGACGGAGGTCAAGAGGTCAGGGCTGAAAAGGGGTGTCGTTGTGCCTCGCGGTTTCAGATGTTTTCAAAACAGCGGCCGTTACCTCCCCTGACGGACTAAGAGAACGGTTACCATGGTAGCAGGAAGCTCACCTTTTCTTCTTCCTCCTGCGAGCGGCAGGATCCTCGTCCTCGTTGTAGTCACGTGGCATTCTGGGTAAAACACGGAGAAGGTCACCCTCTGCACATTAACAACGGGGACTAGACTATAAGTGATTTCCGTAATGATCGTTGTCGTCATTCGCATCACATTTTTCACTTCGAGCAATTGCACTACTGTGTACATACTCCTCCCCCCTCCCCATAGTACATATCCATATATATATATATATATATATCCATTCTCACTCATATAGTCTATACCTTTGTACTCTTTATATACCCCTATCTGTACATACAACACTGTAAAAACAATACAGCTGTACTTTTAATACCCTGTACCCTGCTACCCGTTTTGCACTTCTGGTTGGATGCTAACTTCATTTCGTTACCCTGTACTTGTACGTGTGTAACAACATTAAAGTTGAATCTAATTTAACCTATCCAAGTATAGCAATTGCCTTTTTATTAAAAATCTTTTAAGTCTCGAATATGTTCAATGTTTGCTCCATCCTGCCACAGTAAATTCCTTGTTTGTGTAACTTGCATGGCGAATAAAACCGAATTCTGATTCTGGTCGGCAGCATGACTCACTCATGGTGCCTGGACTTGGAGGGAGGTGCTGAGGATGGAGCGGAGCGAGGGGTCATCAGCAGTTTCCGGAAGTCATCGTTGGTCAGCTTGGACCTGGGGTGACGAGGGAACATTCATGGGTTAGGTCACTCAGAACTACATTTAGCTGAACTTGTCTCCAGAAGGTGAATGTATACATTCCTGGACAGATGTTGTCCAGAGTACACACTAACTGACTCTACCACCACTCTCCTCTCCTGTCCTCCCCCCTTCTCCCTCTCCTATTCTCTCCTCCCCACTCCCCATTTCCACTCCTCTCCCTTTTCTTTCTCATCCTCTCCTCCCTCCCTTGGCTCAACGTACTAAGTCTATGAAACAGCAACAGCAGCCAAAACTACTTCACGGTGCATTTACGATCGGGGGAGAGAGGGAGAGGGGGGAGAGCGGGGAGCTGCGCTGTAAACATACTTTTTCTCCCCCTTTTTCCCTATCTCACTCTCCCCTCGATCTCCCCTCTTCCTCTCTCTCTTTGTCCTTCCCAAATTTCCATGTAGTCATGTAGCAAGTACAGGGAAAGTTCCCCCTGAGGCAAGTAGGGGGAAGTGCCTTGTCCAAGGACACAACGCCACAGGGCTTCACAGACACACATACAGCTAGAGTAGCTTACAGAGAGAGACAGAGAGAGAGAGATAGAGAGAGAGAGGCAGAGAGAGAGAGAGAAAGAGAGACAGACAGACAAACAGAGGGAGAAACAGAGACAGACAGACAGAGAGACAGACAGAGAGACAGAGAGAGAAAGACAGACAGACAGACAGAGACAGACAGAGAGAGAGAGAAAGAGAGAGACAGACAGAGAGACAGAGAGAGAAAGAGAGAGAGACAGACAAAGACAGAGGGACAGACAGAAACACGTCTTACTGCATCGCGGAGCGGTGGTCCTCCACCTCATGGTTGTCAGGGGCCAGGGGGTTGGAGTAGGCTTCCGCTGCGAGGGAGACACAGGCGTTAGCACATGAAGCCATGGATATGCTGCCTCACACTGTCCCCGCACAGACTGCTGGAGATGCTGCTTCACACTGTCCCCACACAGACTGCTGGAGATGCTGCCTCACAGTGTCCCCACACAGACTGCTGGAGATGCTGCCTCACACTGTCCCCGCACAGACTGCTGGAGATGCTGCCTCACAGTGTCCCCGCACAGACTGCTGGAGATGCTGCCTCACACTGTCCCCGCACAGACTGCTGGAGATGCTGCCTCACACTGTCCCCGCACAGACTGCTGGAGATGCTGCCTCACAGTGTCCCCGCACAGACTGCTGGAGATGCTGCCTCACAGTGTCCCCGCACAGACTGCTGGAGATGCTGCCTCACACTGTCCCCGCACAGACTGCTGGAGATGCTGCCTCACACTGTCCCCGCACAGACTGCTGGAGATGCTGCCTCACACTGTCCCCGCACAGACTGCTGGAGATGCTGCCTCACACTGTCCCCGCACAGACTGCTGGAGATGCTGCCTCACACTGTCCCCGCACAGACTGCTGGAGATGCTGCCTCACAGTGTCCCCGCACAGACTGCTGGAGATGCTGCCTCACACTGTCCCCGCACAGACTGCTGGAGATGCTGCCTCACACTGTCCCCGCACAGACTGCTGGGACGATCACTCACTGTGCCACAGCATCAGAACTCTCTAGAGAGTTCACAACTAGGTCGCTCCCACCCTAGTTTGAATATAACGCCATGATTCAACGTGATCTAATTCTTCCCTTTGGCACTTGTTTGGTTTCTGACAATATATCTCGTTGTTATGGTCAGTGGTCTGTGCAGATTGGTAAAGGTTAATGGATAAAACCGTCCGCTAATGGAACAAATATAAACGTAAATGTACATAGTTCCAACCACCTATCTGCGCTCGATTGAGTTGGCCTGGCGCTAGCTGGCTAGCTTTCGGACAGTTTGGAAAATAACGTAAGCATGTTAAAGGTAGCTATTTTCAAACGTAAATGCCAAATATGATGCACTTACTTTCTCGTTCCGGCATTTTGTTGCAGATTTGGGTCACACTCCCGAAAAGAGTGTACGATCAATTATCGTTCAATGTAATAAAACACGAGCTTTGGTCTTATCTCGTTCTTCCTTGTTTGTCTACGACGTTTCTTCGCTTCGGAAGAACCGGAAAGGACAGTCTCTTGTAATCGACAGTCGAACGGCTGCTCGGCCGCTCCATTGGTCGAGGCTGGTGTTTTCTTGCCACTGATTGGATCAAACCACGAGTCATTTTTAAACTCGGATTACAATTGGCTACACGATCTGCACTTATTTGCCTGTGATTGTCTAATATCCTAAAGTAGGCGGGTCTGATCGTTTCGACACTGAAATCATCATGGCCGCTGCGGTGGTCCGGGGTCTCGGCTCTAACCTTGCTAAGAACCTTCGCGAAATTCGTTTGCATCTGTGCCAGACTTCACCGGCAAGTCAAGGAGCTCGGTAATGTAACAACCCACACTAAACAAACATGATGTGGTGCTGATCGAGGGAATGATAAGTTAACGATCACTACTTCTATATGGTCAAGATGATATGTGGTTATGTTTGCTTGCCAGTATATATAGGTGTTAGGTAGTAGGCCTACTGTTAGTGCTGTTTGTGTGTTTCTGTTTGTGCAACACAACTATAGTGTTTATATCGAGGATCGGAATGGAGGTGAAGGAAGTGTAGTTTAACATGAGCACGGGGTCGGATCAGCAATGCATGTTGCCATTAGATGCTGTACTAACACAGGCCTGTAGAGGGCCTACTGGGACTGTATAGGGTCAGCCAGGGGGTCCAATCCTGGCCCTCGAGGGCAACTGTCCTGACAGTTTTAGATGTTTCCCTGCTCCCTGCTGATTCTAATGAATGGGTTATTATTATCAAGCTCTGTGGACGCCTCATAATGACCCATTCATTAGAATCAGGTGATTTGCACCATCTGCACTACTTTGCACCATCTTACCATTTTGCACTATCAGTACATATAACACTGTAAATGCTGTAAAAAAATACAGTAACATTTTGTACAATACAGCTGTACATTTGCTACCAAATCACTTTAATACCCTGTACATACTCTGTACATTCTACTTATACTGTTTTGCACTTCTATGCTAACTGTATTTTGTTACCCTGTTATTTGTGCCTGTGTAATGTTCTTCTAATCTAATTTAGCTTTAGTGTAACTTCAGTCTAACTGTAATGCACTGTCCTCTGCACAGGGACTTTGTGGAGCAGCACTATGTAGCACTGAAATCAGCAAACCCCGGTTTTCCCATCCTCATCCGAGAATGTTCCGGAGTCCAGCCCAAGCTGTGGGCTAGATATGGTGGGTGGGAGGCGAATAGCTATCACAACCTTGTTATCACTACCTCGTTATCAACACCTCGTTGTTTTATATATTCCTAAACTGTCCTTCTGTCCTGTAGTTATATTGTTATTTTTAGTATTTCATTCTGTCTGTCCTATCTGTATATTCTTAAAAATTGTCCGTTCAACCAACTTTTTATTTGTAATATGTATCCAAATTCCGTATATGCTCATTGTTTTCTCCATCTTGCCACAGTATGTGTTTGTGCAACTTACATGACGAGTAAAACCAATTCTGATTCTGAACTTCAGTTGGGGCATGGAAGGTCTCTGACATGTTGTTTTTGCAGACTTCGGGAAGGAGACCAGTGTGGGCTTGGATAACATGACAGTGGACCAGGTGGCTGCAGTACTGCAGACCGTTGCCAAGACCTAGAAGCTTATCAAAGAGATCTATTGTAAATGACCTGTATGAAACTTAATATTATCCTACTGTTTATGTTGTTATGAATAAACTTGATCGTTATTCCATGAAGGAGTGCATTTTGTTTGTCCTTTCCTTTAACCATGTTTTTACGTTTTGTGTTGGTTTCTTAGCTATATTGTTATTAAAATTTTACATTTAGTCATTTAGCAGACACTCTTATCCAGAGCGACTTACAGCAAGTACAGGGAGATTGCCCCCTGAGGCAAGTAGGGTGAAGTGCCTTGCCTAAGGACAGAATGTCATCAAGAACAGCAGGAAATCAAACCAGCGAACTAGACAGATTCCCTAACTGCTCAGCCACCTGACTCCCATTATAGTGCTAATTTCTATATTTCATGCTTCAAGGTAAAACAGAATGCTTTACCTACACACTACTGCTGATCCCCCTACGAGAAAACTACACAGAAGCAGAATACCAGAGTGACACCCATTTTTACTCAACACAAAAATAAAACAAGTAAAAATGACCAAATGAGAATCGTTCACATTTTCAGGAGGATAATGAACAAACAGGTTTGTAAACAGGAAACTCAAAGAAGTACACGTTAGAGATGGGCATGGATCTCCGAGGAGTGACGAGAGCAAGAACGGAAGAGCATCAGCGAGACGCCACACTTCCGTCACAGTAGGTAGACGAGACGTCGTTGGGGATTCAGCAGTCGAAGAACGGACATTTCGCAAAGCTGTTGATGACTGTGGTCCATGTCTTTGTATGTGTGTGTTTGTGTGCACTAACACAGTAAAGTAACAAGCTTTATAGGGTCTGTCACGTGCATAGATATAATACCGATGTGTTTTAGTACAAAGGGTATAAAACTCATTTTGCTTATTCGCGCAAGTTCACAGCTTGGGGGGGGGGAAAAATGACAGCAGAACACGGATCATCGTATGAGCTGAGCAGGTAGAGAAGAAGACGTGTGGAGATGTGGTTCCTGGTGAGGTCCCATTTCATGCAGAGGAACCAACCAGAAACAGACACAACAATGATGTCATCATTTCCCTTTGTGTTATCGTCGCTTGTCCAGTTTAGCGAGTGAAAAACAAAAAACAATAATATGCTCATTTCAAGATCAGCTCCATCTCTAAAATTCTTTCAAACTTAAAAATGTCAAACTAAAAAGGGTTAAAAAAAACACCACATTCCCAGAAATGTTGCCATAGTAACCCCCAAATCATACTGTTTCGTCACTTAAATCTTGCCAAATTTTCAATAAGACAGGTCAACATCTTTTAAGACACTAGTTGCAGAGCTGTCAACATAAAGAATGGGGGATTTGAACCCGGTGGAGGGATAAAGGCACTACGCTGGTGGGTAGGATACATGATAGGTAACATGATTGTGAAGATCCTGATCTGTCAGCTTAAACTAAGGTATCAAGGACAGCTCTCCTGCGGAAGAAACACAACATCGGTTGTGTATGACGCAACATCGATCAATTGTGTTCCCTTTCAATGTTTTGACCACATGCTACCTTTCACCCAATCTAGTTTTACATTTAGTCATGTAGCAGACTTACAGCAAGTAAAGGGACACAAGTAAGGTGTAGTGCATTGCCCTAGCACACATCGTATTGGCACAGCCAGGGTTCAAACTGGGTGCAAACCGGCCAACATGATGTTGTGTCCACTTTACCCTCAGGGGGAACGTCCCTGTACTTGCTGTAAGTCGCTCTGGATAAGAACGTCTGATAAATGACTAAATGTAATGTAAGTGTAATGCAATGTAAGTGTAATGCAAGAATACATAAGAATACGTGATCATTATGACATTGTTCTGCGCTTACCTGTGTTCACGGCAACAGCAAACATTCACCAGTCTCACCACACAACGGCCTTCTTAGTCTTCTTCTGAAACAGGAAGCAGCACGTTAGGTTGACCTGTGACCTCTCACACACACTTCAGTACGCACCAAAGCGCAAAAAAAGTACTACCCTGAACCTCCAAAATGATCTTATAGTAAATATAAATATATATATATTTTCCCCTCATCCCTTACATTGTACTAACCTGTAC
Source organism: Neosalanx taihuensis (assembly GCA_030340665.1). Taxonomy (NCBI): domain Eukaryota; kingdom Metazoa; phylum Chordata; class Actinopteri; order Osmeriformes; family Salangidae; genus Neosalanx; species Neosalanx taihuensis. The sequence goes on from CM059315.1 coordinate 5,286,663, forward strand.
ATAACTGCTTATTTAACCAATCAGCAATTAACTCATCTGTAGATAACTTATCTAAATGATCTGTATATAACTGCTTCTCTTGCACTGATTGAAAGTTGATTTGTAATCTGTTCAGCTGAATGCTCTTATAGTTCTTCCCTTGGCATGTATTAGATTCTCATGACGTATGTTTCATAATCTGTAAGCCTGCTATGTTTGGGGTCTATCACGTTGCTATGCTCAGTGACCGATGCTCTTTTGTAAAGCTCTCTCTTGTAAGCCGCTTTGGATAAAAGCATCCGATACATTAATAAATGTAAATGCTAAACTATATTTTGTTTCCTTGTATTTTTGTGACTAATCTAAGTGAGTAATCTAATCAGAGCTCACCTTCCCAGCAGGGGGCGCTGGAGGGGCAACAGGAGCCGCCTCCTCCTTCTTCTGTTTGTTTTTCTCTGTAAAAAAAGATCCCAACATGTTAGACATGTTCGAAGAAATGTGCTATGGTTATAGTTTAAACCAGGGGTGGACAATTCCGGTCCTCGAGGGCCACTGCCCTGAAGGTTTTAGATGTTTCCTTGCTCCAACATTCTCCACCCCTGGTTTAAAGACACCAAACTAACTTAACCCTGAATATACACCAGCCCTAACCACAGACGCATCAACCCTAACCCACATAAACTTATTCAGGAATGACTCAACTCTTCTTGGCTTTTCCCGCCGTGACGGTCTGTTCTGGGACAGGTGAGGTCACTTCCTGCTGGTTTTCTTTTTCAGCTTTTGCCACCGCTACCACCTTCTTCTTCTTTTTCTTCTTCTTCTCTTGAAGCGCAGGAGTGGAGACGACCTCCTGTGGAGTTTCCTCCTCCTCCACTGGCTCCACAGGAAGCTGCTTCTTCTTGTTCTTCTTCTTGTTCTTCTTCTTTAGGACAGGGGCCGGGGTTTCTTCCACAGTGTTCTCTTTCTCTGCGCTCTTCTTTTTCTTCTTCTTGGGGGTCTCTTCCTGGTCCTCTGGGGTCTGGGGGGGTGGGGGTTCGTTGGCTGGGGGGTCCTCGGTGGCGATGGACTCTCTTCTCTGCCTCTTCTTGGCTTTCTTACTCGGTGTCGGGGTGACCTGCGCCGAAACGCTCTCCTCTTCCTCCTTCTCCTCCGCGATCTCCTCCTTCGCCGGCTCCTCCTTCTGCTCTCCCGTCTTTGTCTTCCTCTTCCTGTTCCTCCTCTTCCTCTTCTTCAGAGCGTTGGAGGAGAGCAGCAGGACGATCTGGCCAGCAGGAGCCGCCTCCTCAGTCTCACCGTCTGGGGAACAGTCGCACCAGACGAAACAGCCGGTCAGCGGGAACGTTACACCAGAATCAAGTCAGTCAGAAAATAAAATACAGCACGTCAGACGAAATGATCTGTCCGACAGTCAGAAAGAACAGTCAGTCGGACAAAAGAAATAGCCAAAGAAAACAGTCAGTCGCAGAAAGAAGTCAGTCAGACAAAAAGTAGCTGAAGAAAACGGACAGTCGCAGAAAGAAGTCAGACAAAAAGTAGCTGAAGAAAACAGTCAGTCGCAGAAAGAAGTCAGTCAGACAAAAAGTAGCTGAAGAAAACAGTCGCAGAAAGAAGTCAGTCAGACAAATGTTAGAGAGCACTCTTACCCACAAATCTCTAAGGAGGGAGGCAAGAAGGGAGAGAAGGATAGAGGGATCGAGAGATGGTGGGATGGAACTAGAGATTATTGTTTGAGATAAGCCTGACACACATACTGTAAATGAGTTGTGTCAAGAGAACTGGTCCCTAATGCAGCCATATAAAATGATAAAACCCTTCATTGTCTCACCCTCTCTTCCCTCCAGCATTCCCTCCCCACCCCGTCTCTTTATATCTTTCTGTCTGCTCTCTAAAATCCCTCCCCTCTCTCTCTCTTTCTCCCTTCACCCTCTCTCTGTCTTTCTCACTGTCTCGCCCTCTCTATCTCTGTCTCTGTCTCTCCCTCTCTGTCTGTCTCTCCTCTCTCTCTCTCCCTCTCCGTCTCTCTCTTGCTGTCTCTATCTCTCTGTCTCTGTAACACACTGCACAGTCCATACCTGCTGCTTCATCTGGCTCCTTGGTGTCCAGCTGGATGTCTGCCTCTTCACTGCCCTCCACAGGAGCCACAGCTGATTGGTCCTCCTCCAGCACCTCCACCTTCTTCTTTCTCTTCTTCTTGTCCTTCTTGCCAGGGGTCTCAGCAGCATCTCTGCCCCTCTTCTTTCCGCTGGGCGGGGCTGCGGGTGTGTCAGGGTCAGAGGGCGGGGCTACCTCCTCCTCTACTTCAGGGACAGCAGCTACACGCACGCACACACACACACACACACACACACACACACACACACACACACACACACACACACACACACACACACACACACACACACACACACACACACACACACACACACACGATAACATGGTAAATACACATGGTCTGCAGATCTGTTTCCCATTCCTATCCTCCCTTCCCCAGCTGATTGGTGGAAAATATACAAGGCTTCTCTCCTTCAACCTCCCCATCCAATGAGTGATGGGGGAGGGGTGTGGAGCTAGCATGGCGTTACCTGTGGGGGCGGCAGGTGTGTCGTTCTTGTCCTCTGGAGTGGTCGATGTCACGATCTGATCCTCGACCTTTAGGTTGCCAGCTAGTACAGTCTCTCCACTCTGAAACCAGATGACAACATAGTATTCATCAGGAGGAGGAGTATAATCAGGAAGTCAGGTGGCTAAGCCGAGGCCATCAGGCTGCTAATCTTAAAGCCCCTAGTTCGAATCCCCGCTATGCCAACATGGCATTCTGTCCTTGGGCAAGGTACTTCACCCTACTTGCCTCAGGGGGAATGTCCCTGTACTTGCTGTAAGTCGCTCTGGATAAGAGCGTCTGCTAAGTGACTAAATGTAAATGTGTAACATATCACTCTGTACTAGAACCTACGAGCGACCTGTGGATAATGTATAACTCTGTACAAGACCACAGTACTGCAAGTACCACGGATATTACTAAGAGCTGTACTACACAGTATACAGCCTTGTAATCTAATTGGTGGAGGATCTTACCTGAGACTCCTCCTCTTCCTGTACAGGAGCTGGAGAAGTGAGAGAGAGGATAGAGAGAAGATAGGAAGTTAGTACCATTTTGGGAAGGGTACACCAGATTGTGCGATGAGAACCACAAAATCCCTTACCCTTTGGGGGAGGGGGTTCAGCATCCTCCTTGGTCTCCTCTGCTGTGGGTGGGGCCAGAGCAGCTTCTTCTGTCTGCGATTGGACGGATGGGAATATCAGAATCGATAGCCAATAGTAGAGCAATGCACATAAACGCAATGTCTTCAAACTGCATCTCCCATACTGCACCTCTTTTGGACTGTCCTCTTCCGCGTCTGCGTCTTCCTCCTGACCTGCAGGGGAAGGGGCCTGGGTGTGACTGACAGGTGTCTCGGGGGCAGCGGACTCTGGGTTCTGCTAAAGAGGCAGGACAGAGAAGTGAACACACACCTAAAATTGACCCCAACTTTGACCCCAAGAATGCAGAAGTTTGCATTTTGTGGGATCACCTGCCAAGTCCCTTCTTCCTGTCTAGCTTTACCTTTCTACTTCCTGTTTACCTTATCCAGAGCGACTTACAGCAAGTACAGGGACATTACCCCCTTAGGCAAGTAGGGTGAAGTGCCTTGCCCAAGGACACAACATCATGTTGACACAGCTGGGGTTTGAACCAGGGACCTTCTGATTACTAACCAACTACACCACGACTCCCTGCTAGCTAACCTGCTGCTAGCTAAATGAGCTAATCTTGCCTTCCACCTGGCTAGCAGCTGAGTACTCAAAGCAGGGCCTAAGTCAGTGTCCATAATTAGCGGATTCTGAAGGCTAATTAGCGTCTCTCGTTCATCCTGTATGGACCCTGGTGCCAGACCAGTCAGAGGGTATTAACGACTTAACCAGTGGACCCAAACCAGGTCGACTGTCCAAACAACCCTGGAACCCTCACGGTCCGGTGGGTCAGAACAATAGCCTGACAGAACCACCGGTCCAGAACACACACTCTCTCTCACACACACTCACACACACACACACACACACACACACACACACCACACACACAGGCCGGATCCAGAGACCCAGCGATGATGAGGTCTAGACACACATTAGCACAGTGACTGGGCATCAGATATGTTATTCAGTGCCAGTACTCATACTCATACTCATACTCATACACACACACACACACACACACACACACACACACACACACACACACACACACACACACACACACACACACACACACACACACACACACACACACACACACACACACACACACACACACACACACACACACACACACACACACACACACACACACACACACACACAGTCACAGAGAGCTGTGAAGATACAATATGATCATTCAGTCCACTTTTTCCAACACCACCCCCTCTCAACCCCCCGCCAGCAGACCAGCTGAAATGTGTGCGAGTGTGTGCGTGTATGTGAGCGTGTGTGCTTGCGTATCTGTGTGTGCCTTCACCTGTGGTGGGGGAACGTCCTGTTCTGACTCACTCACACTGTCTGAGTTTGGGGGAGGTTTAGAGGCTGGGGCAGTGGAGGCTGAGCTGGGGACAGCTGGGGTCTCAGCTGTCACCTGTTAGAAACGGCGCAAGGGAGTCATGTGGTGCAGTTGGTTAGGGTGTCGGGGCTGGTAATCAGAAGGTTCCTGGTTCGAACCCCGGCTGTGGCAACACCCTTCACCCTATTTGCCTCAGGGGGGAATGTCCCTGTAACTTGTTGTAAGTCGCTCTGCATAAGAGCGTTTGCTAAAATCGGTCTAGTGGTCCCCCCACCCTCAAAAGCGTCAGGGCCCAACACAAACTCTTCCCCTGTCCCCCCTGTTCTCCCCAATGGTGGAATCAACTCCCCACCTCCATCAGAAACACAGGCTGTCTCCTCACCTTCAAGAAAGCTCAAAACTTGCTTATTATGAGAATTTAATGGACCTTAGAAATATTAAGGCACTTAGAAATATAATCTGTTGTTGTTGTTCAGTGTTACTTGTTAATCACTGTGCGGAAACTAGCTATTGTTGTTGCTTTATTGTTCGCGTCCCTGAAGTAGACTACTGTCTGTCGGAGACTCACCTTAAATTTGTAAAATGTTCAGCTGAGTGCTCTTATAGCTCTTCCCCTGGCACTTATTCGTTCTCAAGAAGTATGTAATCTATTACATAATCTATAAACCTGCTATGTTTGGGGTCTATCACGTTGCTATGCTCAGTGACCGATGCTCTTTTGTTAAGCTCTCTCTTGTAAATCGCTTTGGACAAAAGCATCTGCTAAATGAATGAATGTAAAATGACTAAATGGGAATGCACAGACATATTGTGGTTTAGCTCCCCCTCTCTCGACCAATCCCAGCTAGCACAACCCTTGCAGAGCTGTCCTCTTCACCTGGGTTGGTGGAAGATCCTCCCCGCTCTCTGATTCGCTGTCTCCCTCTGAGTTCTGTGCTGCTTGGTCAGGATTGGTAGCAGGCTCTGTCTTGTCTGCTTCTGTGTCCTGATTGGCTGCTTCCTGTGACGGACAGAGAGAGGTCAACAAGCAGGACGGTCCAGAACCTTCTAATCATACCCGTCTCTACCGCAGCTCCTCACTTCTAAACAACTAGAAACCTTTCCCCAAGTCTCAGTCTTGCCTCTTCCTCCTCCATCTTATCCTCGTCTTCCTCCGCCTTTACCTGCCCCTCCTCCTTTATCTCCTCCTCCTCCTCCTCTTCCTTTTGGGGTGCTGTCTTCAGGGGGGCGTTGGTGGCGCTGTGCTGCTCAGCAGGGGGGGGCAGGACATCTGGGGAACAGCAGGATCAGATTACAACCTAGACCCCAACCCATATGGAACCTAGACCCCAACCCATATAGAACACAGACCCTCAACCCATATAGAACACAGACCCTCAACCCAGAGAAAACAGACCTCGATCAATACAGAACAACCCTAACAGAGACCACAGCCACACATACAATCAATATTTTATACATTTGTAAAGCTAATTTAAAAACAACAGCTGTTAGCGAGTGCTGTACAATAGCGAATAACGCAATCGCACAAAACAGGACAGAAAACACACTCAAAATTAGTTTTAAGAAGAGATTTCCAACCATCATATGTTGACGGTTTTATTATTCCACAACTGTGGAGCATTCCCAACCTTGGGACAGTCTAGACCAGAGGTAGGTAACCCTGGTTCTTGAGAGCCATAGTCCTTAAGGTTTTACAACTGATTCTAATGAATGGGTCATTATCAAGCTCTGTGGAAGCCTCATAATGACCCATTCATTAGAATCAGGTGTGCTGGAGCAGGGAAACACCTGCAGTACCATGGCTCTCAAAGACCAGGATTGCCTACCCCTGGTGTTCTAGACTGTTCCAAGGTTGGGAGTCTTCCACACTTGTTGAATAATTTGCCACTTAATAAATAACCGCCATCAACATACAACGGTGGAAATCTCTTCTTAAAACTAATTTTGGGTGTGTTTTGTGTCTTGTTTTGTGTGTTGGTGTTCTTCGCTATTGTACAGTTCTCGCAATGTTTTTCGACGGAATGAAGGAAGATCCAGGATATACTATTATAATATATGAATAATGTCATCGCCTCAAACTGAATACGGTAACCTGGGTTACCTGTGACTGGTTTGGCATCTAACTCTTCTTCTTTGGTTTGCTGCAGACTGAGGTTGTCTTCTTCTGTGGTGGGGGAGGGGTCGGCCTTGATGCCCTTTTTCAGCGTGGTGGAGTCCACCTCAGCCTCCTGCTTAGCAACCTGGCCTAGGGCTGAGATTCTGAAGGACGGAGACACACGCACACATACACACACCCACACACACACAGACAGACAGGCGACCCACACACACACAATGAACAATAGCCTTACTGGATAATCACGATGCAAGAAAGTAACTTTGAAAACATTTTTTTTTTTTTGGGGGGGGGGGGAATGTCATTGAATCCATCTTTTTATTCACGCTTGATTTGATTCTTTATTATTTGGAATATGACTGGTGTTGAAGGTGTTTAAAGTCCAGGTTTAAGGTCCTACTTGGTCCAGGCAGCGTAGATATCATGAAGAGAGAGGAACTCCTCTGGGGTGTCCGACTGGGGGGTTGCAAAAACATTTCAAGACTGGCACACTTGAAAAAACACATACTGAATCTATTTACATGATATTACAGTGCAATTCATTTAGCAAACGCTTTTGATCCTGAACAACATACTTTCCAGCGGGTTTACATGCACTGTAGAATGCATGTTAGTGTGTGTTTACCCCTGATCAAACTGCCAGGGCCCCTTCTGAGGTTCAGAACCATGCTGCCATGTGTCCTTCTGTTACATAATGTTCTTTACATGCTGGCGGACGGGACAGTGGCCCAACACGCGGTTCCTTCACGCAGGACCCTAACAGACAAATCAACCTTTCTGTTCTGCGTTTCATTTCGATCTGACCTGCATTTATTTTAAGGTATTACACGATTTGACGTCGGGCATTGCGTAACATGACAGTTGTCGACTTGGCTTTGGCGATTACAATGCACGCCGTTTAATATCGAGCTATATTGTAGTATTTCTCAGTATTTCTTCCGTGGGGATACTTAACTAACACTTTAAAGATTGTTTAATCCGAACTATTTACCTGATCAACGTGTTTCTTCAGTCCGTTCGCCGCTTTCTGATAACCGTTCTCCTTTAAATGCTGATATATTAGGTACAGCAATGCACTATCGGATGCCTCCGATTCTTTTGAAGTCATTGTCTTAAGAGTAGCACGATTTCACTACCGAATACTTGTAATGCAATAAGTTCACTTAACAGATAAACAAGGTGTTACTTCATCCTCGCATAGACGTCTGCATGAATGGACCGACCACGCCCCCTTCATAAGTTTGCTCGGTCTCTCTCTCTCTCTCTCTCTCTCTCTCTCTGTCTCTCTTTCTCCCTCTCGGCCTCTCTCTGTCTCTGTGTGTGTGTGTGTCTTTTTCTCCCTCTCTCTGTCTCTCTGTGTGTGTGTGTGTGTGTATCTCTCTCTCTCTCTCTCTCTCTCTCTCTCTCTCTCTCTCTCTCTCTCTCTCTCTCTCTCTCTCTCTCTCTCTCTCTGCATGCCAGGACAAGTAGTTTCATGACTCCGTTGATTGAAACAGAAAAACGAGCGTTCGTGTTCAAACACAATGCTTGACATAATAAAAACACCGTTACACATGACATAGGTCTACTTTCTGTACACAGTGAGTGCTTTCTGCACGTCCCATACGTCACTACGGCGAAAGTACATTTTCTGCCAAACACGTCGTTGATCTCGCGTCTTGATTTCCTAGAACGGCCAAAAGAGGGCGCCATGCACCAACGCGCATGCTGGGCTAAAGAGACCGGTGCTTGTTCACAACTCTGCCACCTTGTTGAAATCAGACAGGCAGACAGACAGACAGACATGAAAGCAGGCAGACAGGCAGACAGGCAGGCAGGCACGCAGACAAGCAGGCAGACAGACAAATAGACAGGCAGGCGGGCAGACAGACAGACAGACAGACAGACAGACAGACAGGCAGGCAGGCAGGCAGGCAGGCAGGCAGGCAGGCAGGCACACAGACAGACATGAAAGCAGGCAGGCAGGCAGGCAGGCAGGCATGCAGACAAGCAGACAGACAGATAGACAGGCAGGCGGGCAGACAGACAAACAGACAGGCAGGCAGGCAGGCAGGCAGGCAAACAGGCAGACAGACATACAAACAGATGAACAGACAGGCAGACAAACAGACAGACAGACAAACAGGCAGACAGGCAGACAGACAAAAAGGCAGAGAGACAGACAGACACGCAGACAGTCAGGCAGACAGACAGTCAGACAGGCCGGCAGGCAGATAGACAGGCAGTCAGACAGGCAGGCGCTGTGTCCTGATTCTGTGCAGCTGTGTAATGTGATCTACGGTGTTTCTAACCAACATGGCGTCAGCTACATTCTCCACATAGCTCTCACACACATGTAGCTCCAGCCACGGCCATGCCAACTGACCTGGTGGGGCGTTGCCCCCAGGGTCACGGCCTCACCTAGACTCCTCCACTCCACGCTATGTGGGTATGTGTGTGTGTGAGGGGGGCAGCTTGCAGAGTTTATAAAGGACACAGAAGATGTAGTGTATAAATATTTGGGAAGAAACTTCAAGTAAAGAAAATCAAGGTCTGAATGTTTGCATGAACATGTATACATTGCTATCAACATACACATGTGTATGTATAGACACAGGCTAACACACAGAGGGTGTTTGTGTTTGTGTGCGGGTGTGGTCTGGGAGTTGCAAAGTTTATAAAAGACACTGATGATATTCTGAAATAAACTTTGGGCTTAAGTATCTAATATCAGGGTCTGAATGTTTGCATGAACATGTACATATACATTGCTATCAACATAAAAGTATGTATGGACAAACTGACGCAGAGAGAGGAGAGGAAGAGAGGAGGAGGAAAGGAGAGAGGAGAGAAGAAAGTGAGGAGAGAAAAAGAGGAGGAGAAGAGAGGGGAGGGGGAGGAGGAAAGGAGGAGAGGAGATAGAGGAAAAGGAGGGGAAGGAGAGGAGAGGGGAGGAGAGGAGGAGGCAACGAGGGGAGGGGCAGAAGAGAGGACGGGAAGGAGAGTATGGGAGAAGAGGGGAGGAGAGGAGGAGGAAAGGATGAGAGGAGGAGATGAGAGTGAGGAGAGGAGGAGAAGAGAGTGGAGAGGAGGAGAGCGGAGGAGAGGGGAGGAGGAGGAAAAGAGGAGAGTGGAGGAGAGGAGGAGGAGAAGGGAGAGGAGGAGAGGGGAGGAGAGGGGAGGAGAGGAGGAGAGGAGGAGGAAAAGAGAGAGGAGAGGAGGAGAGTGGAGGAGAGGGGAGGAGAGGAGAGTGGAGGAGAGGAAGAGGAGAAGAGAGAGGAGAGGAGGAGAGTGGAGGAGAGGGAAGGAGAGGAGGAGGGAAGGGGAAGGGGAAGGAGAGGAGGAGGGGAGGGGACGCAAATGAGGACAGGAGGGGAAGGAGAGGAGAGGAAAAGAGAGGAAGGCCAGGAGCTTGTATCGTATCCTTCAGCAGGCTAGGACAGTGTAGGCTGCATTAGGACGTCTGGTAGAAAAGCCAAGAAGCTGCTTTGAGACAGCAACACATTCCTTTATACACACACACACACACACACACACATCTGATAGATAATAAAATGTTCTCTTCCCCTCTGCGATGAGTCACGATGCCCTCTGTGTTCCACACTGCACAATCACCACAGCACAAATCTGAGCAGGCAGACAGAGGGGGGGGGGGGGGGAGTGACAGGCCAAAAGAAATATAGACAGATAGTTAGATAGAATCTATGGAATAGATAAATATAATCTATCAGATAGATACATAAATAGAGTCAGATCAGATAAGATCAGATAGATAAGACCCTGAGCAGGGTACCACTGCTCTGGAAGACCTCCTGCCTGGTACCAGTGCCTAAGACACCGCGGGCTAAGGACCTCAGCAGCTTCAGGCCAGTGGCTCTCACATCACACATGATGAAGACACTGGAGAGGCTGATTCTGGGCCACCTCCGCTCTGAGGTGAGCTCAGAGATGGACCCGCTGCAGTTCACTTACCGACCGGGAATCGGGGTGGACGACGCATTGATCTTCCTGCTTTATCGTGCTCTCACCCACCTCGAGAAGCCTGACAGTGCTGTGAGGATTACTTTCTTCGACTTCTCCAGCGCGTTCAACACCATTCAGCCAGTGCTTCTGAGGGACAAGCTGGTGCGGGCTGGTGTGGATGTACCCCTTCCTCTTCACCCTCTACACTGCTGACTTCAGACACAACTCGGAGGGCTGCGTCCTGCTCAAGTTTTCCGATGACTCCGCCTTCGTCGGACTGATCAGTGACGATGATGACACGGAGTACAAGCAACTGACGCGGGACTTTGTAGACTGGTGTCAGCCGAACCACCTCCTCATCAACGCGGGCAAGACCAAGGAGATGGTGGTGGATTCCCGCAGACGCCGACCTTCCCCCCCACCGGTGAACATCCAGGGAATGGACATTGAGAGAGTGGAGTCCTATAAGTACCTGGGTGTTCACCTGAACCACAAACTGGACTGGACTCACCACACTGACGCACTGTACAGGAAAGGTCAGAGCCGGCTGTACTTCCTGAGGAGGCTGAGGTCTTTCGGAGTGCAGGGGGCACCCCTAAAGTCTTTCTATGACTCAGTGGTGGCCTCAGCCATCATGTACGGTGTGGTCTGCTGGAGCAGCGGCATCACTGAGAGGGAGAGGAAGAAGCTGGACAAGGTCATCAAGAAGTCCAGCTCAGTCCTGGGCTGCCCTCTGGACTCAGTGCAGGAGGTGGGTGACAGACGAGTCCTGGCAAAGCTGACAACTATGCTGGACCACGAGTCACACCCCCTGCAGGACTCACTGTCCGCTCTGGAGAGCAGCTTCAGCAATAGGCTGATTCATCCTCGGTGTGTGAAGGAGAGATTCCGCAGGTCCTTCCTTCCTGCTGCTGTCAGACTGTTTAACAATAATCACTAAATACTGCTGTCCATAGCCACTATCATGTGCTACACCATTACCATTATTATAACTATTACCTTCACTACCTCACCACCGTGCAGTATTACCTTGTATTACTTTTTTATTGTATTTACTTTTTAAAAAACTTTTATTACATACCTCACTCACTTGCAATACTCGTGTTATATTCATATTCTGTACTAAGTGCAATATTTCTACTTAACTTGCTTACTTTTTTGCAATACTGTAATGCCGTAATTCTCCATAACTCTCAATATGTCTATATGTCTACATAACTTACTTTTTTAATCATACTTTTAGCAAAATACTGTAATTCTGTAACTCCTCAAGTGCAATAACTGCCTACATGTCGACTTAACTTCGTTATTTATTTTGCAATACTGTAATTCTGTAATTCTCCTCAAGTGCAATAACTGTCTATATGTCTATATGTCTACTCAACTTATTTATTTTATCAGACTTTATCGTGGCCGCCTATTGCTATTGTTATGTTATTGTCATTAATGTATATTACCCTGCAACTCTGAGTGCTGTACTTTACCCTGCTGCTGTTGTGAACTGCAATTTCCACCCCCTGGAGGACAAATAAAGGTTCATCTATCTATAAATAGAATCTATCAGATAGATATATAGATAGATAGACAGACCAACAGACAGCTCCGAACAATTATTTTTACAAACACAAGACAGAAGGAAAGAACGTTTTGTGAGTTTGTGTTCACATATAAGCCTATGTGTGTGTGTGTGTGTGTGTGTGTGAGTGATAGAGAGTATGTGTGTGATTTGAGTGTGTGCGTGTGAGTAATGTGTGTGTTTGTATTCACGTAAAGGCCTGTGTGTGTGTCTGAGCGATAGAGTGTGTGTGTGTTTGTGAGTATGTGTGTGAGAGACTTATGTGGGTGTTTGTGTTCATGTATAAGCCTGTGTGTGTGTATGTGTGTGTGTGTGTGTGTGTGTGTGTGTGTGTGTGTGAGAGAGATAGAGATGTGTGTGTTTGTGAGCGTTTGCGCATCTGACAGGCTTCATCGTTGCACGCGAACAAGCTTTAGCAGACGTGTTTCCTGAAGCAGACAGGAAGTCAGCGTCTCCTCCACCGAGCCTAACGAGTCACATCTGGCATCCTTCCTCCTGCTGTCTTCCTCACTCCACTCCCCATCTTTCTCTCCCCTCCTGTGTCTCTACATTCAGTCACTTATCTTATCCAGAATTACTCACAGCAAGTACAGGGATATTCCCCCTGAGGCAAGTAGGGTGAAGCGCCTTGCCCAAAGACACAACGTCATGTTGGCACAGCCAGGGTTCGAACCGGATTATTGGCTGGACTCCCTAACCATTCAGCCACAACACCCATTATCCCTCTACCCCCTCCCCCAAATAGCTCTCTATACCTCCCTCTTTCTCTCTCCATCCTCTATGATATATCATTCCCCTCTCATCCATCTCTCCATGGCCTCTTTCTCATCCTTCCCTCTATCCATTCATTTACCTCTCCACGCTTCCAGCTCTCCCTCTTTCTTCCTCCTCCCTCCCTATTCATCTTTACTTTCTCTCTTCCTGGTGTCTCTTCTCTCTCTCAATGCTGAATGAACCCCCAAATCAGTTATACATTCGTGGATTCCTTACTACGTTCAGTCATAACACTGCAGTAAAGTGACCAAGTTAACCCCTACATGAACGATCGCGGATGTGACCTCGAACCGAGTCTCTCGAGCCCAGATGCACCTTGCCCCGCGGCACCGAAAGGGTGCTCTCCGGTTACAACGGTATTGGGATGAGTCCATGACAGTCCCGGGCGGGGTTATATGACTTCACGAGAAGGAAGACGAAAATCAAATCGTTTTCGGACTCAGAAAACGTCTGAGACCAACGCTTATATGTCTTGCGTAATGCTAAAACAAGGTGGTTTACATTGGGAAAGTGCAATTCGCGCGCCCGTGGCGCACCGTGCGCCCCCGTCCTGAAATGTTGCGACTTTTTGGGAAGTCGAACCGCGCTCTGATCAGGAGCGGGACGTGGATGAGTGCACGGCTTCATAGGCTATATATAGGCTTCAGCAAGATCGTTAGAGGAAAGTCTTGTTTGGGGGATGCGAACAAGGGGAGAATGTGAAAACAAGAATGAGTCTGCGTGTTAAATCGATCTGACTGGGTTAATCCCCCCTCCACTCCCCACTGCCCGGGTAAACCGTTCCAGGTAGCAAGAATGCGAACCGCCAGCACCCTGTGCCTGCTGAGCCTCCTCGGCATCGGTTACCAGTCTTCAGACCCGTCCCGACCCAACTTGCTGGAGCGGGATGAGAACACGCGAGACGCCGACTTGGAGCCGAGGCAGCCTCCGCACATTATATTCATTCTGACGGACGACCAAGGCTACAACGACGTCGGCTACCACAACCCGGACATCCACACTCCGACCTTAGACCGCCTGGCGGCGGAGGGGGTGAAGCTGGAGAACTATTACGTGCAGCCGATCTGCACGCCCTCCCGGAGCCAGCTCCTCACCGGCAGGTACGGGTGGGGGGTCTCCCGTCAGGGGAGGGGGGGTGGCATGCTATGCGAGCAGAAACATCTGTTGGGAAGAAGAGTAGGGGGGAAATGAGAGAGAGAGAGAGAGAGAGAGAGAGAGAGAGAGAGAGAGAGAGTAAGGGATTGAGAGGGAAGGAGTCAGGGGATTATATGGGGCAGTCGGTTAGGGAGTCGGGCTAGTCATCAGAAGGTCCCTGGTTTGAACCCTGGCTGTGCCAACAGTGTCCTTGGGCAGGGCACTTCACCCTACTTGCCTCAGGGGGTCCCTGTACTTGCTGTAAGTCGCTCTGGATAAGAGCGTCTGCTAAATGACTACATGGAAATTTAGGAAGGACCAAGAGAGAGAGGGAAGAGGGGTGATGGGGGGAGAGGGAGATAGGGAAAGGGGAAGAAAAAGTGTGTTTACAGCGCAGCTCCTTGCCTCTCGCCCCCACTCCCCCTTTTTTTTCTTCCTCCCTCTCCCTATCTCCCTCTCCCCCCGGTCGTAAATGCACAGTGAAGTAGTTTTGGCGGCTGTTGCTGTTTCATAGACTTAATATGTTGAGCCAAGATCTATAGAGAGAGAGGGAGGAGAGGATGAGAAAGAAAAGGGAGAGGAGTGGAAATGGGGAGTGGGGAGGAGAGAATAGGAGAGGGAGAAGGGGGGAGAACAGGAGAGGAGAGTGGTGGTAGAGTCAGTTAGTGTGTACTCTGGACAACATCTGTCCAGGAATGTATACGTTCACCTTCTGGAAACAAGTTCAGCTCGCAAACACACACGTACACACACACACACACACACGCGCACACACACACACACACACACACACACACACACACACACACACACACACACACACACGTACACAAGAAAGGAGCTTGTTTTCAGGAGACAGAAGCCATATAACACCTCTACGATACTGTCTGGAGGCCAGGTGCATGTGTGTATGT
Organism: Neosalanx taihuensis; assembly: GCA_030340665.1. NCBI lineage: Eukaryota > Metazoa > Chordata > Actinopteri > Osmeriformes > Salangidae > Neosalanx > Neosalanx taihuensis. The sequence goes on from CM059315.1 coordinate 5,301,692, forward strand.
GTGTGTGTGTGCGCAAAAGCCATTTGAAGTGTGTGTGTGTGTATAAAGACACCCCTACCCTCTTGTGCCAGCCGGTGTAGCTGTACGTGCCAGATTATCACACCAGCCCAGACTAGTTTAACCAACACACACACACACACACACACACACACACACACACACACACACACACACACAGTCACGAAGCGTTGTGTGTCTCCAGGTACCAGATCCACACTGGCCTGCAGCACTCCATCATCCGTCCCCGGCAGCCCAGCTGTCTGCCCAGGGGGCTGCTCACCCTGCCCCAGCGCCTACTGGACCGGGGCTACGCCACCCACATGGTGGGGAAGTGGCACCTGGGCTTCTACAGGTAGGACCAGGGGGGGAGGTAGGAATGGGAGGGGGCAGGAGGGACTGAGAGGGGGCAGGTAGGACTGGAGGGGGGCAGGTAGGACTGAGGGGGCAGGTAGGACTGGGGGGGCAGGTAAGATCGGGGGGGCAGGTAGGAATGGAAGGGGGCAGCAGGGACTGAGAGGGGGCAGGTAGGACTGGGGGGGGGTGGCAGGAGGGACTGAGAGAGGGCAGGTAAGACTGGGAGGGGGCAGGTAAGACTGGAAGGGGGCAGGTAAGACTGAGAGGGGGCAGGTAAGACTGGGAGGGGGCAGGTAAGACTGGGAGGGGGCAGGTAATACTGGGAGGGGGCAGGTAAAACTGGGAGGGGGCAGGTAAGACTGGGAGGGGGCAGGTAAGACTGGGAGGGGGCAGGTAATACTGGGAGGGGGCAGGTAAAACTGGGAGGGGGCAGGTAAGACTGGGAGGGGGCAGGTAAGACTGGGAGGGGGCAGGTAAGACTGAGAGGGGGCAGGTAAGACTGGAAGTGGGCAGGTAAGACTGGGAGGGGGCAGGTAAAACTGGAAGGGGGCAGGTAAGACTGGGAGGGGGCAGGTAAGACTGGAAGGGGGCAGGTAAGACTGGAAGGGGGCAGGTAAGACTGGGAGGGGGCAGGTAAGACTGGAAGGGGGCAGGTAAGACTGGAAGGGGGCAGGTAAAACTGGGAGGGGGCAGGTAAGGCTGGGAGGGGGCAGGTAAGACTGAGAGGGGGCAGGTAAGACTGGGAGGGGGCAGGTAAAACTGGGAGGGGGCAGGTAAGACTGGAAGGGGGCATGTAAGACTGGGAGGGGGCAGGTAAGACTGGGAGGGGGCAGGTAAGACTGAGAGGGGGCAGGTAGAACCGGGCATGGCCTAGGAGGTGCTACCGTCCTGGAGGTATGGTTCCTGACTTCTAGTCTCGTCTCCTCTTTCTTCCTCCTCCACGCCCCCCCCCCCCCCTCTTCCTCAGGCGTTCCTGTCTCCCCACCCAGAAAGGTTTCCAGAGTTTCTTCGGCTCGTTGACAGGAAGTGTGGACTACTACTCCTACGGGTCGTGCGACGGCCCCGGTCTCTGCGGCTATGACCTCCACGAGGACGAGCGCGTCTCCCGCGGCTATGCCGGCCGCTACTCCACGCACCTGTTCACCCAGCGGGCCCGCGCCATACTTTCTTCCCACAATGCATCGCTCCAGCCCCTTTTCCTGTTCCTGTCGCTGCAGGCGGTCCACACCCCTCTGCACCCCCCCAAATCTTACATCTACCCCTACCGCCGCATGGGCAACGTGGCCAGACGCAAGTATGCCGCCATGGTAACCACGGTGGACGAGTCGGTGCGCAAGGTCACCTACGCCCTCAGGAAGTACGGATTTCACCGGAACTGCGTGCTCATCTTCTCAACGGATAACGGGGCGCAACCGTTCACCGGGGGGAGCAACTGGCCCCTCCGAGGGCGGAAGGGGACCTACTGGGAGGGGGGGGTGAGGGCGGTGGGGTTCGTCCACAGCCCCCTCCTCAGACACAGGCGCCGGACCTCCAGGGCCCTGATCCACATCTCCGACTGGTACCCCACCCTCGTGGGCCTGGCTGGGGGCAACGTCACGTCGGCGGAGGGGCTGGACGGCTACGACGTGTGGCCCGCCATCAGCGAGGGGAAGGAGTCCCCGCGTTTGGAGATCCTCCATAACATCGACCCCCTGCACAGGCGAGCCGGGGAGGGAACAGGGCGCAAGCCGGCAGGGAACGCTTCCAGGAAAGGCCAAGGTCTTGCAAAGGCCTCCAAGAAAAGTTCCAGGAGATCAGCAGGCCTCCGTGAGGACTCTGGAAGGAAAACCGCCAACACAACCCCATCCACCTCTTGGGGTCCTTCCAGGAAAGGCTCAAGCCGGGCATCCAGAAAAGTCCCCAAGCAAGACAAGGCATTTCCGGGGAAGGATTACAGGAAAGTTCCTGGTCCCACTAAGGCCTACATGGAAAAGTGCTCCAGCTCCAGACAGGGGCCCAGACGTGGGTCCTGGACCCAGGTCCCCAGCCCTGTTCCTGGGGAGCAGAACCAGGAAAGCCTGGCTGTGTTTGACACCTCGGTGCAGGCAGCCATCAGGGTGGGAGACTGGAAGCTTCTGACAGGAGATCCTGGGCACGGTGATTGGGTTCCACCTCAAGTTCTAGCCACGCTCTCAGGAACTTGGTGGAACCTGGAGAGGAACATTGAAGGAACTGACAAGAGCGTCTGGCTCTTCAACATCACGGCGGACCCCTACGAACGCCACGACCTGGCCAATCAGAAGCCGGACGTGGTCCGACGGCTCCTGTCTCGTCTGGCGTTCTACAACCGAACGGCGGTGCCCGTCCGTTTCCCCGACGACGACCCTCGCGCGAACCCTGACCTCCATGGAGGGGCCTGGGTTCCCTGGGTGGGAGAGGAGGAGGAGGAGGAGGAGGAGGAGGAGGCTAAGGTCTCCAAGAAAGGCAGGAACAAAACAAAGAGAAAGAAGTGTAAACTTTGCAAACTGAAGTCTTTCTTTAACAAGCTCAACACACGAATGATGTCGAACAGGATCGACAGATAAAGGTTTGGGAGGGAAGTGGGAGGGAGGTGGGAGGGAGAGAAGTCCTTCTTTAACATGCTCAACACACGGATGATGTCGAACAGGATCGACAGATAAAGGTTAGGGAGGGAGGGAGGAGGGAGGGAGGGATGAGGGAGGGAGGAATGGAAGGAGGGAGGGAGGGAGGGAGGGTGGAGGAATGGAAGGAGGGAGGGAGGTGGGAGGGAGAGAAGGAGGAAGGAATGGAGGGAGGGAGGTGGGAGGGAGAGAAGGAGGAAGGAATGGAGGGAGGGAGGAATGGGGGGGAGAGAAGGAGGGAGGAATGAAGGGAGGGAGGAGAGATGGAGGGAGGAGGGATGGAGGGAGGAGGAAGGAAGGGAGAGAAGGAAGGAAGGAGGTAGGGAGGGAGGGATCGAGAGACTGTGGGATGGAGTTAGATTACTGTTGGAGACGCTGACACACACACACACACTGTAAATATTGAGTTGTGTCAAGAAAACTGATCCCTAATGCAGCCAAATAAAATGATAAAACCCTTACATAGTCTGACTCTGTCTTCCCTCCAGCATTCCCACCTTTACCTCTCACTTCTATCCAACATCCCAAGTCCCTTTATATATTTCTGTCTGCTCTCCAAAATCCCTCTCTGTCTTCTCTCTCCCTCTCTCTCTGTCTCTCTCTATCTCTCCCTCTGTCTCTGTCTGTGGCCCTCTACCTCTCTCTCTCCCTCTACCTCTCCCTCTCTCTGTCTCTCTATCTCTCCCTCTCTCTGTCTCTCTGTCTCTCTCACTCTCTTGCTGTCTCTCACTCTCGCTGTCTCTCGCTGTCTGTTTCTCTCTCTTTGTCTCTCTGTCTCCAACACTGTCTCTCTGTCTCACTCTCTCACTGTCTCTCACTCTCTCTTGCTGTCTCTCTGTCTCTGTCTCTGTCTCCCCTGCTCTTTCGTTCAGCGAGGAAGACCTGTGTTTATCTACGCCTGACATTTAGATTTATCTCTACCGGACGCTTTTATCCACGAAGGCTTACAAATAGCAATGCGTCAAAAGCACAGCAGCAGATCACTCAGGAGGAGTTCTTACAGGGTTTCTAAAGTCTGTATCGAGGAATGGGCTGTGTTTATCATTTGCCCAAAAGTGAAATCAGTTTCGGGCGGTTGGTTATGTTTGCTGAAAGACGTGAAAGGTCGTAAAAAGTCCAAGGCAAAGCGAGATCTGCAAATTGGGGTTTACCATCGATGAAGAAAGGTTTTTGTCCGTCTCTTCATAAACGGAGTGACAGTTCAGTTGAGTTCTGGATTTAATACGTATTTAACAACCTGCAGATTGGTAGAGAAATGACCAGACCTCTGACAACAAAATGAAGACAGTACAAGGCTTAGGTCTCAATCGTCTCTCTCCCGTCTGAAGGCGAGAGGACCTTCTTTTATACGGCGCAAGAATGTAAACATAGATAGTGACAGTCAGGCGGTAATGACGTTACAACAGTCTTCAGAGAAAGTGTGTTCAGTAGTGATTAATATAGGTCCACGGGAAATCCAATTTCTTCCACACTGTGAAAGGTTTTAAGGTATTGACAAGCGACAACGCAATTTGCTGAATTAGTTTAAGCAACTAAGAACTTTGTTCAGCCAATGGGTTTTAGTGTTTTAGCAATTGAGTAAAACTATAATATCTCAACAAGAAGAAGTATCGCAACAAGTATAACATGACAGTGCAACATCGCAGCTTGGACAAAAATGTAATGACGGTAACAATTTTAATGGATACTGTTCTTTTTCAGCATAGCTACAGCTGTTACAGCTGCATTCAGTTTGGCTCACACACACGCGCGCGCGCACACACAGATACACAGACAACAATCTGAGCTTGTGGAATTTGCTTCCTGGATGAAAACATTTTCAGAGGTCCAACATTTGCGGAGAGTTTAACCGTTTATCGTTCAAACAAACATGACCAGGAAAAATACGACCTCGACAGGTTACAGACAAATATGAAAACAAGCTCAGGTTGTTGTGATCATTGTGTGTGTGTGTGTGTGTTTGTGTTTGTAGGTCCCATTACGTTGCCAGCGCAACTCTCGTCCAGCTGCAGACCCGGACAGAATGTTCTGCTGTTTCTGGCAGGGCAGGGATCAGCTAGGAGTACGATCGCACAGTGTGCGTGTACCTGTGTGTGTGTGTGTGTGTGTATTGTGCGTGTACCCAGACAGTGCAGACCCGTCACAGTCACGTCACCTGTGACATCATCCTGGACGTCATCTGCGTCTTAATCAAAGAGAAAGAAGACCCTGTGTGTGTGTGTGTGTGTGTGTGTGTGTGTGTGTGTGTGTGTGTGTGTGTGTGTGTGTGTGTGAGAGAGAAGGGGCAGAGGGCAGATCTGTGCGTGGAGGGCTGACTAAGAGAGAGAAAGAGAGAGAGAGAGACAGAAACTGAAAAGACCAGACTATGAGAAGCGCAGTGAGTTTTTTCCAAAGCGAATGAAATCACATGATCTCGAGTCGAAGAGGGGGAACAGAAGAGATGGGAACTCCTTTCATGTCAGCGTGCTGCTTCAGTCTCTCCCTCGGTCTCCCTCAGGCTCTCGCTCTCTCTCTTTAGGTCTCTGTCTCCCTCTTTCATGCATCTTTCGGTCCAATAGACAGACAGAAAAAACAGAGAGACATACAGGCAGACAAACAGATAGACAGAGAGAGACATACAGGCAGACAAACAGATAGACAGAGAGAGACATACAGGCAGGCAGACAGACAGACAGAGACATACAGGCAGGCAGACAGACAGACGTACACACAGGTAGGCAGGCAGGAAGACATACAGGCAGGCAGACAGACAGACGTACACACAGGTAGGCAGGCAGGAAGACATACAGGCAGGCAGACTGATAGACAGACAGGCAGGCAGGTCGACTCACACACAGTGAGACAGACAAACGGGATGACAGACATACACACAGGCAGACAGACAGACAGACAGACAGATATACACACACAGACAGACAGACATACACACAGACAGACAGACATACACACAGGCAGACAGGCCAACAGACATACACACAGACAGACAGACAGACATACACACAGGCAGACAGGCAGACAGACATACACACAGGCAGACAGACAGACATACACACAGGCAGACAGACAGACATACACACAGGCAGACAGACAGACATACACACAGGCAGACAGGCAGACAGACATACACACAGACAGACAGACATACACACAGGCAGACAGGCAGACAGACATACACACAGACAGACAGACATACACACAGGCAGACAGGCAGACAGACATACACACAGGCAGACAGACAGACATACACACAGGCAGACAGGCAGACAGACAGACAGGCAGACAGACAGACAGACAGACATACACACAGACAGACAGGCAGACAGACATACACACAGGCAGACAGACAGACACACAGGCAGACAGACAGACATACACACAGGCAGACAGGCAGACAGACAGACAGACAGACAGACATACACACAGACAGACAGGCAGACAGACATACACACAAGCAGACAGACAGACAGACACACAGGCAGACAGACAGACATACACACAGGCAGACAGACAGACATACACACAGGCAGACAGGCAGACAGACATACACACAGGCAGACAGAGACCCATGATGATGACGCATATCTATGTGTTGCCATGGAGATTTTGGAACGTTCCCAGGAGACGCAAGAACAAACGTTACCACTGTTAAGATACAAACGAATACACACATACAAACACACACACTCACAGGCCGACACAAACCCGCGTACGTACTTGACGTACTTTCACACGCATGCACATTCTCACACGCATGTCCGCAAAAGTCCTACTTGCCCTCCATCAGCAAACTCCATCATAAATTCAGTGTGCGTGCGCGCGCATGTGTTTAGTTGGGGGCGTGTGTGTGTTGTGCGGCTGTGTGCGAGTGCTTAGTGCTTAGTGCGTGTGCACGTTTGGTGTGCGTGTTAGGGTCACGGTGTGTGGCGTGTGTTCAGACACAGCGGCGTTAGCCATCGCTTTCGCCACGTTAACATGAAGCTGCACTTCCTGGTGTCGCCACCAAGGGGCGGTACCTGCCCTTTGACCAGAAGAAAACTGATACTCCCGTACCGCTGGACAACTTTGAACAATCCACCAGCAGCTCTGATTGGATTCCCCCCCCCCCCGCTTTGTGTCCTCATGTGACTCATTGCAAGTCAGAATCCACAGACGTCCCTCAACCGACATTGGTTGAACCTTCTGTCTCACTCTCTCTTTCTCCTTTCTCCTCTCTCTCTCTCTCTCTCTCTCTCTCTCTCTTTCTCCACTCTCTCCCTCTCTCTCTTTCTCATCTCCTCTCTTGCTTCCTCCTCTCCTCTGTCTGTCTCCCTCTCTCTGTCTCCCTCTTTTCTCCCTCCCCCCTCCTCTCATCCTTGTCTCGTCGCTCCTCTCCCATCCATCTCTGTCTGTCTGTCTCTCTCTCCCTCTCTCTCCCATCCATCTCTCTCTCTGTCTGTCTCTCTACCTCTCCCTCTCTTTGAATGTGAAACAGATTGGCTTCACAGCCTCTTACTATTGGAGGTGAGGGGGGAGTAGTGGAGAGTGCCTCCCTCGCTCCCTCTCTTCATCCTTCTCTCGCTTTCCTATTTTGCTCTCTCCCATCATCTTTCCCTCGTGCCATCCACCCCCCTCTCCCTAATTCCAGGTTTCATATCTCCCTCACACCACCCCCCTTCCTCTTCCTCCCCCTCCCCCTCCTCCCTTCCTCCCACTCCCACCTCACCCCTCCATTCTCCAGAGTCTTCCGCCTGTGTTTGGAACCTGTTCTGAACCCAGCTAAGCATGAGCTTGACGTTCAGAAAGAGCGGCAGTATTCTGTTTGTTTGGGCATGCATGTGGGCATGCGAGGGTGTGTGTGCATGGATGTGTGTTGGAGAGAGAAAAATCAAATAAAGTCAGAGGGAGTAGAAGTAAACTACACAAGAGGACTGGAAGATGTCTTTGAAGAGAGGAAGGGGGGGGGGAGGCAGGGAGAGAGGGACACAGGGAGGGAGGGGAAGAGGCAGGCAGGGAGGGAGGCAGGGAGGAAGGCAGGGAGGAAGGCAGGGAGGGAGGGAAGGCGATAAAGAGGCAGGGAGGGAGGCAGTGGGGGAGGGAGGCAGTGGGGGAGGGAGGCAGGAAGGGAGAAGGGAGAGAGAGAAGAAGAAAAGAGGGGAGAGGAGCTTGGAGGGAGGCAGTGGGGGAAGGAGGCAGTGGGGGAGGGAGGCAGGATGGGAGGAGGGGGAGAGAGAGAAGAAGAAAAGAGGGGAGAGGAGCTTGGAGGGAGGCAGTGGGGGAGGGAGGCAGTGGGGGAGGGAGGCAGGAAGGGAGAAGGGAGAGAGAGAAGAAGAAAAGAGGGGAGAGGAGCTTGGAGGGAGGCAGTGGGGGAGGGAGGCAATGGGGGAGGGAGGCAGGAAGGTAGAAGGGAAAGAGAGAAGAAGAAAAGAGGGGAGAGGAGCTTGGGGGGGTGGCAATAATGAAATCTTGATGAATCTCAGGAAACAAGTCAGATTCTAAACGTTATATATTTCATATCTGTGTCACAGATGAGCCTGTACTGTATGTCTGTGTGTGTGTGTGAGTGTGTGTGCGCTCGAGTGTGTGTGTGTGACGTGCGCTCGGAGCGAGCGCACGAGTGTGTGCACGCTCGAAGAAGAAGAAGCATGTGCGTGTAACGTGCGCTTGGCGAGAGCAGGAAGGAGGGGAGGACGCAGTTGCCATGACGACGCCGCTGTGTATTCAGACGGCTCGCAGGCAGTGGTGCGATTGGACGAGGCCGTGCGATGGAGGCGGGGCCAGAGCTGTCACCCAGACCCAGGACCGGCCCTCCCTCTCTCCCTATAGAGAGAGGAGAGAGAGGAGAGACACAAGAACCACAGAGGGATTTGAACGCCAAAGCTTTGTACGGTTCTTGTGCCACTACCGCCACACCAGCCAGCCAGGCAGCCAGCCAGCCAGCCAGGCAGTCAGTGAACCAGTCTGCTAGTTCCAGCATGGCCACCATCACCTGCACACGCTTCACTGAGGAGTATCAGCTCTTTGAGGAACTAGGAAAGTAAGTTACTGTCTGTTTGACTGCCCTGTTTGACTGACTGGTTTACAGCCTGAACCAGAGTAGATTTAATGTTACTCTGTAACTCTCTAATCTTGAATCTATCTAATCTGAGACTGTGGGCTGGTACTTGTAAGAGTAGGACATCTTTTCTAGAACACGAGACTAGACCGGCTCTTGTTGCTCTAGAACCATGAAAATAGAACAACTGCATTGGTTCCGTAACATTGAGAATAGAACTGCGGCTCCTTCTAGAACACTGAGAATAGAACTGCTGCCATTGTTCTCAAACTTCTGGTTTTGGTGAAGAACATTAAGGATAGAACTGCTGCTGATGTTCTAGAACTCTGAAGATAGAACTGCTGCTGATGCTCTAGAACATTGAAGATAGAATTGCTGCTGATGTTCTAGAACACTGAAGATAAAACTGCTGCTGATGTTCTAGAACTCTGAAGACAGAATTGCTGCTGATGTTCTAGAACTCTGAAGATAGAACTGCTGCTGATGTTCTAGAACACTGAAGATAGAACTGTTGCTGATGTTCTAAAACACTGAGGATAGAAGTGCTGCTGATGTTCTAGAACACTGAAAATATAAGATAAGAAAATCCTTTATTTGTCCACCAAAGGGGAAATCACAGTGTACAACAGCAGCAGGGTACAGTACAGCACTCAGAGTAACAGGTGAAAATATAAAATAAAGACGATAACTACTGGTTTTGTTCCAGAACACTGACGGTAGAATTGCTGCTGATGTTCTAGAACACTGGGAATATAACTACTGGTTTCATTCTAGAATACTGAGAGCGTTGAAGTAAAAAAGAAAAAGAACACCAGGAAAGAAAGGAGAGAGTGTGGAGGAGTGAAGGAATGGAACAAGAGGTGAAAGGAGCTGAATAGGTGGATTGGAGAGAGAGAGAGAGAGAGAGAGAGAGAGAGAGGGCGAGAGAGAGGGCGAGAGAGAGAGAGACTGCATGAGGCTTGTTGCTGTATGTTGCCGTGGGAACAGGTGATAGTTGACGACAGTTCATCGTTGAGCCTGCGGATGTTAATGATCCTCCAGGACACACACACACACACACTCATGCACATATAAAATATGTCCTCTGGATCTTGTAGAACATCAGAGGTCTCTGTGTCTCTGTATGACGGAGAGAGGAAGGGAGATAAGAAGATAATGAGAGGGAGAGATAGATGGAGAGAGGGAGACAGAGAGAGAGATGGAGAGAGGTAGGGAGATAAGAAGATAATGAGAGGGAGAGATAGATGGAGAGAGGGAGACAGAGAGAAAGATGGAGAGAGGGAGGGAGAGATGGAGAGAGGGAGTGAGAGAGAGATGGAGAGAGAGGTATAGAGATGGAGAGAGGGAGACAGAGAGAGATGGAGAGAGGGAGACAGAGAGAGATGGAGAGGGGAGAGAGGGAGGTAGAGAGACAGAGAGAGAGATGGAGAGAGGGAGGTAGAGAGAGAGGGAGAGAGATGGAGAGAGGGAGACAGAGAGAGGGAGAGAGACACAGACAGACAGTGAGGAACCATGTTGCATGTTACAATATAGTTCTGTTTGGTTCAGTCCATTTCAGTGGACCAGGTTACAGAAGGTGCTTGTCACTATGTCTCCTCTGGTGTGCGTGTGTGTGTTTGTGTGCGTGTGTATGTGCGCAACTGTCTTCTTCAGTGGAGCTACAGTATCTACAGCCCACTCCCCCCCCCCCCACTAGATAGTGAAAGTTGTGTGTCTCTCCTGACAGAACATACAGTATGAACACAGACTACGGAAATACGATGACACTATGGGAGGAGAGAGAAAGAGATGAGAGAGAGAGAGAGAGAGAGAGAGAGAGAGAGAGAGAGAGGGGGATCGAGAGGTAGAGTGGTGGCAGAGGGAGAGAAGCTGGAGAGAGGGGAGGGGGGGAGACAGGCAGAGACCGGAGAGACGCAGCGGTGTAGCGGTGGGAGCGGGAGAAAGAGCGAGAGAGAAGAGAGCGAGCGAGGGAGAGGTAGCGAGAGAGAGAAGAGAGAGAGAGAGCGAAAGGAGAGAGAGAGGTAGCGCAAGAGAGGGTCTGCTGAACCTCCGTGACCCCAGCCCACACTGTTACTCCCACACACACACTCTCAACATCACACACCTATCTCTCTCTCACACACACACACGTACACACACACGTCAAGCAGCCAAAGATGTTACATAATTCCATTCGGGGGTGGAAACGCAGTAGTACATCTGATACTTGCATCTCACCCACTATCGCTGACAAGGTATGTGTGTGTGTATGAGTGTGTTTGTGTGGATGATTGTGTGTGTCTGTGTGTGTATGAGTGTGTTTGTGTGGATTATTGTGTGTGTATGAGTGTGTTTGTGTGGATGAGTATAATTATTGAGGAATAATATATATAATTGTGTTGAGGTGTGTTCCAGGGTGTGAGGGATGTATGCATCTGTTTGTGAGGTGTGTGTGTGTGAGGAGTATGTGAGCTGTGTAGTGAGGTGTGTGTATGTGTGTGTGAGGTGTGTGTGAGAGGTGTGTGTGTGTGTGTGTGTGTGTGTGTGTGTGTGTGAGACAGATTTAAAGGGTTCCTGGAAAAGTCCTGGCCCAGGTCTGGAAGGAACGTTCCTGACTATGTTTTTGTTTCCAGGGGAGCCTTTTCAGTGGTGCGCCGCTGTTTGAAGGTGCTGACAGCACAGGAGTATGCTGCCAAGATCATTAACACCAAGAAACTCTCAGCCAGAGGTCTGTCTGCCTGTCTGCCTGTCTGTATGACTGCCTGTCTGCCTGCCTGCCTGCCTGCCTGCCTGCCTGCCTGCCTGCCTGCCTACCTGCCTGCCTGCCTGCCTGCCTGTCTGTCTGTCTGTCTGTCTGTCTGTCTGCCTATATGACTGCCTGTCTGTCTGCCTGTCTGTCTTCCTGTCTGCCTGCCTGTCTGTCTGCCTGTATGACTGCCTGTCTGTCTGCCTGTCGGCCTGTTGGCCTGTCTGTATGTTTGCTTGTCTACTTTCTTCTGTCTACTTGTTTGCCTGTCTTTCTGTCTGTCTGCCCACATTGTCTGTCTGTCTGTCTGTCCAACTACCTGTCTATCTGCCTTCACAGTACACACACAAGCACACACACAGAGAGAGAGGAAGTTCTTAACAAGCAGTCTGCCAAAAGGAACTGTCCTTCACCTTGTATTCTAGTGGGTGTGTGAGTGTGTGTGTGAGTGAGTGTGACTTCAAGCACACGCTTGAGTGCACACGCTCGCTGGTCTGAAGGCATACGCGTGTGAGTGAGTGTGCGCAGGCTTTCAAGTAGGTGTGTGTGTGACAGCGTGCGGCATGAGCCCCATCTCATTTCGCAACACACAGTCAGGACCAGCGTCCACACACACATGAGGGTCTTAACAAGGGCAAGAGTCTTGTCTTAACAAGAAGGTAAACCCAAAAAACACCAGAAAGCTTTCAAACTCAATTCTTAGGCGGGAAAAACATGCCGGCACCGGTCAGGAAAGAACGCCTTCACCCTCGCTGCCCTGCTTGTCGGCTGAAAGAAGCTGACCTTGTCTTTGCTCTGCTGACCAGGAAGAAGGGAGGATTCAAACAGGCTGTCCGTGGTGTGTGAGTGTGTGTGTGTGTGTGTGTGTGTGTGTGTGTGTGTGGTGCTGGTTCGGTGGAGGCAGGGACTGTGGGTGACTGAGCGTGTCCACGGTTGGGTTCAGAGAGAGTCGCTCTCTCCGCCTCACCTCCATCTGCTGGTTCCTCTTCCGGGGAAGTCAGGTGGCTAAGCGGTTAGGGAATCAGGCTACCCTGGTTCGAATTTTGGCTGCGTCAATAAAATGATGTTGTGTCCTTGGGCAAGGCACTTCACCCTACTTGCCTCAGGGGGGAATGTCCCTGTACTGTAAGTCGCTCTGGATAAGAGCGTCTGATAAATGACTCAATGTAAATGTGTCTACCGTTTAGTGCTGTGAACCAGTTGGAAACCAAACAAAGCTTATCGTAAAATATCTTTTCTCTTTGCCCTCCCCCTTGTTCTGTTGTGGGTTCCCTATAGTGAGTGGGTGTGTGTGAGATTGATTCATGGGGTGAATGTGTGCGTGAGAGAGCAAGTTTGTGGCATGTGTAATTGTGTGGGATTCATGGAGTGTGTGTATGTTTGTGTGTGTGTGTGTGTGTGGAGGGCTGGTTTATGGAGTGTGTGTGTGTGTGTGTGTGTGTGTGTGTGTGTGTGGAGGGCTGGTTTATGGAGTGTGCGTGTGTTTGTGTATGTGTGTGTGTGTGTGTGGAGGGCTGGATTATGGAGTGTGTGTGTTCGGTGTTTGGTTGGTGAGGTTCCCCGTGGCGGCTTCCAGGTGTGTGTTTGTGTTGTGTCAGCTTTAATTACAGTACTATGAGCTGTTCGGCATCAGTAAGTGTGTGTGTACGTGTGTGCGTGTGTGTAGATGGGTGTGTTCATGTGTGTTTGTTTGTGATCATTCATTAAGAACTTTCTAACCAGCTGTTTGTTTGGCTTTCTGCCAAAGAGGGAGAGAACAGCCCTCTCTCCTCCTTCCTTCCCTCTCTCTCTCCTTACACCATCCTCCTAGTCACTCCCTTCTTCCTTCTCTTGATTCACTCTATCCCTCTCTTCCTTCCCTCCCTTGTCTCTCCCTCCTCTTCTCCATCTCCTCCCCTCTCCATCTCCTCTCCTGCCTTCCTGCCTGCATCCCTCCCTCCCTCTTTATACAAACTTTTGAAACATTATCCCCCTCAAAACAGCCATTGTCACGGTAACAGCTGTGAGTGGGTTAGTGTGTGTAACAAGCTGGTTCTGCTCACTAATTGTATCATCAGACCGTTCCACACAGATAGACCGACTGAGAAACAGACATACAGACGTACTTTCATTTCTCTTTCTTTCCATTTTCCCTCTCTTTCCCCTCCTCTCTCTCTCTCTTCCTCCCTCTTTCTCTCTGCTTATGTCTGTCTGTCTACTTCTATATCTTTGAAATATTCTTGGTATATTCAGCAAGGTTGCTTAGCAACACCACTTTTCTGAGTTCACAGCAAAGCCATACATATAGTGGTACAGTAGCTTACAGCAGTGTGTGTGTGTGTGTGTGTGTGTGTGTGTGTGTGTGAGAGCGTGTGTGAGTTAACTTTGTGTGTGAGAGCGTGTGTGTGTGGTTTGTGTGTGAGAGAAAAAGTTGCGTATGTGTGTGTGTGAGAGAGAGGGAGAGAAAGAGAGCGTATGAGTTAACAGTATGTGTGTAAGAGAGTGTTTGTGTCTTATCAGTATGTGTGTTTGAGAGTGTGCGTGTTAACAGTGTGTGTGTGTGAGAGAGTGTGTGTTAACAGTTTGTGTGTGTGAGAAATTGTGTGTGGTAACAGTGTGAGTGTGTGAGAGAGTGTGTGTGGTAACAGTGTGAGTGTGTGAGAGAGTGTGTGTGGTAACAGTGTGAGTGTGTGAGAGAGTGTGTGTGGTAACAGTGTGTGTCTTGTGTTTTAGACCACCAGAAGTTGGATCGGGAGGCCAGGATCTGTCGACTGCTGAAACACTCCAACATAGGTGAGGTCACACACACACACACTCTTTCTCTAACACTCATTCTTAAACACTCAAATGCACAGACCCCACTCTCTCTCTCTTTCTCTCTCTCTCTCTCTCTCTCTCTCTCTCTCTCTATCTCTCTCACACACACACACACACACATACCACTGTTTCTCTCACACACAAACGTACACACCCCCACACCCCACTTTCTCCCTCTCTCTCACACACACACCTGTGGGGCTGAGGAGAGTGACGTGTAGAAAGAGATGGCGAAGACAGAGAGGGAGGTAGAGAGGGAGGTGGAGAGAAAGGCAAGGAGGGATGGGTTAAAAGAGAGGGAGCGAAAGGTTGGGATGCAGACAGCGAGCGAGAGGAGGGTAGATGGTAAAATAAAGGTGGAGAGAGGACAGTGGAGACAGAGAGCAAGATGGATGGCGAGAGAGACAGAGAGAGGAGAGAGAGAGAGAGAGAGAGACAGTAATAGAGAGGGGGAGAGACATTGAGAAGGAGAAAGATGGGGCTGTGTCACAGCGTCACAACGATAACAAATCCCGCGCGTGTGTAAGCGTGTGCGTGTCTGCGTCCTTGTTTGCGCGTTCCTGTAGGTTACTTGGGGGTCAGGCATTGTGTGACCTCTAAGGAAGCCCATCCCCCAACCACTCACACTCACTCACACACTCAATGAGATGTATAGAACGCTGGCGTGCCTCAGAGCTGTCATCTCTGTCTCCTCCCACACACAGCCTGAGTGTGTGTGTGTGTGTGTGTGTGGGTGTGTACAGAGGACCCATGTACAGCTATCTGCTGAGGATCTACCCCCTCGGCCATGTATACACTAAAAGCCCAGATGGAAAATGATCGGTCTCTCTCTCTCTCACGTACGTGCACACGCACACCAGGCCCCGTAGCCGGACGGGGTGAAGAGTCTGGCGTAACAATGTTGTGAAGCCCTCACAGGAGTCCCCTGCTCTGGGGGGGAGGGGGGGGGGCGAAGGGAGGGAGAGAGGGAGGGAGAGAGAATGAGGGAGAGAGAATGAGGGAGAGAGTGAGAACGATGGAGGGAGGGAGGGAAACGGAGAGAGGATGAGGGAGAGGGGGAAATGGAGGGAGGGAGGGAGCGGGAGAGAGAAGGAGACAGGATGAGGGAGGGAGAAGGAGAGAGGAAGAGAGAGGATGAGGGAGGAAGGGCAGGAGGGAGAGTGAAAGAAAGACATAGAGAGGGAAGGAGGGGGGGTGGAGGGATAAGGCGAGGGAGGGTGGTAGGAAGAGAGGGAGAGGCAGGGAGGGAGGGAGGGAGGGAGGGAGGGAGGGAGGGAAAGTGGAAGGGATGGAGGGGGGAGGAAGGGAAGATGAGCTAGGGAGAAAGAGAGAGAGATTTTCTTCGCAAAGCCTTTCATGGGCGGTCCAAAGTGCCAGATAGCGACCAGTTACACACCACTGTAGACAGAAAGGACTTGATCGTGCAGATAAAGGACAGTAGACACACTAATAACCACCCTGTTTACAACTGAAACACACGAGGCCCATTAGAGAGAGCGAGGGGGGGAGGGAGAGAGAGAGGAAAGGGAATAGGGATAGAAAGGGAAATAGAAAGAGAGATAGAAAGAGGCAGAAAAGGAGGGATGGGAGAGAAAATCTGAAAGTGAGAGAGGGAGAGAAGGAGAGGGGGGGGAAGGGGAAAGCAAAGGAAAAAGAGCGAGAGGAAGAGAGTTCTGACTCTCTTTGTTTACTGACACCTTCACCAGTCTTCCTCGCTGGAAGCGGGGGCTGCTATTCGTCAAGCATCCAGAGCCCGCCCACACACTGACAACCACAGTCGAGTCAGCCAATGAGAACACAGTCTGCCCACACACTAACAAACACAACAGACAGAGCCAATAGGAGAGGCGACTTCAGTTTGCTGTTAAATGTATCTGGATGCAGTCTAGAATGGTTGGATGCAGTCTAGAATGGTTGTATGTAGGCTGGAATGGTTGGATGCCAATGTCAGGTTGGTGCCAGCTCTCCACCGGTGTCCCACAGGGTTCAATTCTTGGACCGCTCCTATTCTCCCTGCACACCACCTCACTCGGGCGAATCATCTCCTCCCATCTCCTCCTATCACTGCTACGCTGACGACACGCAGCTATACCTATCGTTCCCCCGACCGATCCAGGGATCTCAACTAGAATCGAGGCCTGCCTCACCGACATCTCCGCCTGGATCAGCAGACACCACCTCCAGCTGAACCTCGCCAAAACAGAATTTCTTATCATTCCGGCCAAACCTTCAATTACCCACAAGCTCTTTATCACTCTGGGATCCGCAACAGTGACCCCTTCATCCTCCAGCAGGAACCTTGGGGTTACCTTGGGGCTACCTCCGAGCTCTCCCTCACAGCACACATTGCCACAGTGTCCCGGTCATGTAGATTCACCCTCTACAACATCCGGAAAATCAGAAGAACATTCAGAAGAACATTGGGAACATTCCCCCCAGCTGCTGATCCAAGCTCTTGTCCTCTCAAAACTGGACTACTGTAACTTGCTACTAGCCGGCCTTCCAGCAAGTGCAATCCACCCCCTTCAGAGAATCCAAAATGCCTGGTTTTCAATCTACCCAGACGCTGTCATGTCACCCCGCTCCTCATCCCTCCTCTCTCTTGTATGTCGCTTTGGATAAAAGCTAAATTTATACATTTAATAAATGTAAATTTGAAAAAGGAGGGGGGGTGGGAGGGACGGAGGGAGGGACGGAGGGAGGGAGGAGGGGGAGGAAGATGAGTCGGAGAGGTGGGGGGAGGGGGTGGACAGGGAGGCGGAGGAGGAAGATGAAGGGGAGGGGGGGTGGGAGGGGGTGGAAGGGGAGGCGGAGGAGGAAGATCAAGGGGAGGAGGGGCAGGGTCTCATGTGTCTATGACCTTCCGGTAAAAAATAAATAAATGTCGTCCGCATACATGACCTGTGTGCTCTAACGGTGGAGTGCATAGAGCTGGGAGGGAGAGGTGGAGCAGGGGGTGGTGGAGGAGGGAGAGGTGGAGCAGGGGGTGGTGGAGGAGGGAGGGAGAGGTGGAGCAGGGGGTGGTGGAGGAGGGAGGGAGAGGTGGAGCAGGGGGTGGTGGAGGAGGGAGGGAGAGGTGGAGCAGGGGGTGGTGGAGGAGGGAGGGAGAGGTGGAGCAGGGGGTGGTGGAGGAGGGAGGGAGAGGTGGAGCAGGGGGTGGTGGAGGAGGGAGGGAGAGGTGGAGCAGGGCGTGATGGAGGAGGGAGGGAGAGGTGGATCAGGGGGTGGTGGAGGAGGAGGAGGGGGGGGGGACCATGCTAAAACTAGGCCAACACAATGCTAATCCTCTCTCTTTAAGTACATGCTAGGCATAGATGAAGACAAGGTCCTCCAGAATGGTGAGAAAGGAACACGTAGATAGAAATGATCCCTTATTAGTCCCCTAATGGGGAAATTTCAGAGGCGCACACATTTATTCAATGCATTGGCCGGGATTTGAACCCCCACCGGGAATGAAACCCAGGCTTTCTGCACATGGTAGGCAAGAATCCTACCACTGAACCACCGGTGCAGCCAACCAGATGACAGCACACAGGGTAACTGTGATTGGCAGTAAACACATTTCCATTCAGCAGACGCTCTTATCCAGAGCGACTTACAGCAAGTACAGGGACATTACCCCTCAAGGCAAGTAGGGTGAAGTGCCTTGCCCAAGGAAACAACGTCCTGTCGGCAAAACCGGGACTCGAACACCTTCGAACCGGGATTCCCTAACCGCTCAGCCATCCGAATATGGACGCTGTTGCAAACGAACTTGGTGACGATAACGACAGCGAGTTGAGTGAGGTGTTAAGTTCACTGCTGAGCGCGCATCTCTCTCTTTCTCTCCGTTCCACTCCTCTCCTGCTCTCTCTCCCTGATCCTACTTTCCTTTTCTTCCCGGTCCTTGTCTCTCTCAGTTCGTCTCCATGACAGCATATCTGAAGAGGGGCACCATTATCTGATATTTGACCTGTAAGTATGAATCTGCCTCTATCTGTCTATTGATCGATCAGTCTATCTATCGTTCTGTCTGTCCGTCTGTTTGTCTATCTATCAGTCTATCTATCTATCTTTCTATCTATCTATCTATCTAATCTCAGAATATATCCACCTCTTAATCTAAATTTCGGATTCCATCCCCCTCTCACATCTCTGAGCTGTTTGTATTTCTGGACGTGCAAGCTTGTCTGTAACAGAGTGTCTGCATATGTGTGAGCGTGTTAGTGCGTGTGATCGTGTACTATGTGTGTTCGTGCTCGTGTTCACGCGTGTCAGTGTGTGTGTGTTTGTGTGCGCCTCCCTGTGCGTGTGTCAGTGTGTGCGTTAGTGCGTGTCCGGTGTGCGTGTCTGTGCTCTGCTGTCCATCTCCCATCCTCTCCACAGTCTATTGACCATCTGGATCCTCTTCAGAGGACGCCCTCCCCCAGTCTCTCGCTCCCGCATCCCCCTCCCCCTCCCACGCCCCTCCCCCCCGCCTCCCCTCAGACCGACTGAAAGCGGCCCCTCCCCCTCCCCCCTCCCCCCTCCTGCAGGGTGACGGGCGGGGAGCTGTTCGAAGACATCGTAGCCAGAGAGTACTACAGCGAGGCGGACGCCAGGTGAGCACGCCTCGGAGAGGATGGGGCGGAAGAAGGAGGGGGAGGAGGTGGGAGGTTGAGAGGAGGGGGAGGAAGGGGAGGGGGAGTGGGAGGAAGATGAGGTAGGGGGGTGGGTGGGTGGAAGAAGGTGGAGGAGGAGGGAGGGAGGGAGGGAGGGAGGGAGGAGGAGGGAGGGAGGGAGGGAGGGAGGGAGGGAGGGAGGGAGGGAGGGAGGGAGGGAGGGAGGGAGGGAGGGAGGGGAGGAAGATGAGTCGGAGAGGTGGGGGGAGGGGGTGGAAGAGGAGGCGGAGGAGGAAGATGAAGGGGAGGAGGGGCAGGGTCTCATGTGTCTATGACCTTCCGGTAAAAAATAAATAAACGTCGTCCGCACACATGACCTGTGTGCTCTAACGGTGGAGTGCGTAGGATGACGGGATGAGATGTTCAAATGTATTCTCAATAGCCTTTGATTCAGCCTTCTAACTTCCTGCCCACTCCTTCTCTCTCTCTCTCTCTCTCTCTGTTCTCTCTGGGTCTCTGTCTCTTTCTCTCCCTGTCCATGTCTGGTCCGCTCTTTCTCTCTCTCTGTTCTCTCTCTCTCTTTCTCTCTCTCTGGGTCGCTCTGTCACTCTCTTTCTCTGGGTCGCTCTGTCTTTCTGTCTTTCTGTCTGTCCCTGTCTTTCTCTCCCTCTCTGTCCCTGTCTCTCTTTCTCTGACTCTCTATTTATGTCTGTCTCTCCTTTTCTCTCTCTCTCTCTCTCTCTCTCTCTCTCTATATCTTTCTCTCTGTCTCTGTCCCTATTTCTATCTCTGTCTCTGTCTCTCTCTGTGTGTGTCTGTATCAGTCATTGTATTCAACAGATTCTGGAGGCAGTGCTACATTGTCATCAGATGGGAGTGGTCCACAGAGACCTTAAGGTACTTTGAAGACGTACAAACGAACACACACACAACCTAACACATGCGCCCACACCGCCACCCACCAGCACACACGCGGAATCCTTCCCTTTAAATGCTGCTCGTCTGTGTCTCAGTAGACCATTACGACAGAGACCCTCACGCCCACACACAGGAGAGATAAAAGGAGGGGGGAGCAGCGTACGGAGGGGAGGGGTGGGAGAAGAGAGGAGGGATGACAGAGAGGGGAGAGGATGGGAGAGAAGTCGGTAATGGGGGAAGAAACGAAAGGAGGAAGGAGGGGCGAGGAGACGAGAGAGAGGGAGGGAGAGAGAGGAGACAAGAGGAGAAAGCGAGGGAGAGAGAGAGAAAGGAGAAAGAGGAGTATTCCATACTATTACAGTAACAGGTATAACATAATAAACACACACCTCAACCATGTGAATGTGTCTCCAATGCCAGAGATGCTGTGATAAACATTCACCCCCCCCCCCCCTCCCCTTCTCCCTTCCCAGCCGGAGAACCTGCTCCTGGCCTCCAAGTCTAAGGGGGCGGCAGTGAAGCTGGCAGACTTTGGCCTGGCCATTGAGGTGGAGGGGGACCAACAGGCCTGGTTCGGTACGTCACACACACACACACACACACACACACACACACACAGATACACACACAGACACATACACGCACAGACAGACACACACAGACACACACGCTCTCGCTCGTTCACTCGAACGTACGCGTCCGCACGCACTCACACAAACTCACTCATCCACTCGCACGCGCGTGCGCAGGGGAGTCTGTATACACACACACAGTACAGATGTTGCCTAAGGTACGTACTGGTGTTACGTGGGAGTGGCTTGAACCAGTGTGTATGTGTGAAGTCACGCATCACACTAAAGAGATGGCTCGATTCATACCGTCAGTGTCGTTGAAAACTGCGTCGTGTTGGAGTTTAAAACAAAATATGACATGGTCCCCTAGAACTTCTTTATAAAAGTGTTTGCTAAATGCTTCTCAAAGTCTGAGCGAGGCTGCACCTGTAGTCTTATGTGTGCATGTGTGTGAGTTATTTCACCTGTGTTGTAGTTCGGCTCCTTGTGTGTACTTCTGATGTCGTTCCTGGTGTATGGGTTTGTTCGTCCGTTCCGGGTGTGTGTCTGTCCTGAAGAGGCGGTCCTTCAGTTCGACTCAGAGAAACATTTCCTCGCTTTTGGTCTGTGTTCACATCTCCACCGACTCACGTTTCTTTTTTACGCAAACAAACGGTGCGTCTTGCCGTAAGTCACTCTGGAAAAGAGCGTCTGCTAAATGACTGAATGGAAATGTTATAAAGTAACGACAGGAAAACGAATCGCGTTACATGTACACGAAATATGTACAGTTAATTACATTGAACAGACGCTCTTATCCAGAGCGACTTCCAGTAAGTACAGGGACATTCCTCCCTGAGGCAAGTAGGGTGAAGTGCCTTGCCCAAGGACACAACATCATGTTGCCTTAGCCAGGAATCGAACTCACGATCTTCTGATCCCTGATCCCCCATCACCTTAACCACTCAGCCACCTGACTCCCTAATTATTCCCCATTCTCTTATTTATTGATCCTTTTATTGATTCTTGTTGTCAGAAACAACAGTAATGGATGATAATCAGCATTTGCACCACCCCCTTAAAAAGTAGAAACCGTCACATGAAGTGGGTATTCTGTACACAAACACACACACACACGCACAAATGCAATCACACTCAAGCACACACACACACACACACACGCACAAATGCAATCACACTCAAACACACACACACACACACACGCACACACATTTACATTACATTTACATTACAATTAGCAGGCGCTTTTATACAAAGCGACTTACAGTAAGTACAGGCACATTCTGCCTGAGGCAAGTAGGGTGAAGTGCCTTGCCCAAGGACGCAACACCCACACACCCACACACACACAAGTCAGATGGCTCAGCAGGTTAAGGCGTTGGCTTCATGATCGGAAGGTTGAGAGTTTGATTCCCGGCTGTGGTTATGTGACGTTGTGTCCTTGGGCAAGGCATTTCACCCTGCTTGCCTCAGGGGGATTGTCTCTGTACTTAATGTAAGTTGCTTTGGATAAAAGCGTCTGCTAAATGAATATTATTTTTTTTATTATTTTAGTACACGTTCCCGTGTAGAAACATCTGCATACGCATACACCCCTCCGTATCTGCTCTCCTACGCACGCCTACGGCAGGGCGTGTGTGTGTGTGTGTGTGTGTGTGTGTGTGTGAGTCAGAGATAATGTTCTCTAATAATCCTGCAGACCCTGCCTCCCCTCCACACAGCTCCCCCTGTTATTAGACACACAGCTTAATCACACACTCCCCGAGTGTGTGTGCGTCTGCGCGCGTGGAGGCGCTCGCTCCTGCACGCGTAGGTGTGTGCGTGAGTTCGGCTAATGGCGCGTGCGTGTTCGCGCAAACGCCCTTCTTAAGCCTGGAGACTGAAGTAATGACCGAGTTGTACCTCTCCATCCATCTCTCCCTCTCCTCTCCCTCCCTCTCTCCCTATCCTCTCCCTCCTCTCTCTCCTCTCCTCTCCTCTCCCTCCCCTCTCTCCCTCTCCTCTCCCTCCCTCCCTCCCTCCCCTCTCTCCCTCTCCTCTCCCTCCCTCTCTCCCTCCATCTCTCCCCATCATCTCCCTCCGTCTCTCCCTCTCTTCTCCCTCCATCTCTCCCTCTCTTCTCCCTTCATCTCTCCCTTCATCTCTCCCTCTCCTCTCCTCTCCATCTCTCCCTCTTCCCCCTCCTTTGTCCTCTTGTATGTGACTGTGTTCAGCTCTTATTAAATATACCATCACTTATACAATATGTTTTATACCGAAATCGGGTATTTACATAAATGTTATATCGTAACTATTTCTTATTTTAAATCCAATGTGATTATACGGATTTTTCTATTCCAGACTTCACGTGTGTATGTGGCTACATATGTTACGGTACTTAACCTGTGAGTGTGCGTGTGTGTGTGTGTGTTGTGTGTTTGTCTTTATTACATGGTGGGTTCCACGACCTGACAGCACAGTCACAGCGTGGGGTCCAAAATTTTTGTGGGGTCTAAAATCCTGGACCCCACAAATATTACCTTTGATTCAATGAAAAGAAGGTCAAACTAATGCCCTGTGAAGTTTTCAGTGTTAGCCCCACAATTCACATTTACCAACAGAATGTGTTTAGGTGTGCTTAGGCGAAGTAACTCAGTACCGACCGCTAGTGGCCGGACTTTGTAGTGCCTCAACACACACTTGCACATGCTAAATGCGCATGTGCAAGCAGCCAACTTCCATGGACGCTAACTCTTTGATTAGCTGCTATGGCAGAGCTAATTGTAAAGTAATTGAACCAATTAATTGCAAAGACATGCTAATTACTATTAGCACTGAATAATGGTTAAACATAGGTTTATTGTAAATACACTAACAGTATCCATAATAGTCAAAGCTTTAAAAAATGATTTTTAAGACCCTAAACGGTACAATAGTTGACCATTAATACATAATCTAACACACTTTTTGTATAATATATATGTTGCCGATGCTAACGCTAAGCAAAAAATGTAGCCATGGTTACAATTATTACACTGGTAAGCTGCTAGGCTAGGCTAATGACGAATCATTCTACCCTCACGGGGAAAAAAAAAACTAAAAAAGAAATTTTTATAATAATATTTAAGATGTACATGTATTAAGTAAGGGGTGTCTTGCTTTACCATTGTAATATTATTAATACAGTAAAGTATTATAAGAGAGTTTTTATTTGTGAATAAATAGCCATATTTGTATGAGAAGGACGGATTGGGTTACTCGGATATTGATACAGTGACATGCCTGGTGGGCGGACGCTGTAGTCTTAAGGTATGACAGCGTGACACTTGGTGCTTCACTAACACAACAAGTGCTCCTACACTCGACAGTCAGCGGACAGAAGAGGAGAGAAGCGCTTCACCCTGGCTGTGGGACTCCTGCTGTTAAAAAGGTAAGTTATGGTAAAATAAAATTATGATTAATTTCAGTGAGCTGAGCTGATTCCATGCTAAAAAATGCAGCATGTGATCGTTGATCAATACGTTTTTTTACTGGGAAGAGTAAAAATCTACCAGAAAACAAGCCAGATAACTTAGCTTAAGTTAATAATAAGACAATAGTGAATTAAGTTAAAGCTTTCAAACGCTATTATTTCTTGCTGATTCAGTTTTACAAAGTTATAAAGTGCGCTGCTTATTGTACTCTGGAAGGATAGCTACGTTATGCTAGCGAGGTAGCTAGCTAAGCTAGCTAATGTTAATTGGCTGTTGCTGCAGGCACAAGTTTTATCCTTAGTTGTGTCTGTAAAACTGTGGTGAATGTGACATGGAAGGATTTATTATTTATCTGAAGCTGAAGTCCAACATGGTTAGGACTGTGCATGAGGCTAGTGGTGAAAGTCTGATTTGGACATTATTGACACCGTCCATTAACATGATTCTACGTATGGTTATAAATGTCTGTTTGGACTTTAGTTGTTAACCCTGTCATGTTTCACTAATTGTTTAAGTGTTTGCACTTGAGGGTACATTTTGGTTTTGTTTAAATCAATGTATCATTGAAGCCATAAGTAGGCTGCCAAGCACATTCTGGTTTTTATGATTTCATGGGGTCCAGTAAGGATGCCTTTAGACGACAAGTCTTTAGTTGTAACCACTTCCTGTCTAACACACTCCTGTCAGGTCTCTTGTAGTTGTGGGGTCCACAGTTAATGAATGATATTATACACATTTTGTGACCCTTATTTTCTCTTTTTTGACCATGAACTTAAAAAAACACCATGTATGACACATGCTCTTGAACTCAAGCTCAGTTTGCTTTCTACCAGTCATACCAGCTGTTAGTCACAGGTCAATTTATCCTGACAGACTTCACCTTTTACTGGTTCTCTACTGTAATGGCTACAGCAGAAACCATATTAATGACAGAAATCAGAGCCAACTTGAACCTATCAAAAGTAAGCATGATCTTGAGTCAGACCTCAGGAAATATTTAAACAATTCAGCACTAACCGTATTTCAGCAACAACAACTATAGGCAGACACAAGAACAACGAGCCATGAGTGTGGCAGAATTGTTCAAATTTTTCCTGAGTCTGACTCGAGATTATTCTTACTTTTGATAGGTCCACAAGTTTGTATACGTTTTTGGACAGAAAATTGATAATACATGCAATCAAAAGTGTATAATATCATTCATTAACTGTGGACCCCACAACTACAAGAGACCTGACAGGAGTGTGTTAGACTGGAAGTGGTTACAACTAAAGACTTGTCGTCTAAAAGCAACCTTACTGGACCCCATGAAATCACAAAAACCAGAATGTGCTTGGCAGCCTACTTATGGCTTCAAAGATACATTGATTTAAACAAAAGTACTTTTAAATGTACCTTCAAATGCAAACAATTCAACAATTAATCAACTGGACAGCTTTAGAAGTGTAAGTTTGAACAACTGAAACAAAACAAATTCTGACAGATTCATACCTGCATTTAGGAACATGACGATCTCAGAGTAAGTAAGTAAGTTGTAAGTAAGTAAGTTGCCAAGCACACTCTGATTTTTGTGATTTAATGGGGTCCAGTCTAACACACAGCTGTCAGGTCTCTTGTAGTTGTGGGGTCCATGGTTAGTGAATGATATTATACACTTTAGATTACATTTATTATCTGTTTTCTGTCCAAAAACATACAAAAACACCATGTATGACCCATGTAATTTAAAATTACTTTAGCTCAATGTAACTCTGAAGTCATAAGTAAGTTGCCAAGCACACTCTGGTTTCTGTGATTTAATGGGGCCCAGTCTAACACACAGCTGTCAGGTCAATGATATTATACACTTTTGATTACAATTATTATCTGTTTTCTGTCCAAAAACGTATATAAAAACACCATGTTTTTCAAGCTTTCTACCAGTCATACCAGCTGTTAGTCACAGGTCAATTTATCCTGCCAGACTTCACCTTTTATTGGGGCCCAGTCCGACACACAGCTGTCAGGTCTCTTGTAGTTGTGGGGTCCACGGTTAGTGAATGATATTATACACATTTAATTACATTTATTATCTGTTTACTGTCCAAAAACGTATAAAAACACCATGTATGACACGTGCACGGCATTTCATACAGGTTGCCAACCATTCAAGAGAGAAGGACGTTGGAGAAAGAGAAGATCCTTGCTGTTAAGAAGCACATGATGTCCTGTCGTGTTCCAGGGAAAAGCGAATGTGATAAGTGCCTTCAACTGGAATAAGTAGCACTCAGACAGAAATTGGTTGGCCAAATAGTTCTACATTTAGAATCGAATCACAGCTCTTAAGAAAAAAAAAAGTTTGAAGTGATCATTTAATGTCTGTTGACACTTGTTATGCTAGTTTTGTCACAGCATGTTAAATAGTATCTTTACTAGATGACTTCTGGTTTGCAACATAACATTTGGATACTGTTCAGAGTTTCTGCTAGAATTATTTGATTTTGTGCAACAATAGGATGCTGTTGTGTTTGTGTAAGAAAGTATAGGGCTTGGTTTCGCGCATTTCATCTTAAATCTTCTTCTCAATCCCAGTTCATCATGTTTTATTTACATTTATATTTATTCATTTAGCAGACACTTTTATCCAAAGCGACAGTAAGTACAGGGACATTTTCCCTGAGGCAAGTAGGGTAAAGTGCCTTGCCCAAGGACACAACATCACATAGCCACAGCCGGGGCTCGATCTCACAACCTTCCGATCATGAGGCCAACGCCTTAACCATTGAGCCATCTGACCCCCTCTCAGTTTATTTCCTTTTTAAATATTCAATTTGTTTTACATTTAATGTTTTACATTTCTTACTTTTCTTTTTCATTTGCTCAATTCTTAACTCATCTTATTTCAGTACTGTTAACTGTACTGTTAACCTGTGGAGGAGAGTTCAGCAGTTTAGAGCAGTTCAGTTTTGTACTACCAGCACAAGGGCTAAGTATTATTTTCTATTGAATCTTTCAATTATGTCACAGATTGGGAATTTGTACAGAGCTATTTTCTCTTTTTCAGGCACTTAACAGATGATACAGAGTTGAATGTGACTTATTAATTTGCATTTTTGTCCAACGTTCCGTTTAGCATATTTGTTTAACACTTTTAGCACAAACTTTCAAATAAAAGTTTTGAACTTTAAAATTCATCCTTCAACACTTATCCTCTCATTTGCAGTAACTTGTGTTAAATTGTAAGACTCTAGTAGCCTAAACCTTTTTCAGTACTGATACAATTTTATTACATTTCAATGACTTAAAAGAACCTCCATCTAGACACAAATTACCAAGCTCCAGATGATGAATATAATATTACATCATTGTTCCACAGCACTCATATTGACACATTGACAGTAAAAGTGGTGTTTCTAAACAGTGTTTATAGGTGACCCCACCTCTAAATACCTGACAGTGTGTATATATTGACCCCACCTATAGCTAAATACCTGACAGTGTGTATATATTGACCCCACCTATAGCTAAATACCTGACAGTGTGTATATATTGACCCCACTTATGACTGAAAACCTGACATGTCCCCAGGAGGCTGTGTCTAGCCTGGTGAGGGGACTCTACTTTGTCTGATTGATAATTTGAAGTGAAAACTTTGTTTATGTCCATTTCAGGATACTGCCTGATTTTTTTTCACTGCTGTACAACCTTTAGAAAGGGTGGTCCCCAGAAAGCATGGTCTGGTCTTGCGTCCTCACAATGTGACAAAGACGTGTGTTTGTGCGTGTGTGATTATGTGTGCTTGGGTGTGTGTGTTTGTGTGTGATTGGGTGTGTATGTACGTGTGTGATTTTGTGTGTGTGTGTGTGTGTGTGTGTGTATGCAGGCTTTGCTGGAACACCAGGCTATCTGTCACCAGAGGTTCTGAGGAAGGACCCATATGGTAAAGCTGTGGACCTGTGGGCATGTGGTAAGTACAGCTGTGTGTGTTTGTAAGTGGATGTGTACCGCGTGTGAGTATAGATGACATGTGTGTCTTTTTGAGTGCCTGTCTGCGTGTAGCATGTGTGTGTGAGCGTGATAAAATGCGAGTGAACAATCGCGTGCATGAGTGTGAGCGTGAGTGCCCATTTGCGAGCGTGTGCTTATGTTCTGACCTGCATGTTTGCTTGGGTTGCCAGGTGTGATTCTGTATATCCTCCTGGTGGGTTATCCCCCTTTCTGGGATGAGGACCAGCACAGACTGTACCAGCAGATCAAGGCTGGGGCGTACGACGTGAGCTGCTTCCTCACGTTCATGACATCACATTCACGTCATTGGCTCCTGTCGACATGATCTCTCCCTCCTGCCCTGCACTCTGCTTCTCCTCCCCTCCCTTATACCCCCCCCCCCCACACACACACACACATACAAATCCACACACCCCCTCCTCCCCTCTCCTCCCCTTCCTTTCCCCTCCCCTCCCATCATGCTCCCTCCCTGACCTCCTTCACCCCCCCTTCTCCCTTTTCCTCCGCCCTCCTCCCTCTCTCCCCTGTTAACCCCTCCCCTCCACGCACTTACCCCCTGCTCCCCTCTCTTCCCACGTTATCCCTCCCGCTCCTCGCCTCACACGCCCTGCTCCCCTCTCCTCCCTCCTCCCCCCACAGTTTCCATCTCCAGAGTGGGACACGGTGACTCCCGAGGCCAAGGACCTGATCAACAAGATGCTGACCATCAACCCTGCCAAGCGCATTACTGCTGCTGAGGTCCTCAAACATCCCTGGATCTCTGTAAGACCAGGGAGGAGGGAGGGGGAGAGGGGGAGAGGAGGGGAGAGGGAGGAGGGAGGGGGGAGGGAGGGAGGGAGAGAGGGAAGAGAGAGGGTGGAGCGTGGAGAGAGGGGGGAGGGAGGAGGGAAGAGAGAGGGGGAGAGAGGGGGGAGGGAGGAGGGAAGGGGAGAGGGTGGAGCGGGGAGGGAGGGGAGAGGGGGGGAGGGAGGGGTAGAGGAGGGAGAGAGTGGGGAGGGAGGAGGGGGAAGCAAGGGAGGGAGGGGGGAAGCAGGGTGGGAGGAGATATGAGAAGAGGGAGGGAGGGAGGAGGGGTGGGAGAGGGACGACAGGGGAGGAGGGAAATGATTGTTTAGCTGGATAATGAGGATAATTAACACCATGCAGTTCCTTTCACGTCCTGGAAACTCTGCTGAACCTTTTCTTGGTAACAAGTAAATGTCTCTCTCCCACTGGTCCTCTCTCTCCCACTGTCCCTCTCTCTCCTCTCGCTCTACCTTTCTCTCTCTCCTGTCTCTGTCCTACCTCTCTCTCTCTCCTTCCCCAGCATCGATCCACTGTGGCCTCCTGCATGCACAGACAGGAGACAGTAGAGTGTCTCAAAAAGTTCAACGCCCGACGGAAGCTCAAGGTACGTCCTGTTGGTCCCCATGGTAACCCCTTGTTCCTCGCCGCATGACACGCAGGAAACGGATCATCACCCAGCAACAAACAGGAAACGCATCATCGCCCTTTTGCCGACAAAGGAAACACAACACTCAACAAATTGGGGATGATAACGGTCGTGTGATTGGAGGAGAGGGATGATGATGGTCTTTGATTGGAGGAGAGGGATGATAACTGTTGTGTGATTGGAGGAGAGGGATGATAACTGTATGTGATTGGAGTTGAGGGGTGATAACTGTCGTGTGATTGGAGGAGAGGGATGATAACGGTCGTATAATTGGAGGAGAGGGATGATAACTGTTGTATGATTGGAGGTGAGGGGTGATAACTGTAGTGTGATTGGAGGAGAGGGCTGATAACTGTTCTGTGATTGGTTACAGGGTGCCATCCTCACTACCATGCTGGCCACCAGGAACTTCTCCGGTAAGTTCTGTCTCTCCAGTAAACAACCACTAATCTGACAACCAGCAACCTTCCATTCAGTGACGTGGTCACGGATAACATTCTTTTATGCGTTTAACCATGTGAAGTGTTGTCACATGGTCTAATATAGGCTATGTTAGCAATGCTACATATATTCTTGTGTTCTGTTAGGGTCCACATTCTCATTCTAGTCTGGAATAGAAGCCCAGCCACGCCCCTCCTCCCTCCCTCCCCTCCCTCCCTCCCTCCCTCCCTCCCTCCCTCCCTCCCTCCCTCCCTCCCTCCCTAACTCCGTCCCTCTCTCTGTCCATCCCCCCCCCCTCCCTCTCTCTCTCCCTCCTCCCCTTCAGACAGGGAATACCAGGCAGATTTATGAGCAGATAACAAATCACAAGTCTATTTATACAATCTCAGTTCTGTACATGCACACACAGACACACACCCACAAACACACACACACATAAACACACTTGCATATTCCACGTTATAATTAAAACAGTACCACCAAATGTCACGAGCAAAGTTAATATTACTACTTACATTTGACATTTATTCATTTAGCAGACACTTTATCCAGAGCAACTTCCAAGAGAGAGCTTTAAAAAAGAGCATTGGTCACTGATCACAGCAATGAGATAGACCCCAAACATTGCCGGTAGTCAGATTATCAAGCACGATATTGTGGGAAACCAAATAAGTGCCAAAGGGAAGAACCACAAAATAATTCAGTTAAACAAGTTACAGTTAAACAATATGAACCTCAAAAAGTGCCATAGTGTACCCTCTAGGAAAGCGAGCAATAATAATATATTATTGCATTTATATAACCACTACTGCCACTTCTATTAACAATAATATCTGTAGTGTCTGTAGTGTGTGTGTGTGTGTATGTGTGTCAGTCTATGTGAGACCAGGATGGGGGGGGGGGGGGGGCGGGAACGGGACGGGGGGTAAAAATAGATGCGTGTTGAAAGAAGGAATGGGGGAAAAACCACCCTTCCCTTTCATGACCCTCCCCCCGGACCCCTCTAACCCCCCCCTCCCCACACACACCATGGGGTCCCCATGCCCCCCCGCCCCCCTCTCCTGGTAGCCGAGGCGCGGTGAGTTTCCAGAGGCGGGGGGGGGGGGGGGGGTGGGGGGTGGCGGCGCGTTCAGGCGTTCGAGTTTGTTGTCGAAAAGCGAGAGTGCCTTTGGAAGAACAACCCCCCCCCCCCCCCCCCCCCCTCCCAAATAAAGACAAGCGGACCAGTGGAGAGCATGAGAGAGAGAGAGAACCTACTCAGGGATGGCGAGAGAAGGTATGGAATGTGCCGTATCTCAAGTGCTCCTATATCTGGCCTCTCTGAGGAAGGGGGGGGGGGGGGGGGGGGGGGGGGTGTTGGGGGGCGTGGCCGGAACGTGGGTGGTGGGGGAGGGAGGGGGAGGGGCTGGGTGGTGGGGATCTGTCTCAGACCGGCCAGTTCCCTCTCTCGCCCTGCGTCTCACGCCTGTCCAGGTCCAGGGTCAGGACTGGGTCGGGTTCAAGAACATCGGAAACCCTACCGATCGCAACGCTAACTCACCTCTCGGAGCTCTGCCGTCTCCAGCGGCAACGACGCCCTGCTGGACCTACGCTCGTTCATTTCGTTGCCGTGGAAGCTACTCTTTTCGATCTCCCCCTTTGAAGGCCGTTTTTTCCCCCGAGAGCAAGGGCCAGGGGTGAGGGGTGGGGGGGTCAGGAGGTCAGGGGTCATGCCCTTCGCCCTCCTCTTCTGGGCGTTTGTGCCCGTCCTCATGGCTGTGTTCTCCCTCTTCCTGTTTCTGTCTCGCTCAGGGGGGAAGAGTGGAGCCAACAAGAAGTCTGATGGTGTAAAGGTAGGGCTCGCACACACACACACACACACTGACACCCACACACACCCACTCGCACACTGACAAACACACACGTGCGTGCACCCGCACAAGTATACTCTCACACACAGACGCACACACGCGGACACACACGCGCTGACACACGCACATACACTCTCGCACACTGACAAACACACACACATATACTCTCACGCACGTACACTCACACACGGACACACACACAAACACATCCCTACTTCCCAGACCCCTTACTCTGTGCAGTTGGCACGGCGATGTCCAAAAGAGCATCAAAACTCTGTATGGGTGTGGTGTGTCCTTAGGGTTAGGATTGACTGTGCGTTGATCGACCATCCTGAACCCCCACATCCACCTGATGGGCGAGGAGGCAGCCTGCATCGCCTACATCCGCATCACCCAGTACCTGGATGCCCAAGGCATGCCCCGCACGGCCCAATCAGAGGAGACACGCATCTGGCACCGCCGCGATGGCAAGTGGCAGATAGTCCACTTCCACCGCTCCGGCTCACCCTCCGCCCTCACCAAGTAAGGCCGGGAGGGGTGGGGATATTTGGAGGGGCGTGTGTGTGTGTTCCACACAGCAACGTTTTAGAACAGCTTTTTTTATGAAAGGACAAAACAAATGAATGATTGGAGATGAAACAAAGACATGGAATTATTGTTTTATTTTTATTAATTATTTTTGTCATTCAGCAGACGCTGAGGAAAATAGGGTGATGTGCTTTGCCAAAGGACGCAATGTGACGTTGCCTTAGCCAGGAAAATATCTGGCGACCTTTTGATCATTGGCCCAACGCCCTAACTGTTCAGCCACCTGACCCCATTTGCAGAAGGCTGATCAAAGTAGCCACCTTTTTCAGATGTAGCACCCAAAAACACTTGTGCACTCTTTCTAAAATGGAAATCAAATATTGTTAGTATAAGTTGTTCCCAGCCAGTTCCCCCTAATTTGTTGCAATTTCACTCCAAACCATCTTAATGGGGTTTCAATCTTGTGTAAGTTTTAGCTAGACTTCTATTCCAAACAATTCAAACCTTAATATCCCACCCACTCCAAGCCGCTCCAGCAAAATAAATGAATGCGCTCCCTGACTGACTGTCGGGAGACTAATCGAGTTAGTTCATGAGAGAGACAGAGCTTTTGAGACATGCTTCTGCCCACACCATCTTCTTCAAGTCTGGACGCTGTACTAACCATTTCTTTATTACATTTACATTTAGCCACTTAGCAGACGCTCTCATCAAGAGCAAATAAAGAAAGGTTGCGGGACATTCCCTCTGAGGCAAATAGGGTGAAGTGCTTTGCTCAAGGACACAACATCACATAGCCACAGCCCGGAATTTAACTTGCAACCTTCCGATCACTAGACGCCTTAACCGCTGAGCCACCTGACTCAATCAAGCACATTCAGATTCAGATTACCTTATTGATCCCGAGGGAAACTCCTTCGTAGCAACGACACACAGTCTCGCAAAGCACATAAGGGTAAGGGTGTCTGGTAAAAGATTAGAAAGTGTACACAGGGATAGGGGGCGGGGGCAATAACAATAAGTAAAAACGGTGAATCCACACAGGGAGAGGGGGAGGGGCGGGGGGGGGGGGGGGCAGATGCTTGGATAAATGATTATGTACAGACTATACAATTACAATTATACAGGTATTGGTCTTGTAGAATATACAGTATTAGATCAGGATGTACAGGATTTACCGTTTTTTGGCAGAATATACAGGTTATGCAGGATAATGTGCAGGTTACAGACTATACAATTATAGTCTATACAATTCAATTACAATTATGCAAGTATTAGTCTTGCTGAATATACAGTGTTATGTCAGGATGTACAGGATTACATAGTTATATTACAGTTGTACCAGAATATTGCCAAATATGCATTGTTATGTTACAGAATGTTGTGTCAGACGATTGCCTAATGTCCATTATTATATCACCGGATGTTATGCTATGTCACAGAATATACAGTTGGCTTACATACTACTGGTGTGAGGAATTGCAAAGTGTGATGGCCACAGGTAGGAATTGCTTCCTGTGGCGCTCTGTGGTGCATTTCGGGAGGATGAGTCTCCCGCTGAAAGTACTCCTTTGTCCAGCCAGCACATTGTGGAGTGGGTGGGAGGTTCTGTCCAGGATGATGTGAAGTTTGGCCTGCATCCTCCTCTCTGACACTACCACCAGAGAGTCCAGCTCCACCCCCACAATGTCATCGGCCTTCCAGATCAGTTTGTTGAGCCTGTTGGCATCCGCTGCCCTCAACCTGCTGCCCCAGCAGGCAACAGCATAGAGGATAGCACTGGCTACCACAGACTCATAAACATCCTCAGCATTGTCCGGCAGACATCGAAGGACCTCAGCCTCCTCAGAAAGTAGAGGCGGCTTTGGCCCTTCTTGTAGACGGCTTGAGTGTTCTTTGCCCAGTCCAGTTTGTTGTCCAAGTGAACACCCAGGTACTTGTAATCCTCCACGGTGTCCACACTGACCTCCTGAATGGAGACAGGTGTCACTGGTGTCCTGGTCCTTCTCAGGTCGATGACCAGCTCCTTACACTAAGCCACATTAAGCTGCAGATGATTCCGCTCACACCATGCGACAAAGTTCCCCACCACATGCCATCTCAATGTCTTATTGTGGGTGTGCGTGTGTGCGTTACATGAACATAGTTCATTCTGGCCCCGGGAGAGAACACACAGGGTGAAGGAGTCCTCTGGCCGTGCTTCTCGGCCTTCTTTTTCTCTACCGCGCAAACCTGCCGTTCCGAGGAGACTTGCTCCTCCCACTAGCAGTGCTTCAAGCTGCAGTTGGACTCTGGCTGAAT
This sequence comes from Neosalanx taihuensis, assembly GCA_030340665.1. NCBI lineage: Eukaryota > Metazoa > Chordata > Actinopteri > Osmeriformes > Salangidae > Neosalanx > Neosalanx taihuensis. The sequence continues at coordinate 5,336,280 of CM059315.1, forward strand.
GTCTTTAGGCTTTGGGTCTGCCAGAACTCTTCCTGAGTTCTCTCCATTTGCCATCTGTCTTTTGATGGTGTGGCAAACCGTGCGTCCAATCACCGATAACCTGACTTTCTTCTGAGTTCATCCTTTTAAGAATCATACTGGTCGTTGATTCCTTTTTTTACGATACCACAATTTTTTTTACATAGCAATATACTACCTCCTGTGGTACAATACTTGACAAATAATGCTTAAGCATAATTTGGTATTATTATTAAATATTATTATATTAAGTATTAGGAACTATGCAAGTAATCGACATACATTGGAACATGTTTTAATTTGTGTGAAAGTTGTGAAGTTGTGAAAACATTGATAATTCCTTGTATAATGCTGCTTTACATTATTACTTTGTTTAATATTTGGTAACAACTCTCACAACAACATCAACATTTGGCAACATCTCTCACAGTTCACTGCGTGCCTTTTATACCATTTAAGCTTGTTCACAGGACTTGAAGTATGAATTCATTTAATGACAAATTGAAAAACCGATGCTTTAAAACATTTTAGCGGGAGCATGTTTCATAAGAATTAGATTTACATTTAGCAGACGCTCTTATCCGGAGCGACTTACAGCAAGTACAGGGACATGAGGCAAGGAGGGTGAAGTGCTTTGCCCAAGGACACAACATCATGTTGACACAGCCAGGTTTGAACCACAGACCTTTTGATGACTGGCCCAAAACATTAACCAACTGCATCACATGACTACATAATGGAAGTTCTTGGTTTGAGTATTTTAGACGGGGTCAGATGGCTCAGCGGGTTAAGGCATTGGCCTCATGATTGGAAGGTTGTGAGATTGAGCCCTGGCTGTGGCTATGTGATGTTGTGTCCATGGGCAAGGCACTTCACCCTACTTCCCTCAGGGAGAATGTCCCTGTACTTACTGTAAGTCACTTTGGATAAAAGCGTCCGCTAAATGAATACATGTAAATGTAGACAGATGGCTCAACACTGCATCCTAGAGGCTTCCTTTATCCTGCTTCCTGCCAAGGAATGTTCCTTAACCTTGTATGTCTGTCTCCACCCCTCACCCCTTCTCCTCCTTCATCTCCCTCTTCTCTTCTTTCTGTCCCTCTCCCCCTCCTCTCCTGTCCTCAGTTGAGCTCCGGAGTGAGCGACAGTCTCTGTGATTGACAGCAGCGATGACCAGTTGGCTGAGTGGGAGGGAGCACAGAAGGACCCGCCCCCCAGCGGCAGGACCAACAACCAGCCCTCTGCTTCTCATCTCGAAATCATCTAGCCTTCCTCTCCGTCTCGGTCACCGACCAATGATTAATCATTGCCCCGTCATCTCATTTAATCACGTACTGTATGACTGTATAATCTATCCCACAAGGCCAGTCACTCTGTGTTCCAAGGAGGTAGAGAACCAGATGTATTGGTTCCTGCCTCCATGTTTTTCACTTCCTCTTTTGACCTTTAGGTAGACAAATGTCTGATTTGCAGAAAAAGATTAAGCTAATTTACGATTAGTTCTCGTCGGCCTATTTTCTGTTTCCTTAACGCACAACTTTTCCTTTCCACCGCAACACCTGTTAGCTACTGACCCACACTAACACACACACACACACAGTAGACACACACGATGACACATTAATAATGTTATATGTTAGTTCTATTGGCTGAAGATGTGAGAGCCACAACTATATTTACTTTGCATTAGTTGTTTTTGGAAGTAGTGTGTGCGTGCAATTACAGTCCTTTAGAGGAGTCTGCAGGTCAATCCCTGCTTGCCTTGGAGGCTCAACCAGACCTCGTCAGGGGTCAAGGTGTGTCAGTCTCCGTTCTGTGTAGGATGACGCAGCAGCACCCCCCCCCCCCAGGGCAACCCCCGAAAAAAAAAAAAAATACAAAAATCTATACTTTGATATTTCCCTGCCTTGAAGTGTTCAAATTCCCCTGAAATGTACGTGGCTGAGTTTGCTAAGACTCAGCCACAGGTCCCCCCACGAAGTCTGTAACACCCCCCCGGCCCCTCTCAGATCCCCTGCAATAAGCGGCTTGCTGTGTTTGACGGCCTGCTGCGCCAAGGCCGCAGAGACCTGGGGGTTTTGAAAAAAAGCGACCGGTGATTCCCCCCCCACCCCCCCGTGTTCTGATTCTATTCATTCGTGTTTGGCCGGTTCTGTTCTAGGTGTTTATCGATCTCTTCCTAACCCTTTTTCTCAAGTATTATAGCACACACATGTATTGCATGACAATGTACAAAAAAATGTCAACTGATTATTTACACAGTTTATGTTTAATGGGTGAAATCTGATGTCCCAAGGGCATTTCATAAGTACCGTCCCGGCGATTTGAAACACTGTTCTTTCTATGGTCAAGCGAATGTACAAAGTGGTAAATGAAGGTTGTTGTTAACGGCTTTATAATGTTCTTTGGAAATGATAACACATATACTCATATATATTTACCCTCAGACTAAAATGGATGCTTTACAGAGTGACTACGTTGGGAAACACTGCCAACACTGACGATATTGTTACAGTATTGCTGGTTCCTGTTGCTGCTTCCAGCATTGGGGCGAGGTATACCACAACTTTTGTACTGTACAGTTCAAATAGACTTCTGAAGATTTGAGGACGGGATCTCCTGAACCAGGATACATCTGGGTGATCAAACACATCCAGGACATCACACTCCTGCTCTAGCTCCAGGGTACATCTAGGCTAGTCTAGGCTAGGCTCTATATTCTACACACCTAGTCTAGGATAGGCTCTATATTCTATACACCTAGTCTAGGCTAGGCTCTATATTCTACACACCTAGTCTAGGCTAGGCTCTATATTCTATACACCTAGCCTAGTTCAGGATAGGCTGTGTAGTATATACTCGGAGGATAATCTATGTTGTCTATACCCTCCAGGTTATTTTAGATCAGTCTGTATAGTCTATACCCTAAGGCCTTGTTAGGTATGTCTTTATAGTCTATACCCCACATGCTAGTCTGGGTTTGTCTATATTTTAGACTATATACTCGACACTCCTGGATAGACTATAAAGTTTATCACTAGGCTAGTCTAGGTTGGTGATATGGTCCAGGGTGGTCTATATGCCTCTAGGATACTTAGTTTATACCCCTAAATGAATCTAGGTTAGTCTACATAGTTTATTATCAACAGCCTGTATTGTCAGAGTAGTGTTTTTTTAAGCCTAGGCAGTCTTTATACCTAGTCTATTTAGTCCACAGCGGTCTCATTATTTTTTACTTTAGTCTATAGATTTAAGGTTAGTCTTCAAAGTGCAGGTTAGTCTATTTAGTTCTGATTAGATTAGGCTAGGTTAGTCATTATACCCACCAGTCTTTTTATGGGCTTGTATAGCCCTTGTATAGCCCTGGTCCTGGTTCTGAGAGCACAACGTAGACACCAGTCTGCTGACTGTAGTGTACCTGTGTGTGGATTAGTATCAGTGGAGGCATGCGAGTTTGTAATGTGCTGAAGTTGATGTGTGCGTGTTTTTAAACATTGATTTTGTAACGATCGTCTGAAGCAGTCATTTGCAGTTGTTCTGTAAAACTGTTGTGGGTGTGGTCCTGTAAATAAAGGTTTATCACATTAAAGACATACAGTAGGCACAGCAGTGTTGCGTTTGGCTGTGCTTTTCTCCGTGACGCGGGGTGTGTTTGTGATGTCGGAAGTGTGTAGGTCTGTGTGAGGCATCGTGTGTGACTCACGCTCTCTCAAGGCTTTATATATCCTGATAGACACGCTATCGTACCCCTAGCCCATGCATCACCAGCCCTGACCCCTGACCTTCCCCTCAGACTCTGGAGAAGACCCTCTGACCATTTCATTCCAACCTGTCAACTCTTTATTTCCTCTCTCCCTCTCTCTCCCTCCCTCTCTCTCTCTCTTGTCTCTCGCTCTCACACACACACAGACACCCACACACACACACACACACTTTCCCCATATTGTTAGTGACTGCTTGAATGGTCAAGGTTTGGCTCTACCTAGCGGCAGATTCATTATTTACATGACTGACACCATTTTGCAAACACAGTTAAACTAATATGTTTTGGACAGATGTGACTTATGTATCTCTTATGTGGGCGTCAGATGGCTCTGCGGGTTAAGGCATTAGCCTGATGATCGGAAGGTTGTGAGATCGAGCCCCGGCTGTGGCTATATGATGTTGTGTCCTTGGGCAAGGCACTTCACCCTACTTGCCTCAGGGAGAATGTCCTTGTACTTACTGTAAGTCGCTTTGGCGACTAAATGAAAAATGCTAAATGAATAAATGTAAATGTCTTATGAGTTTAGAAAGGCTGAGCAGGTTCCAGACTGGTATAAATGCATGTCCCCTGATACTTGTGTCTCCTGATACTTGTGTCTCCTGATACTTGTGTCCCCTGATACTTGTGTCCCCTGATACTTGTGTCTCCTGATACCTGTGTCCCCTGATACTTGTGTCCCCTGATACTTGTGTCCCCTGATACTTGTGTCCCCTGATACTTGTGTCCCCTGATACTTGTGTCCCCTGATACTTGTGTCTCCTGATACTTGTGTCCCCTGATACTTCTGTCCCCTGATACTTGTGTCCCCTGATACTTGTGTCCCCTGATACTTGTGTCCCCTGATACTTGTGTCCCCTGATACTTATGTCCCCTGATACTTATGTCCCCTGATACTTGTGTCTCCTGATACTTGTGTCTCCTGATACCTGTGGCCCCTGACACTCGTGTGCCCTGATTACAGCAAGTGAGGGGCCTGATCTGGAGCCAGTGCCCATACGGAGGTTTTTTCATTTACTCTATAATCTTTACTCTTTATTACACTATCAATATCAGGCTAGGCTAAATTCATATGTGTGTGGTGGAGGGAGCCTGTGAGTTTGTCCAGGTCTGCTGTGGGTACATGGATGCTGAATGTCCACTCTGCTGAGTAATGATGGGTTTTCTCCCTATAACATCATGAGGGTTTTCCAGTGTATCCAGTGTCCAGTGTATCCCCACCACATGCTCATAACGCTGCATAATCTCATCATTATTGTTGATAGTTATCAGTATTAGACTTGTTTAGACTTTTGTTTATTGATCTTGAGATCTTTTACCCAGGTGATTTTTTTTTAAACTTGATTTGAGCATTTGTGTTTAATAATGCAAAATCGTTTGTCTCAATGTCTGTTTAGACACTCTGAGATGTTCTAAGTTTGGGATCGTTGTTCAAACCCTTTTAGACGTATGCTAACATAACACATTCAGCTGCACAGACAACAAATTGTCATAAGTGTCTGGTATGTTAACATAGCATATTAACAATTATTCAGATAACTGTAGCATAAAGAACACACTAACAAGTTTACCAAGCATCAATATTACTCCAAATCACTAAATCCATTGAATTCTTCTTCCTCTGTGTCACTTCTAAACTCTGCCAACTCCGGAGGTAGACAAAGCGCCCTCTTGAGGTCAGTGGGAAAATAAATCACATGCAATGCGGTTGCCAATATGAAAATAACAAACAAATGGATATAATAACGTATTAATAATTTCACATATTAGTCGCTCCAGAGTATACGTCGCACCCCCGGCCAAACTATGCAAAAAAGGGCGATTTATACTCCGGAAAATAAGGTTTATGAATGTCTTCTCTGACCTCCTCCCTCTGTCTACATGTGAAGAGTTCTTCTGTTACTACCTTCTCTGACAGCATGGACCTCTGTCAAGAAGTCTTCACTGAGATCCTAAGTCTCTCTATCTCTCTCCTCTCACCCTCCACACTCTTGCCCTCCTCTCCTCTCTCACCCTCTCCTCCTCTATGTGTGAGGGCTTTTCCATTCACTGATCTCACTGACCTCCTGTAAAAACTGACCACTAAGTTTCTTTAGTCACTGCGTCAGTTTCTCTATCTCTCTATTCTTCACCTCCATCTCTCTATCCTTCACCTCCATCTGTCTGCTGAACTCTCTCTGCATCTTGGTGTGTGAGATCATGATGCTCCTCTGTAGCTCAGGTAGGACCACCTTCATCAGGTTTCTCTCTGCTTCAACTCTGGCCTCTTCTTCATAGTTCTCCCTGAACTCCTCCATCTCCCGCCTGTGTCTCTCCTCTCTCTCTCTCCTCTCATTCTCTCTCCCTCCTCTCTCTAAATCTCTCCAGCTTTCTCTCCATCTCCTCCCTCTGGTCCATTTCTCTCTTCAGCTCTCTCTCCAGCTCTCTCTTCTTCTCCTCATCCCTCTCTTCCTTCACCTGTCTCTCCAGTTCAGTTGTCCGATGGCTGAGTGTTCTGATGTCTCCCTCATGCTCCTGGATCACTCCCTCTATCTTCTTCAGAGAGTTCTGCAACTCTTTCTCAAACTTCTCTTTCATCTCTGTCTCCTCCCTGTGTTTCTTCTCCTCTCTCTCCCTCTGAATCTTTCCCTCCATCTCTCTGACCTGGGCCTCTGCCTCCTGGTAGGTCTGACTGCTGTAGAAGCTCTCTCTGTTTCCTGCCACCATGTCCTCTACCTGGTGCAGCAGCAGCAGCTCTGGGACCTGAGTGCCATGGACCTTGTCCTTAATGTTGAGGAAGTGGTACCTGTTCCCACATTTCTCTACAAGCTGCTGGAGGTCCTGACTTCCTGTCTGGAGAAACTCCTCCATGCTCTGCTCTCTGAGACTGTCATCATGGGTGAACACAATGACAGTGTGTCCCCAACAACCCTCTCCAAACAAGTCCTCCATTCTCTCCATGGCTCCTCTCTCCTCCCCCTCAGAGGGCTCCACTGGTACGACCAGGAGGAAGGCGTGGGGTCCCGGGGCGGACAGACGAACACAACCTTTCAGTGGGCATCATATGTAGAGTGAAATATTCAAACTAAAACTTCACATTATGACACTCACCAGTGGTTTTAACCGATAACTAATTTCTCTGTTTCTCTACCAAAGTATTTAGGTCACATATCTGCTGTGCTGAAATAATTAAGAAGACAAACTATAAACATACAACTTCTAAATGCAAAACAATTCAAATGTATCACAGAAATTATTTGACAACTAAGTTAGTGATGAAATCTTACCAAGTTTCATGTTTTCATTTTTAACATCTTCCACATGTCTGTCTCTCTCCTTCAGCAGTTCATCTCTCTCTCCTAGTTGTTTGTTCTTCTCTTCCAGTCTCTCTTCTCTCTTTAGCTTCACTCTCTCTCTCCAGTCTCTTCTGTGTCTCTTTACCTTCACTCTCTAGTCTCTCCAGTCTCTCCTCTCTCTCTTTAGCTTCACTCTCTAGTCTCTCTAGTCTCTCCTCTCTCTCTTTACCTTCACTCTCTAGTCTCTCCAGTCTCTCCTCTCTCTCTTTACCTTCACTCTCTAGTCTCTCCAGTCTCTCCTCTCTCTTTAACTTCACTCTCCAGTCTCTCCTCTCTCTCTTTAACTTCACTCTCTAGTCTCTCCAGTCTCTTCTGTGTCTCTTTACCTTCACTCTCTAGTTTCTCCAGTCGATGGTCTCTCTCCTCTAATTCTCTCTCCTTCTCTCTTAGTCTCTGGTTCCTCTCCTCCAGATCAGAGTCTTTCTCCTGCAGTTGGACGGTGAGCTTCTCTACTTGGTTGTTCTTGTCCTGCAGGTCTTTTCTAAGCTCCTCCTGTTGTCTCTCCTCTCTCACCTGCTGGGTCATGTTATCCTCTTGTGTCTCTTTCTCCTGAAGGTGCTGGTTCTTCTTCTTCAGTTGTGTTGTGGTTTCCTCCAGTCTGCTCTCTGTGTCCTTCAGTTGTTTCTTCTTCTCCAGCAGTAAATCCTTCTCTTCTATCCTCAGGTAAAATACACCCATATATACTGTACACACACACACACGCACACACGCACACACCCCCACATACACACACACACACACACACATACTAACAGCCATAGGCTGAGAAGATATATTCTATTCTTGTCCTTGCTCTCGTGGAGGCGGTCGCAAACTTTTTCGCTCCCTTATCTTTTTTCCTGCTCTATCGTCTGCCTGTCTGCTGGAGAGACTAAGTGCATCACCCTTTTAAGCTGAAACATGGAATTGATTAGCTGGTCAAGTACTATTGACACCATATACTGTATTTAAAGAGATCTAGGGACTGGGGGACCCAGCATGTCCCCGCATGGGATCGTCTCCAGCGGGGGATAAGAGGCGTGTCATGTGCCTGTCGGAACCTTCCGTCGAGGACTTTGAGGATCTCTACATATTGGGATTTATGATGGCCGGGCTTCTGCTGATTGGATTAGGCGTTGCTGTGGGATATCGACAAATTATAAAAACTGAGGCAGCTGTTAACGGCCCCTTTAAGCTGCCCCACTTGATTGATGTGATGGGCAGGGCTGTTGGTGGCTAAAGTGTGACTTTACAGCGCATTGAGGAGAGACTGATGGCTCTGCAGGGGACGGTGGAACGTATTGACCAACAAAATGGAAGAGTGAGAGACATTGAGAGACATTTGAGAGACATTGAGTGAGACTTGTTTGTGGGGTGTAAATTAACTCTACGAGCAACTACATGAGTATATGTTTTCGGCTCCAAATTCCTGTACGGCTGTGCCTGGTACCGTGCAGGGCTACCCCTCCCCTACCTGTTTCTATCTTGCAAGATTGAGGTACGACGTCTCTCTACACCCCCACCCCCACCCCCACCCCTCTCTGTGAGAGTTGTCGGGCTGGAACAAGATGTCCTGACCTCAAGGCCATGAGGCAGATTGTTCTGTGTTTTGGCTACGAACACAGACTCATCCAACGCCTCCACCTGCTTGTTGTTGTTGCTTATCTGTCTGCTGAGGTGTTTTTTTTGGTCACAGGCTCTGGCATGTATCCTTTTTTTCTCCTCGAAAATCTATTTGTGTTTTCCCAATTTCAGAAGGCTTGTGCGCCGATAATGTACTTTGTCGTGTTGCCTCGGTGGGCACTGTCCTGCCAAAGAGTTTCCCCAAGGGGATTAATAAAGTATTCTGAATCTGAATAACTGGTGGGAGTCAGGTGGCTGAGTGGTTAGGATGTCGGGCTAGCGATCAGAAGATTGTGAGTACGGTTCCCGTCTGTGCCAACATGATGTTGTGTTCTTGGTCAAGGCACTTCACCCTACTTGCCTCAGGGGGAATGTCCCTGTACTTGCTGTAAGTCGCTCTGGGTAAGAGCGTCTGCTAAATGATTGAATGTAAATGTAGAACATATATATAAATGTGCTGACTCTCGTCAGTAAGTATTTGGCCCTAGTGGTGCCCGGAGTTACTACATCTGTATTTATGTTATATGTCAGTAGTGGACCAAGCAGTAGGCCTGCAAGCACCCTGTAAAAGTGCTCCTCCACAGACAGTCAGTTGTGGAGCCTTGAAGTGGAACCAACAGTGAGTTTTTGTTGCTGTTTGACATTTAAGTTGTTAATTATGGTATAATGTTGGAAGTTATGTTTGACATGCTTGAATTATGTCACTAATGATGTCACACACAAACACTATGCTAACCGGGAAGCTAATTGTTGGCAATACCTCAGCTAGGTTGTTGACTCATTTGGTTCATTGTTAAGCCTTCGTGCTAATGTTTGTTTGCTATTTGCTGCATTTACGTTGCTAATACTTACCTGGGCACACAGTCACTGTAAAACAAATATGTTAACTTCAGTTATATTATACTTACCTGATTTACAATCTGTAGAAGAAGAAAATTGTGGACAATCTGTTTTATTTCGATTGAGTCATGATATGTATTTGTGTTTTGTTGTGTTTCAGTTTTACAAAAAAGAAAAGAAAAGAAATGAGAAGAGAAATCAAATGTACCAACAAACTTCAGTAAACGCAATCACACTGGAGTCAAGCCTACTGGGTCTTTCTTCTTTTGTTCGCTATCTGTCAGCATAATGCGGCCTATGTGTTATCAGGACAGAATAGTAAAATGTTGACCACTCAGCGAGGAAGCCAGTTGAATAACTGTGAACAGCATGCAAAAACGTCTCAAGATGAGCAACGGCCATGAAGAGCATCCATCCCAGATGGAGACAAGATCTCGTGCCTCAACTTCACACAAATCCTCCAGATCATCAGCCCAGTCATCGGTCAGCGCAGCTGCAACAAGGGCCAAGGCTAAGGCTGAAGCGGCAAAAATTAAAGTATCCTTTGCTGAAAAAGAGGCAGCTATGATGAAGGAGAAGGCGTCAATAGAGGCAAGTCTTCATGTGTTAAAGCAAGAGAAAGAAGCTACTGCGGCATCAACAGAGGCAGCTATATACGAGGCGGCCGCAGCAGAGTTCGAACAAAGCAAAAGTCACGCTCTCAGTGAGTTACGGGATTTAACTCTTGATGATCCAGTGAAACGCACCAAAAGCTATGTAGCAACACAGCCATTCAACACACATGCTCCACAGGAGCTACAGATACCTAGTCTACTGCCACCCACTGTTCACCCTAGACGAGTGAATACCCAACCTTCAATCAATAAGGCACAAGATTCACTGTATGAGTCTTTTACTGAAGAAATTGGACACACAGCTGCACCTACTGAACGCCATGTTCCTCGCTCTTCTCCAGAGCCATTTGTGCCAAAGCAGAAATACCCGCCTCCAACATCGCAAACACATGTCTTAGCCCAGTATCTCATGAGGAAAGAGATGGTGAGCTCTGGACTTCTTGCCTTTGATGATTGCCCAGAGAATTACTGGGCATGGAAAGCCTCTTTCCTAGCAGCTATGAAGGAGCTAAACCTATCTGAGCAGGAAGAACTCAACCTACTGGTCAAGTGGTTAGGGCCCAAGTCATCACTTCAAGCCATGCGGATTAGAGCTGTGCATGTACATAATCCCAGACAAGGTGTGTGCATGGTATGGGAGCGCTTGGAGGAAACTTACGGAAGTCCAGAGGTGATTGAAAATGCTCTGCTGAAGAAACTAGATGCCTTCCCAGCTATCTCTAACAAAGACACACACAAGCTCAGAGAGTTAGGCGACTTGTTAAAAGAGCTACAAGCTGCAAAGGCTGAGGGATTCTTGCCTGGACTTATGTACCTCGACACAGCTAGAGGGGTGAATCCAATTGTTGAAAAGCTACCCTTCTCACTACGGGAACGCTGGATCACACAGGGTTCCAAATTTAAGGAGCGTTATCACGTACCTTTCCCACCATTCAGTTACTTTGTTGATTTCGTATGCTCCCAAGCTAAGACCCGAAATGACCCCAGTTTTGCATTCAACTTTTCCTCCATCCCCAGTCAATCCAGAGGTGGAAGGGAACAAAAACACATGCCAAAATCATTCGTCACAGTTAGGAAAACTGATGTTACAGCCACAGTTGGTGCATCGCAGGATAGCACAGCCGTGAAGAAAAATGAACCGGACAAAGAATGTCCTATACATAACAAACCTCACCCGCTGTCAAAATGCCGTGGATTCCGAGGGAGACACCTTGATGAGAGAAAAACATTCTTGAAAGAAAATTCAATTTGCTTTCGATGTTGTGCCAGCACCAAACACCTGGCTAAAGATTGCAAAACCAGGATACAATGCCGGGAGTGCGAAAGCGACAAACATACCTCTGCCATGCATCCTGGTCCAGCTCCGTGGTCATCTCCGTGGCAAGCTAGACACTCAACTGGGAGCGAGCAAAGCGGGGAGCAAAGTAGGGAGAATGAAAATTCTGCATGGCCTGTTGTCACTTCTAAGTGTACGGAGATATGTAGCGACGCACCACGACCTAAGTCCTGTTAAAAAATCTGCTTGGTTAAGGTGTACCATGCCGACAATCCAAGTAAGTCTCAAAGAGTGTACGCAATACTCGATGACCAAAGTAACCGGTCTTTAGTGAAATCGGAATTCTTCAATCTGTTGGGCATTAACGGCACCGCATCCCCATACACGCTAAAGACATGCTCTGGCAGAATCGAGACTGCGGGGAGGAAAGCAAGCAACATCATCGTGGAATCTCTTGATCAGAAAACCAAGGTTACACTTCCCACCCTGTTAGAGTGTAATCACTTGCCTGACGACCGATCAGAAATTCCAACACCTGAGTGCACCCGATATTTCCCTCACCTCAGACCAGTGGCTGATAAGATCCCAGCGCTTGACCACAGTGCACCCATTCTTCTGCTGCTGGGCAGGGACATTCTGAGCTTGCACAAGGTACGTGAGCAGCGCAACGGGCCACACAATTCGCCTTACGCGCAGCGTCTTGACCTCGGCTGGGTCATAGTGGGGGAGATGTGTTTGGGTGGTGCTCACAAGACTGAAGATGTCAATGCCTACAAGACACAGGTCCTTCAAAACGGACGCTCTTCCTTTTTTAAGCCATGCATTAACAGCATCCACATAAAGGAGAAGCCCGAGGGACTGACTCAGTGCGAGCCTCAGTCGCCCTCACAGGCCTTTCAAAAGACAAATAGGGCTGGTCTCGGAGACGGAGTGTTTCAGAAAACACCTGAAGATAACAAACCAGCCATGTCAGTGGATGACAGCGACTTTCTGAGAATAATGGAAAAGGAGGTGTATATGGACAATGAAAACCACTGGGTTGCACCCTTACCTTTTCGTTCTCCTCGTAAGCCCCTTCCCAATAACAGAGAGCAGGCCTCTCAAAGGCTCCATTCTCTCCAGCGCTCATTCAGAAAGAAACCTGAAATGAAACGGCACTTCTTTGAATTTATGCAGAAGGTGATCAGCAATCACCAGGCAGAGCCAGCTCCTCAACTACAGCCAGAGCAGGAATGCTGGTATTTACCAACCTTTGGCGTTTACCACCCCCAGAAGCAAGGGAAAATAAGGGTTGTTTTTGACTCTAGCGCTGAGTACAACGGAACGTCATTGAATGATGTGCTTCTTAGTGGACCCAACCTCAACAATACACTAATTGGTGTTCTACTAAGGTTCAGAAGAGAACAAATTGCTGTCACCGCCGATATAGAGCAAATGTTCTATGGGTTCAAGGTCAGAGAGGACCATCGCCATTTCCTCCGATTTCTGTGGCACAAAGATAATGATCCGCACAAGGAGATCATAGACTACTGGATGACTGTGCATGTGTTTGGCAACAGCCCATCACCAGCAGTGGCAACATATGGGCTGAGGAAGGCTGCAGAGCAAGGAGAGGCAGAACATGGCAGTGATGCGAAGGAGTTTGTCTTCAGGAACTTCTATGTTGACGATGGACTCACATCACTGGCCAAGGAGGACGAGGTTATCAGTCTCCTACAGCGAACCAAAACTCTGCTGGCGGAGTCCAACTTAAACCTGCACAAGATAGCTTCCAATAGCCCAAGGGTCATGGAGGCCTTTCCTGTTGAAGAACGAGCAAGTGACCTTAAAGATCTAGACCTTGGAGCAGACCCCTTGCCCTTGCAGAGAAGTTTAGGTTTAAACTGGGAACTCCAGACAGATATTTTCACCTTCAGAGTCTCAAGAGATATCAAACCATTCACTCGGAGAGGTATGCTGTCCACCATCAACAGTCTTTATGACCCACTTGGATTCGCATCTCCCATCACCGTCCAAGGCAAAGCGTTGGTGAGAGACATAACTGCAGAACAGTACGAGTGGGACATGCCCCTCCCACCAGAGAAAGAGATGCAGTGGAAAGCATGGATCAACTCCTTAACAGACCTGGAGCAGGTTTGCATACGGAGATCATACCTTCCAGTCTCTGTATCATGCTGTACATGGATAGAACTCTGTGTTTTTGCAGATGCCTCGTCCCTGGCAATAGCTGCTGTAGCTTACCTGCGTGCCCTGGATTCTGATGGAAGATGGCATGTAGGATTTGTTATGGGCAAATCAAAACTCGCTCCTTACCCCATGCACACCATTCCGCGCCTAGAGTTGTGCGCAGCAGTCGTGGCTGTTGAGCTGGCTGAAGTGATCCAATCTGAAATTGATATAGAGCTACACGCAGTCAGATTCTTCACAGATAGTCGCGTTGTACTGGGCTACATACACAACAGTTCACGAAGGTTCCATACCTACGTAGCTAACCGAGTAGCTCGTATTCGTGGATCTACTGAACCGAAACAGTGGCAGTACGTCTTGACTGACCACAATCCTGCAGACCAGGGAACCAGGCCATTCCCGGCATCTCACCTCTCATCGTCCAGTTGGTTGCGCGCCCCCATTTCTCAGTCAGTTGGCCACTGACCACGATGACGAAGCTGAAACTTTTGAGCTTGTTGACGCAGACTCAGACAAAGAAGTTCGACCCCAAGTGACCTGTCTTGTAACCAAGGTAGCGGAACAGGCTCTCGGTGCATCAAGATTTGAACGCTTCTCTTCTTGGAAGAGTCTTGTAAGGGGCATGGCAACTCTCATTCATGTAGCCAAGTCGTTCTCACAAGTGAAGAACAGTGACGGTTGCAAGGGATGGCATCAATGTAGTCAGCTGCTCAGCACAGAGCGTTCTCAAGCGAAGACGAGTGTGTTCACGGCTGTGCAAGAGGATGCTTACAAAGAGGAGCGGAAATGTTTGACGCAGGATACCAAAGTGCACCGACAAAGTCCCCTTGCCAAGCTTGACCCCTTCATCGATGATAGCGGACTGCTTCGAATTGGAGGTCGGATACGCAGGGCAGACTTAGAAGATCAAGAAAAACACCCACTCATCCTACCAGCCAGTCACCATGTGACTACGCTTCTGGTCCGACATTATCACGACAGGGTAGCCCACCAGGGTCGCCACTTCACAGAGGGTGCATTGCGCACTGCTGGTATTTGGATAATAGGTGGGAGAAGACTCATCTCCAGCACCATATACAAATGTGTCACCTGTAAGAAGTTGAGAGGAAAGAGAGAAGTTCAGAAAATATCTGATCTGCCAGCAGACAGGCTGGCAACAGATCCACCCTTCACTCATGTGGGACTTGACGTTTTCGGCCCATGGACTGTCATCACGCCGCGGACACGAGGGGGAGCTGCTGAGAGCAAAAGGTGGGCAGTCATTTTTGCTTGTTTAAGTACAAGAGCAGTGCACCTTGAGGTTATTGAATCTATGTCGACCTCGAGCTTCATCAACGCCATGAGGCGCTTTCTAGCCATTCGTGGACCTGTCAAGCACTTACGGTCGGATAGGGGCACAAATTTTATAGGCGCATGTCGAGAATTGCAAATCAATACAGATGACCCTGAAATCAAGACCCACTTACAAGAGCTAGGATGTACATGGACCTTCAATGCTCCCCATTCCTCACATATGGGAGGAGCTTGGGAAAGATTAATAGGAGTGGCAAGGCGCATCTTGGATGGACTGCTACTGAAGGGTAGTGCAACCAGATTGACTCATGAAGTCCTGTCAACCTTGATGGCTGAGGTTATGGCCATAATGAATGCTCGTCCTCTGGTCCCAATTTCCTACGATGTAGAGGTACCTGAAATGCTCTCACCTGCCACACTGCTTACACAGAAAGCAAGTGTTAATCCTGCACCCCTGGGAGACTTCGAGTTGGATCATCTCTGCAAGGTACAGTGGCGCCAGGTCCAGAACTTGGCAGACTCCTTCTGGAAGAGATGGCGATCGGAGTATCTGGCAACACTTCAACCACGGAGGAAGTGGACTTTGGAGAAGCCTGACCTCAAGGAAGGTGACATTGTGTTGATAAAGGACAGTCAAGCAAACCGTAATATGTGGCCTCTGGGACGAATAGTTAAGGCCATTGCTAGTACAGACAACAGAGTTCGTAAGGTAATAGTGAAGACTCTTAGCCAAGGAGTACTTAAAGAGTACCTTAGACCTATTAATGATATTGTTTTACTCATGCCGGAGAAGAAAGGGTAAATTGTGGTATACATGTATACCAAGCGGGAGTGTGCTGACTCTCGTCAGTAAGTATTTGGCCCTAGTGGTGCCCGGAGTTACTACATCTGTATTTATGTTATATGTCAGTAGTGGACCAAGCAGTAGGCCTGCAAGCACCCTGTAAAAGTGCTCCTCCACAGACAGTCAGTTGTGGAGCCTTGAAGTGGAACCAACAGTGAGTTTTTGTTGCTGTTTGACATTTAAGTTGTTAATTATGGTATAATGTTGGAAGTTATGTTTGACATGCTTGAATTATGTCACTAATGATGTCACACACAAACACTATGCTAACCGGGAAGCTAATTGTTGGCAATACCTCAGCTAGGTTGTTGACTCATTTGGTTCATTGTTAAGCCTTCGTGCTAATGTTTGTTTGCTATTTGCTGCATTTACGTTGCTAATACTTACCTGGGCACACAGTCACTGTAAAACAAATATGTTAACTTCAGTTATATTATACTTACCTGATTTACAATCTGTAGAAGAAGAAAATTGTGGACAATCTGTTTTATTTCGATTGAGTCATGATATGTATTTGTGTTTTGTTGTGTTTCAGTTTTACAAAAAAGAAAGAAAAGAAATGAGAAGAGAAATCAAATGTACCAACAAACTTCAGTAAACGCAATCACACTGGAGTCAAGCCTACTGGGTCTTTCTTCTTTTGTTCGCTATCTGTCAGCATAATGCGGCCTATGTGTTATCAGGACAGAATAGTAAAATGTTGACCACTCAGCGAGGGAAGCCAGTTGAATAACTGTGAACAGCATGCAAAAACGTCTCAAGATGAGCAACGGCCATGAAGAGCATCCATCCCAGATGGAGACAAGATCTCGTGCCTCAACTTCACACAAATCCTCCAGATCATCAGCCCAGTCATCGGTCAGCGCAGCTGCAACAAGGGCCAAGGCTAAGGCTGAAGCGGCAAAAATTAAAGTATCCTTTGCTGAAAAAGAGGCAGCTATGATGAAGGAGAAGGCGTCAATAGAGGCAAGTCTTCATGTGTTAAAGCAAGAGAAAGAAGCTACTGCGGCATCAACAGAGGCAGCTATATACGAGGCGGCCGCAGCAGAGTTCGAACAAAGCAAAAGTCACGCTCTCAGTGAGTTACGGGATTTAACTCTTGATGATCCAGTGAAACGCACCAAAAGCTATGTAGCAACACAGCCATTCAACACACATGCTCCACAGGAGCTACAGATACCTAGTCTACTGCCACCCACTGTTCACCCTAGACGAGTGAATACCCAACCTTCAATCAATAAGGCACAAGATTCACTGTATGAGTCTTTTACTGAAGAAATTGGACACACAGCTGCACCTACTGAACGCCATGTTCCTCGCTCTTCTCCAGAGCCATTTGTGCCAAAGCAGAAATACCCGCCTCCAACATCGCAAACACATGTCTTAGCCCAGTATCTCATGAGGAAAGAGATGGTGAGCTCTGGACTTCTTGCCTTTGATGATTGCCCAGAGAATTACTGGGCATGGAAAGCCTCTTTCCTAGCAGCTATGAAGGAGCTAAACCTATCTGAGCAGGAAGAACTCAACCTACTGGTCAAGTGGTTAGGGCCCAAGTCATCACTTCAAGCCATGCGGATTAGAGCTGTGCATGTACATAATCCCAGACAAGGTGTGTGCATGGTATGGGAGCGCTTGGAGGAAACTTACGGAAGTCCAGAGGTGATTGAAAATGCTCTGCTGAAGAAACTAGATGCCTTCCCAGCTATCTCTAACAAAGACACACACAAGCTCAGAGAGTTAGGCGACTTGTTAAAAGAGCTACAAGCTGCAAAGGCTGAGGGATTCTTGCCTGGACTTATGTACCTCGACACAGCTAGAGGGGTGAATCCAATTGTTGAAAAGCTACCCTTCTCACTACGGGAACGCTGGATCACACAGGGTTCCAAATTTAAGGAGCGTTATCACGTACCTTTCCCACCATTCAGTTACTTTGTTGATTTCGTATGCTCCCAAGCTAAGACCCGAAATGACCCCAGTTTTGCATTCAACTTTTCCTCCATCCCCAGTCAATCCAGAGGTGGAAGGGAACAAAAACACATGCCAAAATCATTCGTCACAGTTAGGAAAACTGATGTTACAGCCACAGTTGGTGCATCGCAGGATAGCACAGCCGTGAAGAAAAATGAACCGGACAAAGAATGTCCTATACATAACAAACCTCACCCGCTGTCAAAATGCCGTGGATTCCGAGGGAGACACCTTGATGAGAGAAAAACATTCTTGAAAGAAAATTCAATTTGCTTTCGATGTTGTGCCAGCACCAAACACCTGGCTAAAGATTGCAAAACCAGGATACAATGCCGGGAGTGCGAAAGCGACAAACATACCTCTGCCATGCATCCTGGTCCAGCTCCGTGGTCATCTCCGTGGCAAGCTAGACACTCAACTGGGAGCGAGCAAAGCGGGGAGCAAAGTAGGGAGAATGAAAATTCTGCATGGCCTGTTGTCACTTCTAAGTGTACGGAGATATGTAGCGACGCACCACGACCTAAGTCCTGTTAAAAAATCTGCTTGGTTAAGGTGTACCATGCCGACAATCCAAGTAAGTCTCAAAGAGTGTACGCAATACTCGATGACCAAAGTAACCGGTCTTTAGTGAAATCGGAATTCTTCAATCTGTTGGGCATTAACGGCACCGCATCCCCATACACGCTAAAGACATGCTCTGGCAGAATCGAGACTGCGGGGAGGAAAGCAAGCAACATCATCGTGGAATCTCTTGATCAGAAAACCAAGGTTACACTTCCCACCCTGTTAGAGTGTAATCACTTGCCTGACGACCGATCAGAAATTCCAACACCTGAGTGCACCCGATATTTCCCTCACCTCAGACCAGTGGCTGATAAGATCCCAGCGCTTGACCACAGTGCACCCATTCTTCTGCTGCTGGGCAGGGACATTCTGAGCTTGCACAAGGTACGTGAGCAGCGCAACGGGCCACACAATTCGCCTTACGCGCAGCGTCTTGACCTCGGCTGGGTCATAGTGGGGGAGATGTGTTTGGGTGGTGCTCACAAGACTGAAGATGTCAATGCCTACAAGACACAGGTCCTTCAAAACGGACGCTCTTCCTTTTTTAAGCCATGCATTAACAGCATCCACATAAAGGAGAAGCCCGAGGGACTGACTCAGTGCGAGCCTCAGTCGCCCTCACAGGCCTTTCAAAAGACAAATAGGGCTGGTCTCGGAGACGGAGTGTTTCAGAAAACACCTGAAGATAACAAACCAGCCATGTCAGTGGATGACAGCGACTTTCTGAGAATAATGGAAAAGGAGGTGTATATGGACAATGAAAACCACTGGGTTGCACCCTTACCTTTTCGTTCTCCTCGTAAGCCCCTTCCCAATAACAGAGAGCAGGCCTCTCAAAGGCTCCATTCTCTCCAGCGCTCATTCAGAAAGAAACCTGAAATGAAACGGCACTTCTTTGAATTTATGCAGAAGGTGATCAGCAATCACCAGGCAGAGCCAGCTCCTCAACTACAGCCAGAGCAGGAATGCTGGTATTTACCAACCTTTGGCGTTTACCACCCCCAGAAGCAAGGGAAAATAAGGGTTGTTTTTGACTCTAGCGCTGAGTACAACGGAACGTCATTGAATGATGTGCTTCTTAGTGGACCCAACCTCAACAATACACTAATTGGTGTTCTACTAAGGTTCAGAAGAGAACAAATTGCTGTCACCGCCGATATAGAGCAAATGTTCTATGGGTTCAAGGTCAGAGAGGACCATCGCCATTTCCTCCGATTTCTGTGGCACAAAGATAATGATCCGCACAAGGAGATCATAGACTACTGGATGACTGTGCATGTGTTTGGCAACAGCCCATCACCAGCAGTGGCAACATATGGGCTGAGGAAGGCTGCAGAGCAAGGAGAGGCAGAACATGGCAGTGATGCGAAGGAGTTTGTCTTCAGGAACTTCTATGTTGACGATGGACTCACATCACTGGCCAAGGAGGACGAGGTTATCAGTCTCCTACAGCGAACCAAAACTCTGCTGGCGGAGTCCAACTTAAACCTGCACAAGATAGCTTCCAATAGCCCAAGGGTCATGGAGGCCTTTCCTGTTGAAGAACGAGCAAGTGACCTTAAAGATCTAGACCTTGGAGCAGACCCCTTGCCCTTGCAGAGAAGTTTAGGTTTAAACTGGGAACTCCAGACAGATATTTTCACCTTCAGAGTCTCAAGAGATATCAAACCATTCACTCGGAGAGGTATGCTGTCCACCATCAACAGTCTTTATGACCCACTTGGATTCGCATCTCCCATCACCGTCCAAGGCAAAGCGTTGGTGAGAGACATAACTGCAGAACAGTACGAGTGGGACATGCCCCTCCCACCAGAGAAAGAGATGCAGTGGAAAGCATGGATCAACTCCTTAACAGACCTGGAGCAGGTTTGCATACGGAGATCATACCTTCCAGTCTCTGTATCATGCTGTACATGGATAGAACTCTGTGTTTTTGCAGATGCCTCGTCCCTGGCAATAGCTGCTGTAGCTTACCTGCGTGCCCTGGATTCTGATGGAAGATGGCATGTAGGATTTGTTATGGGCAAATCAAAACTCGCTCCTTACCCCATGCACACCATTCCGCGCCTAGAGTTGTGCGCAGCAGTCGTGGCTGTTGAGCTGGCTGAAGTGATCCAATCTGAAATTGATATAGAGCTACACGCAGTCAGATTCTTCACAGATAGTCGCGTTGTACTGGGCTACATACACAACAGTTCACGAAGGTTCCATACCTACGTAGCTAACCGAGTAGCTCGTATTCGTGGATCTACTGAACCGAAACAGTGGCAGTACGTCTTGACTGACCACAATCCTGCAGACCAGGGAACCAGGCCATTCCCGGCATCTCACCTCTCATCGTCCAGTTGGTTGCGCGCCCCCCATTTCTCAGTCAGTTGGCCACTGACCACGATGACGAAGCTGAAACTTTTGAGCTTGTTGACGCAGACTCAGACAAAGAAGTTCGACCCCAAGTGACCTGTCTTGTAACCAAGGTAGCGGAACAGGCTCTCGGTGCATCAAGATTTGAACGCTTCTCTTCTTGGAAGAGTCTTGTAAGGGGCATGGCAACTCTCATTCATGTAGCCAAGTCGTTCTCACAAGTGAAGAACAGTGACGGTTGCAAGGGATGGCATCAATGTAGTCAGCTGCTCAGCACAGAGCGTTCTCAAGCGAAGACGAGTGTGTTCACGGCTGTGCAAGAGGATGCTTACAAAGAGGAGCGGAAATGTTTGACGCAGGATACCAAAGTGCACCGACAAAGTCCCCTTGCCAAGCTTGACCCCTTCATCGATGATAGCGGACTGCTTCGAATTGGAGGTCGGATACGCAGGGCAGACTTAGAAGATCAAGAAAAACACCCACTCATCCTACCAGCCAGTCACCATGTGACTACGCTTCTGGTCCGACATTATCACGACAGGGTAGCCCACCAGGGTCGCCACTTCACAGAGGGTGCATTGCGCACTGCTGGTATTTGGATAATAGGTGGGAGAAGACTCATCTCCAGCACCATATACAAATGTGTCACCTGTAAGAAGTTGAGAGGAAAGAGAGAAGTTCAGAAAATATCTGATCTGCCAGCAGACAGGCTGGCAACAGATCCACCCTTCACTCATGTGGGACTTGACGTTTTCGGCCCATGGACTGTCATCACGCCGCGGACACGAGGGGGAGCTGCTGAGAGCAAAAGGTGGGCAGTCATTTTTGCTTGTTTAAGTACAAGAGCAGTGCACCTTGAGGTTATTGAATCTATGTCGACCTCGAGCTTCATCAACGCCATGAGGCGCTTTCTAGCCATTCGTGGACCTGTCAAGCACTTACGGTCGGATAGGGGCACAAATTTTATAGGCGCATGTCGAGAATTGCAAATCAATACAGATGACCCTGAAATCAAGACCCACTTACAAGAGCTAGGATGTACATGGACCTTCAATGCTCCCCATTCCTCACATATGGGAGGAGCTTGGGAAAGATTAATAGGAGTGGCAAGGCGCATCTTGGATGGACTGCTACTGAAGGGTAGTGCAACCAGATTGACTCATGAAGTCCTGTCAACCTTGATGGCTGAGGTTATGGCCATAATGAATGCTCGTCCTCTGGTCCCAATTTCCTACGATGTAGAGGTACCTGAAATGCTCTCACCTGCCACACTGCTTACACAGAAAGCAAGTGTTAATCCTGCACCCCTGGGAGACTTCGAGTTGGATCATCTCTGCAAGGTACAGTGGCGCCAGGTCCAGAACTTGGCAGACTCCTTCTGGAAGAGATGGCGATCGGAGTATCTGGCAACACTTCAACCACGGAGGAAGTGGACTTTGGAGAAGCCTGACCTCAAGGAAGGTGACATTGTGTTGATAAAGGACAGTCAAGCAAACCGTAATATGTGGCCTCTGGGACGAATAGTTAAGGCCATTGCTAGTACAGACAACAGAGTTCGTAAGGTAATAGTGAAGACTCTTAGCCAAGGAGTACTTAAAGAGTACCTTAGACCTATTAATGATATTGTTTTACTCATGCCGGAGAAGAAAGGGTAAATTGTGGTATACATGTATACCAAGCGGGGAGTGTGCTGACTCTCGTCAGTAAGTATTTGGCCCTAGTGGTGCCCGGAGTTACTACATCTGTATTTATGTTATATGTCAGTAGTGGACCAAGCAGTAGGCCTGCAAGCACCCTGTAAAAGTGCTCCTCCACAGACAGTCAGTTGTGGAGCCTTGAAGTGGAACCAACAGTGAGTTTTTGTTGCTGTTTGACATTTAAGTTGTTAATTATGGTATAATGTTGGAAGTTATGTTTGACATGCTTGAATTATGTCACTAATGATGTCACACACAAACACTATGCTAACCGGGAAGCTAATTGTTGGCAATACCTCAGCTAGGTTGTTGACTCATTTGGTTCATTGTTAAGCCTTCGTGCTAATGTTTGTTTGCTATTTGCTGCATTTACGTTGCTAATACTTACCTGGGCACACAGTCACTGTAAAACAAAGATGTTAACTTCAGTTATATTATACTTACCTGATTTACAATCTGTAGAAGAAGAAAATTGTGGACAATCTGTTTTATTTCGATTGAGTCATGATATGTATTTGTGTTTTGTTGTGTTTCAGTTTTACAAAAAAGAAAGAAAAGAAATGAGAAGAGAAATCAAATGTACCAACAAACTTCAGTAAACGCAATCACACTGGAGTCAAGCCTACTGGGTCTTTCTTCTTTTGTTCGCTATCTGTCAGCATAATGCGGCCTATGTGTTATCAGGACAGAATAATAAATATCAATGAATTTAAGAATGTTACAATCTCTTTAATCTCTTTAATCCCCTCTGTATATTCTGATTATACTGTACATACTGTGTATATTCTGAGTATATTCTGCTGTAATAACTGTTTTCACTTCTGGTTGGATTCTAACTGTATTTCGTTACCTATAGTACCTGTGTAATGGCAATAAAGTTGAATCTAATCTAATTGAAGACAACACAAATTGGCAATATTGAGTATTTTATGCCTTCAGTGACCACTGGGTAGTAGTCTTGAGCAATATTTTCAAATTTCAAAACCAGATCGTACTGTATTTCCTTGTTAAATCATCTTCTAAAAACCAAACTGAGGAGGACTGTTTCAGGAGAGGGGTGGGCAAGGCTAGATGTAGCTAGATGAGGGATCTGAATCTGAATCATATAGCCACAGCGGGGGCTAGATCTCACAACCTTCTGATCATGAGGCCAACGCCTTAACCATTGAGCCATCTGACCCCCTTATTCCAATATGCCATATTATCTGCCACGGCAATTCTCATACGCCATTGCGGTGGCTGTTTACATTCCACCTTCCGCAAACCCTACATCGGCGTGCAACGCCATTCATAAGGATATTGCGCAACTTCAGACGAAACACCCCAGCGCACTGATAGTGATATCAGGCGACTTCAACCATGTCAGTGTGTCATCTACACTGTCTACCTTCACCCAGTATGTGAGTGGCCCAACTAGGGAGGGGAGGACACTGGATCTGCTGTATGCCAATGTTAAGGAGGCTTATGACTCTTCCCCTCTCCCCCCCCCCTGGGTCGGTCAGACCACAATCTGGTCCACCTCAGACCCTGTTATGTGCCCCTAGTCAAGCGGCAGCCTGTGACCACTAAGACTGTGAGGAGATTGTCAGAGGAGGCCTATGGGGCACTGCAGGAATGTTATGAGGTCACAGACTGGGATGTACTCTGTGAGCCGCATGGAGAGGATATTGATGGACTCACAGGGTGCATTATGGATTACATCAACTTCTGTGTGGACTCCATTGTCCCTACCAAGACGGTGCAGTGTTACCCTAACAACAAACGTGCACAACAACAACAACAACAACAAGCGTGTGCCCCCCAGCTGTGTGGAGTGCTGCAGTACATCTTCAACCTGAGCCTGAGTCTCCAGAGAGTCCCTGTCTTGCTCTGACATCTTGCCTCGTCCCTGTTCCGAAGACGTTGCGCCCCAGCGGCTCCAAGGATTACAGACCGGTGGCACTGACCTCCCACGTTATAAAGACCCTGGAGAGACTGGTGTTGGAACAGCTGCGGCCCATGGTCGGACCCTTCATGGACCCCCTTCAGTTCACCTACCAGCCCCGGCTGGGAGTAGAGGATGCCATCCTCTTCCTGCTCGACCGCTGTTATACTCATCTAGACCAGCCGGCAAGCACTGTGAGGATCCTGTTCCTAGACTTCTCCAGTGCCTTCAACACCATCCGGCCAACTCTGCTGGGTGAGAAGCTGGCAGCGATGCAGGCGGATAACTCCCTGGTGTCCTGGATTGTTGACTACCTGACTGGTAGACCGCAACATGTGCGCTTACAGCACTGTGTGTCAGACAGTGTGGTCAGCAACACTGGGGCCCCCCAGGGAACCGTCCTCTCCCCCTTCCTCTTCACCATCTATACCACGGATTTCAGCTACCACACAGAGTCCTGCCACCTTCAGAAGTTCTCTGATGACTCTGCTGTGGTGGGCTGTATCAGTGACGGGGAGGAGGCCGAGTACAGGACTGTGGTGGGGAACTTTGTCGCATGGTGTGAGCGGAATCATTTGCAGCTTAATGCGGCTAAGTGCAAGGAGCTGGTCATCGACCTGAGAAGGACCAGGACAACAGTGACCCCTGTCCACATTCAGGAGGTCCTGGAGGATTACAAGTATCTTGGTGTTCACTTGGACAACAAACTGGACTGGGCAAAGAACACTCAAGCCGTCTACAAGAAGGGCCAAAGCCGCCCCTACTTTCTGAGGAGGCTGAGGTCCTTCGATGTCTGCCGGACAATGCTGAGGATGTTTTACGAGTCTGTGGTAGCCAGTGCTATCCTCTATGCTGTTGCCTGCTGGGGCAGCAGGCTGAGGGCAGCAGATGCCAACAGGCTCAGCAAACTGATCCGGAGTGGAGCTGGACACTCTGGCAGTGGTGTGGGAGAGAAGGATGCTGGCCAAACTCAACGCCATCCTGGACAGTACCTCCCACCCACTCCACAATGTGCTGGTCGGACAAAGGAGTACTTTCAGCGGGAGACTCATCCTCCTGAAATGCACCATGGAGCGCCACAGGAAGTCATTCCTGTCTGTGGCCATCAAACTTTACAATTCTCACACCAGTAGTTTGTAAGCCAATTGTATATCCTGTGAAATAGCATAACATCCAGGGATATAACAATGGACATTAGGCAATAGTCTGACACAACTTCTGTAACATAACTACATATTTGGCAATATTCTGGTACAACTGTAATATAACTATGTATATTCTGCGAATAACCTGTAATTCCTGTATATCCTGTATATGCTGCAAATAACTGTAAATCCTGTACGTCCCAATTACTTGCATAATTGTAATTGAATTGTATAGATTATAAGGGTATAGTCTGTAACCTGCACTTTATCCTGGACATCCTGTATATTCTGCTGTACATTCTGCACATTCTGTACAAAAACTGAAAATCATGTACATTCTAATATAATACTGTATATTATACAAGACCAATACTGTATAATTGTAAATGTATAGCTTCTGTACATAATCATTATGCTCCCTGGGAGGATTCACCTCACCCACCGTTTTTTACTTATTGTTATTGACCCCACCCCCTATCCCTGTGTACACTTTCTAATCTTTTACCACACACCCTTACCCTTGTGGGCTTTGCGAGACTGTGTGCCGTTGATACAAAGGAGTTTCCCTCGGGATCAATAAAGTAATCTGAATCTGAATCTGAATTTGAAATGTATAGCCACACAGGCCTTATCGGTGGCACTGCCAACTGTTATTAAAGGGGGTCCTAGGAACCCCTTGTTATGGTGGTGGGTTGTTTTATTTTCTTTGGTGCCACCTCTAGTCCGTCTTCCGTCCTCCCTTTGTTTCCTATTATTTATTTTGTGTGTAAATAAAACATAATTTACACCTAATTACATTACAATACACCTAATTGTGTTGTCTGTGTCCTCACCTGCTCTGGTTGTTGCTAAATGTTCTACCCTGGATGGTTTGGCCCTAGGGGGTACGTAACATTAAATGGGGGCTCGTTCGGGATCGTTTGATCCAAGTATTTGCAACAACCTGAGCTTGTGTTGAGACACAGATAATACGTATCATTATATGCTGGTCAACTTTGGTGCTGTGGTACATTTACATTTTTGTAAGGCAAGAGAAACAAGATGAGCAATTTTGACGCTGAGGCGTTTATTGTTAAGCTGGACTCCGTGGAGCAGCTAAATAGTTTGCATAAACAGGATCTGATAGATCTTGCTGCTCATCTTGGGGAAGCCTTGTCCAAGACCTTGAAGCTAGCTGACTTAAGGGAGTGTGTAGTCCGTTTGTTGATTAGACAAAGGTGTTTGCCTTCAGGACGGTCTGCAGACAGTTCCCTTCATTGTTTATTTGAGTCTGAGGAGAAGAGAAAGGAGGTAGAAAAAGCAGATGTTAGTGTTGCGGCCGTAAACATTAACCCTTCTCCCACAGATGATAGTGCTCACTCCAACCTTCAGATGTATCAGTTACAGATGGAAGCTAAGGAGAGGGAGTACAGTCACCAGCTAGCCATGCGTCGAATGGAGCTAGAAATGCAGCAGATTGCAGTAGAAAAAGAAATTCAGCTGAAGAAACTCGAGCTGGAAATGCTTAGCAGGGGCGGGGGTAAACCTAGTGGGTTTGATGTAGGGAAGAGTCTTCCTCTTGTCCCCCAGTTCCGCGAGCTGGATGTAGAATTGTGGTTCCAAGCATTTGAGCGGATTGCTACATCCCACAAATGGCCTTCTGAGGGCTGGGCTCTGGTGCTACAAAGCAAATTAACAGGAAGAGCTCTAGAAGCATTAGGCACGTTGTAAATTGAGGTCAGTCTGGTTTACGAGAAGGTAAAAGCCTCAGTACTGCGGGTATACAAACTCGTTCCTGAAGCATACCGGCAGAAATTCAGGAACCATAAGATGAAGCCCGGCCAGTCCGTCGCTGAATTTGGCAGAGAAAAAGAGCTGCACTACAGACGTTGGTGCGAGGTTAGTGAGGTTCAATCTATCGAAGATTTAAATTAACTGATACTGATCGAGGAGTTGAAAAACTGCCTGTCTGACCGCTTGGTAGATCATTTAAATGAGCGTGAGTTTACACCAATGTCGGAAGCTACCGTTATCGCTGACAAATACCTGTTGACACATATAACAAGGTCCACGTTTGGGGTTGCTCGTTCAGACTACCGGGGTCACTCGCCACCTATCCCGGCACATGAGTCTGTAGCCTCCAGTGGAGCAACAACTCCCTCTTCTCGGCCCTTTTATTCAGAGCGGGAATCTCGTAAGTGTAATTTCTGTAATCGTACAGGGCACCTCAAGGCAGATTGTTTTGTCTGGAAAAGACAACAAGAAAAACGGAATGTGAAGGAAGCAGGTCTGGTTCAGACACTGCGTCCCTTTGGCTAACAATACATCGCCGGAAAATATGTGGGACGTAGTCGATGCCAGTTACAAACCCTACGTGTCCAATGGGTGCGTTTCCGTGCCTGGAGATGTGCTAAAACCATGTTCCATTCGTATATTGCGGGACACCGGTGCGAACCAGTCACTCATGTTGTCTGGTATCCTACCTCTTCCTGATGAAGCTGAAACTAATGTATTAGTGAAAGGTATTGGTAGAGGTTATGTGTCCCTGCCGTTGTCCTGCAAGGCAGTTACAGGCTCTTACAAAGTGGGTGTGTCTCCTACCTTGCCAGTTGATGGGGTTGATTTCATCCTAGGGAACGACATTCTCAGGGGCAGAGACAGAGTCGTGCCCGTGGTGGAGGTTACCAAGCATCCTGTTGCGTCACACTCGGATGATATGTCCGATAATTTTCCGAAGATATTCCCAGTGTGTGAGGTTACACGTGCACAAGCACGTAAACAGAAAGAAGAAGTCGACCTGTCAGATGCGGTGTTCCCGTCTGAGTTGTTTGACAGAGGTGTGGTGTCAACTCCCGAGTTGAGTGCTCCTGAAGTGCGGAGTGAGATTCCTATGACTCGTCCTAATCTCATTTCTGCTCAGAAAGATAAAATCCTCAACAAATGCATTGCTGCCGTTTCTCTAGAAGTCGCCAAAACCATGAAAACAGTTTACCACATCGACAACGGTTTGCTGATGCTGAGATGGTCTCCACACTGGGTGAGTGACAGTGAATGGGGCGTGGCCTGCCAGGTGATAGGGCCCAAGCCGTTCAGCCGGTCTGTATTGTTTTTAGCTCATGATAACTTTTGGGCTGTTCATTTGGGAGTAACAAACAGTACGTAACAACCTCCAATATTGAGGCGTTTATTGAGGTAGATTGAAAACCAGACGAGCTGCTGCATTTTGGATGCTCAGAAGGGAAACTTTAAAAACTTACTACTGTGAATTTTGCGTCATTGTTTACATTGTATACCCCCCCCCCCCCCCCCCCACGTACTATATATACCCATTTCAGTCTGTATCTATGTTATTTGTACTTCCATGTTACCTGTATCATTTGTACTATTGCATCACTTGTATTATTTGTATCATTTGTATTATTTGTTTATATGTATCATATCTGTAGTGTATTTTACATTGTATTTATTTATATTTTATTAGTATGCCACATATACTGTATGTTCTATGTTTGCTCATTCCTGCCAAAGTGAATTCTATGTCTGTTAACCCTTGCATAGCGAATAAACCCCCATTCTGATTCTAAAACCGTACAGTTAGAGACGACAGGAGACATGGCTTTCAAAAGATACTATCTTTCAAAAAAAAAAAAATAGAATATATACAGTATATATATATCTTAGAGTTTTCTTTCTTGGAACAGATTTATGTTCCAACTGAGGGGGGCTGGTGCTGTCTTGGTGTCTAAGGCTGTGTCAATAGCCCCTTTTTTGGGTCTTTTTAATTGCTGCATTAGCCCACACTGACCGCTGGGGACCTCATTCTGAATATTGCTATAGCCGTTAGCTGTTCCTTGCACTCTCTAACATCTCCTCTACTCCGTCTCACTGTCCTCCCCTCCATACCTCCCTTTGGTATGGGGGGACAGAGCTCTCAGCACTTGCGTGGTCATCGGACAATGTTGGACTTGGTGCCAGTGGACATCGATCTGAGATGGTCTTCCAACCCCGGATCTGGTCGCCAGTCGGACGTCAGTCTCCCTGATGGACAAGGAGAGAATTCCCGGTCCTTTTCCTCATCCCCCTGCGTGTGATGCTGCGCCAATCATGGGCCCAAGCCCAGTGGCTGCCTAAATTGACTTTGTGCAACCTAAGACCCAAGTTGTGCATTGAGTCTTTATGTTTCAACAACTTGTTAACTCTCTCTAGAGTTATGACTGTTTTAGCCTGTGTTCTGCTCTTCACTTTCTCCAACCGTCCCTGGAGGAGGGGATCCCTCACTGAATTGCTCCTTCCAAGGTTTCTTCCATTTTTTGGTTCCTAGTGAGTTTTTCTGGGAGTTTTTCCTTGTCTTCCTTGAGGGTTTAGGTTGGTTGAGGGGCAGTTCTATGGGCATATGTGAAGCCCTCTGTGACATTGCTTGTAAAAAGGGCTATACAAATACATTTTGATTTGATTTTTGATTTTTTTGACCCTCTGAATGCTCTTATAACTCTTCCCTTGGCACTTATTGGTTTCTCACGATGTATGTTTCATAATCTACAAGCCCGCTATGTGTTATGGGGTCTAGCACGTTGCTATGATCAGTGACCGATGCTCTTTGTAAAAGTTCTGTCTTGTAAATCTCTTTGGATAAAAGCTCTGCTAAATGAATAAATGTCAAAGGTAAACAATGTTGACTTTGTGTGACCCAGGTGAGGGTGAACTCCTTTTGGGCTCCTGTACAGTGAGGTGTCAGCCTCCAGCCTGGTGAGACCCTCCGCTCCCCTCCTCCTCCTCTCTCCCTCCCTCCCTCCCTCCTGTCCTGTTTGTCTTGACTGTGTGCTCGTGTGTCCAGGTCAAGATCAACATGCAAGGGGAGATCGTGGACCGGGGGAGCACCAACCTGGGGGTGAACCAGGCGGGCTTCACCCTCCATGCTGCCATCTACGCCGCCCAGCCCGACGGCAAGTGCATCGTACACATCCACACACCAGCCGGTGCCGCGGTATGGATGGGAAGGGGGGGGAGGGGGGTTGGGGAAGGTATGGAGATAAAGAGGGGGTGGGGGACTAGGATGGAGAAATAGGGTGCAGAGAGGGAGACCCCTAAGCCTGGGTGTGACCTAATGACAGTACCTAATGTAGTACGACTCTTGACAAGTAAACCTCAGCATGCTAGTAGTAGAGCAGTGGGGAAAGGTACTTTCCCAATTATTGATGCTTTGTTGAAACAAGGAGTCATTGTTAAGATCCTTTAAGACAAATACAGACTTTGTTTATTAGGGTTTCTGAGCAGGTAATGCCTACGTTGTACATTTCTGCTGTGCCTAAACCTGTCACGATACTTAGCGAGTAACCCTGTTACTTTCTTGCACTGTGAATGACTATTTGTTGTGCTTTCTTCTCTGTTCCCATTGCAGAGGAGAGCCAGTATCTGTTTGCGTTCACGTTTCGCCAGATCCAGTATGCGTGTGGTTGTACCACAGGGGTACACCAAATCACCTACGTTGTTTAGTCAAGGCTTACAAGAGGACATCAATGATGTCACCTTACCAGCTGGCTCTACTTTGGTGCAGTATATTGATGACCTATTGATATGTTCTAAGGATCTTGCCTTCTGCCAACAGGACACTATTGCAGTGCCACAAGCACTGGCTGAGAAGGGCCACAAGGCCTCAAAAGCAAAACTCCAGTTATGGTCTGAGGAGGTCAAGTATCTGTGCCATACACTAAAAGGTACAGAGCATCTTCTGACTCCTGATAGGTTGGAGGCCATTCGATTGATACCAAAGCCTAGAACGCCAAAACAACTGAAGTCTTTTCTAGGTTCAGTCGGGTATTATCGTCAGTGGATCCTTGATTATGCTGTGTTAGTTCGACCTCTCCTTGATTTAATGAAGGGCCAAACTGATTGTCATTTGTTGTGGAATACAGAAGCTGATAAATCTTTTGTATCTTTGAAGCAGGCCTTGGCCCAGGCGCCTGCTCTTGGTCTGCCAGACTACACCAAGCCAGTCACACTGTGCTGCCACGAGGCCAAAGGGTTTGCCCAGGGCGTACTGACCCAGCAACATGGTAATCTTAGGAGGCCTATCGCTTATGTGAGTTTTTCTTTAGACAATGTGGCAATGTGGCAATGTGGCCCCCCCCCCTAGTGTTGGGGTCGCCCATGGCTGTGATGGTTCCGCACACAGCAAGTGTTTGTCTGTTACCCATCTATACATCAGCCAGTAGAGCTAACAAGTATGAACTGGTTTGTTGACTCAAAGTAACAGTATGATCCATGGGTGCTCCCCGTTGAATCCAGAACCATAGTTGTCCACCATTGATGTTGGCAAACCGCAAGACTGAGATGGTTGTTGATGAAGTGCTAATAACCAGACCTGTTTGTTTGACAAACCTATTGACAATGCTGAATTTGTGTTGTACATAGATGGATCTTCGTCCTGAACATGGGATGACTACTTAGACGGTGGATATGCGGTCTGTATCGCTATTGAGACTTTCTAATCTGGTAAACTGTCTACACAATGCGCTGTAGAGCAGGCAAAGTTGTTTGCTTTGACAAGGGCATGTCGTTTTTAGAAGGCAAGGCCGTAAATATCTACATTGACTCAAGGTATAGATTTGGAGTACTCACGATTTTTGGTGCCATATGGCGAGAAAGAGTTTTCATTAACTCCTCAGATAGAGCAAGAAAGAATGAAAGATAATCGATCATTTGCTGTATGCAATGATACTACCGGGAAAACTAGCTATTGTGAAGTGTGGGGCTCATGGTAACAATACAGGTGGTGTTTCGGGAGGAAATGCTGAAGCTGATTTAGAGCAGCAAAGGCTGCAGTCAAAATGTGTCTCATGTGAGCTAGGTCTTAATTTATATCTGTGTCCCAAGCAGTCGGAAACACACAGTCCTCTCTTGGGGCGGACCTTCACGCCGCTGCTGATAACACTGAGAGGGATGGTTATCCATTGGCTGTGTGAAAGATCCAACTTCAGCAGTGTGGAGCCACACCCATGGCCGAGTGGTGGGGCCACATGCATTGGTCCCTTGGTTGGCTCGCATGGCGCACGGCTGTGCCCATACGAGCAAGGAGGGTATGGTCTCAATAGTAAATACTGATTTGTTTGCACCTAATCGTTCCACCAAGGCTGAGCAACATTGTGCTCAGGGTCATACTTGAAATGTCCCAGTAAGGGACCTAAGACAAGAGACATAGCCCACCCGCCACCAAGTGGTCCTTTTATGCATTTACAAATTAATTTCATTCAGATGAACAAGTGTTGTAATTTTGAGGATGTATTTGTAATTGTTGACATGTTCTCGAAATGGGTGGAAGCCTACCCATGTCAGAAAGTTGATGCTACCACAGAAGCCAAGATTCTCATGAGAGATGTGATCTGTAGATATGGGATCCCCACAAGACTGTCCAGTGATAGAGGTTCCCATTTCACAGGTCAAATTGTTCAAATTGTTCAAAAACTTTTAAAGCACTCCAGATCAACCAGCAGTTTCACTGCCCCTACCACCTGCGGGGGCAGTGGAGAGGCAGAATGGAACTTAGAAAAACAAACTAGCCAAGATATGTGAGGAGACGGGCCTAAAATGGCCTGATGCACTCCCACTAGCCCTCATGGCCATGAGGTCCCTTCCCCAGAGGAGGAATTGGCTTTCTCCACACGAGATAGTGTTAGGGAGGCCAATGAGATTGTCTTTCCCCCGCTATCAATGAAACAGATGAATATCCACCAGACGGATGATACAATGTTGAATTTCTGCTAGAGCAGCTAGGGCTGTGCATTCACAGGTGAAAGCTTCCCTGCCTGAACCTATTGGGGAGCCAAGTGATTCGTGTCAACGAAGAGACTACGTGTATGTGACATGCACAAACGGAGGACTTCCCTCTCACCGAGATGGACCGGGCCATACCTGGTCCTCTTGGTGACTCACACGATAGTGAAGGTGGGGGTTCGTCCCACCTGCATCCATGCAACACACTGCAAAAGAGCCCCTCCACCGAAAAACACGGTGGAGGGTCTCAACGGAGAGCCAGGGGCCAAACGAGGAGCAGGGGCACCTTCAGATGGTGCCTGCTCCAAATTGCCTTTTGTCTCATCCCCACTGGGGTACTCCTCCCTCCAAGGGAGAGAGTGCACCAAGGGGGGGGGGGTGGAGACCCATTCGCAGTGGCTGAACCGGGAGCAGTTTCCAGTCCAGCGGACCGATTTGAGCCAGATCCAGCACTCCAATCCAGGGGCGTGGAGAAGGAGGTCCCAAAGAGCACCCATGCGGAGGTGCTGAAGACGTCGAAAGGTGAGTCACATGTGGAGGAAGCCAGAGAGGGGCTGCTGATGCTACCATGCCTCTCTCCCTCATGTGTGATTCATGAAGCAGACGACAGCACCCAGACGGGGAACCAGAGAGAGGCACATGGAGAGGGGGAGACACTTTCTGTCTTCCTCCAGCCTCTACATGAAGCAGACGACAGCACCCAGACGGGAACCAGAGAGAGGTGCTTGGAGAGGGGGAGACACTTTCGGTCTTCCTCCAGCCTCTACATAAAGCAGAGAACAGCACCCAGAACGGGGACGAGAGGATACCGAGGCGGATGCCTCGTGGTTTCAAGGAAACCGAGGCCGTTGCCTGAGCTGCGACGAGAGATCAGATCTACACATAAACTGACGCACACACCCGACAAACACTTACTGATACCGGACGCACGAGTCCACAGACCTCGCAGACACGAGCCACTACCAGAGTCACTTTGCAGCTCCCATTTATACTGATCTGAACATTGTGAAAAGAAGCACACATGAAGAACAACATGAAGAACAACATCTTACCGAGGACGGGAAAATGTGATTTTGATGTTTGCCTGATTTTGATAATTTCGATGTTTCTCAGCATTAAAGGAGACAGACCTTGCAGGGTTGGGGTTCCCAAGCATTCTGGAGGTTATCCAGGACTTGCTGTCCCTCCATCAATGGCTGATAGGTGAAAGGCCCAGAAGTGGCCTTGAGTAGGGATGGATGTAAAGAATGTGACTAACCGTTTTATTAGACGAGTCAGTCATCTCTTGAATATGTCCCATCAGTGGTACAGTGAGAGCGTTGAAAAGAATACAAGTAATGATACTGTTTCTAGGTATGCTCACACTCTACTGGATGATCTGTAAGTGCAGCTTTATGAGTTCAGTATATTGTTCTGCATATCATTCTGGTAGGTAACGTAAATTCCTGATGTTGCTAACAATGCAGTTCCTGTACTGTCCTTACAACAGTATACTACAGAACATGTAGTATGTTATTGATTACATGTTTTCAATATTTAGGGGAAGGTGAAGAACCATGCAAGAGGTGTGCTCATGCCAACAGCCTGTTGCAGCCTTGTAAGTACAAGGGCATCACCATTTTGAGTTCATCATGCAGGTAACCATGGCACTAAGGACTGGTGGCCATGGAGCCCTCAAGCGCTTAATATGTCCTGCCAGCCAACTGGTCAGGAACATGTTACTGTGGGTTTATTGTAGGGAGCCCTCAGACCTGTAGATCTGTTGTCCCTGCATCCTTGCCCAAACATTAGTGGTGCAGCCACAAGAGAAGTAGCATTAATGCAGATGCTAAGAAGCTGGGATCTGTATATCTTGGAGTCTATAGTACACAATGATGTTATGTTTATATGGAATTCTCCCTGGGTATGGTGTTATCTCTGCCTTTAACGATATTAGGAGCTCAGCAGTAGAGTTGGAGTCCATTGGTAATGAGACAGCCAACACGTTAACTGCG
The DNA here is from genome assembly GCA_030340665.1 of Neosalanx taihuensis. Taxonomy (NCBI): domain Eukaryota; kingdom Metazoa; phylum Chordata; class Actinopteri; order Osmeriformes; family Salangidae; genus Neosalanx; species Neosalanx taihuensis. The sequence continues at coordinate 5,371,454 of CM059315.1, forward strand.
GTTGCTTCTGAGATGAAGGCCATGAGGTAGGTAGTGCTACAGAACCGTATGGCACTGGATTATCTGCTGTCAGGGAGTTACCTGTGCTGTTGGGTCATGACTGTTGTACTTTCATCCCAGATGAATCTGCTAATATTATTATATTATATATATTATATATATATATATATATATATTATATATATTATATATATTATAGTGTGCTGGAGCAGGGAAACATCGAAAACTGTCAGGACAGCGGACCTCGAGGACCAGGATTGGTGATCCCTGATCTAGACATTGTTAAAATTAAATAAATAGGGAAATGAAAAGGCTGGTTTCTGACCTGAAATGAAGGAAAAACTCAGATGGAACTCTAAAAAATTAACAATTTTACCTCAGTAATGTTATCCACCTTCTTTTTCATCAGCCTAAACACTGGCGGCACTTCACCTCGCAAGAGGGCTTTAGATGAGAGATGACCTGTGATTGAGCAATTTGCTCAATAGCTTCAAAGCACGCATTTCCTATCTGCAAACCACACAAAAGCAAAAAGTTGTCAATGACATATAAACATAGGCTCACAATTACATAGGTTCAAATGTTAACTCACGGTTGTTTCCATTTCTTGGTTCAATCCAACCCCCAGAAGTCAGAGCGTGTCAGGCAACGTTTTCCTGTTCTGACAATGAGCTCGCCCGCTGGGTTGTCGGTGTCCAATATGTATCTGATCTTATTATTGTTGAAGAGAAGTAAATAAAATCATAACAAGCATATTATTATTAATAATATAATAATAAATAAATAATAATACATATTGATAAAATATTATTATTAATTATGATATAGGAACATGGGTGAAGAATACACCCAAGAATACATACCAGCTGCTCTTGGGCAGCATGAAGGTTGAAGGCCCACCCTTTGAAGAGTGTGATCTGCAGGGGGTGGAGGCACACATTTTAACATAGTGATCAAACTGGGACCAGATTAACTGGTCCTTTGATTAACTGGTGTTATGCAAATGTATATCTACAGGATTTAGGAGACAGACAGGAATCAACATTTACATCTGCAGGTCAGAGGGCCCTTCTAATTATGAAATTCCTTCCTCAGTATCCAAAAAAAAGTACTGATGATGCAAAAGCTAATCGTATTTGTTTAGTTTATATACTGTAGTATACAACATAGATAGAAAAAAAAAACGTAAAAATGAGCCATGTAAAAAAGAAATATGGCATTTGTTTTGACTCGTCAAGTTTACATGTCTATGTATGCACTGTGCCATATTTTTAATAAAAATATTAATGAAAAAAAATGAGCCATGTACGGTTTTGCACTTCTGGTTGGATGCTAACTGTATTTTGTTACCCTGTACTTGTACCTGTGTAATGACATTAAAGTTGAATCTAATCTAATCTCTGAGAATCTAATCTCTCAGTGAACAGTTTGTAATTAACTTTTACTATTCTTACATGTTGTCCATAAACGTATGTTCCGTTTTTATTGCCTTGAAGTGCTTTTCAGTGCCTTTGTAACGTATGCATTGCAACAACAGAGTTTTGTATAAAAACAGTTTGTAATTTTCTTTTACTAATCTAACATGGTCTCATAGATGGTTTATACATTGGAAAAATGTTTTGGCAATGGAATTGTCCAATACAAGTCCATAAAAGTATGTTCAGGTTTTTATTAACTTAAAGTGCTTTTCAGCACCTTAGTAGCATTTTCAATGCAACTGCAAAGTTTTGTATGTAACCTCTCAGTAAACCTATGACGTCACATTTTCCCCTCCTACGAAGCCGGGAGGTCTTCAGAAAGGAAGCTGGCCAAGGTTCAAGGATGGGAGCAGGCAAAGCCCCGACCACCCCCGGACCAACACCACAGGGGTGTGCCCTGTAAACCCATGGTACCCATGGCTTTGTTGTGCTAGCTACGGCAGCACATCTATTAAAATTGGATCGATACAGAGAAGATTAGCATTAGGTGCCCATGGTAAACTTACCACCAATTACACCATGGTAAACCTATGATGTCACATTTTCCCCTTCTTTTGTTTTTTTTTTGGGGGGGGGTGTAAACACGTGACATTTTCCCCTCCTAGTCGTGGCTCAACGTTGGAACAAGGTCGGAAAACAACATTGGAACGAAAGGGAGAAGAACGAGGTCTTCAGAAAGGAAGCTGGCCAAGGTTCAAGGATGGGAGCAGGCAAAGGCCCGACCACCCTCGGACCACCACCACAGGGGTGTGCCCTATAAATAGGGTGCGCAACCGCTGCCTTTTTGTGCTAGCTACGGCAGCATGTCTATTAAAGTTGGATCGATACAGAGAAGATTAGCATTAGGTGCCAATGGTAAACCTATGATGTCACATTTTCCCCTCCTTTTTTTTGGGGTGGTGTAAACACGTGACATTTTCCCCTCCTAGTCGTGGCTCAACGTTGGATCAAGGTCGGAAAACACCATTGGAACGAAAAAACGAAGCCGGGAGGTCTTCAGAAAGGAAGCTGGCCAAGGTTCAAGGATGGGAGCAGGCAAAGGCCCGACCACCCTCGGACCACCACCACAGGGGTGTGCCCTGTAAATAGGGTGCGCGACCGCTGCCTTTTTGTGCTAGCTACGGCAGCATGTCTATTAAAGTTGGATTGATACAGAGAAGATTAGCATTAGGTGCCCATGGTAAACCTATGATGTCACATTTTCCCCTCCTTTTTTTTTGGGGGGGGGGTGGTGTAAACACGTGATATTTTCTCCTCCTAGTCGTGAATCAACGTTGGATCAAGGTCGGAAAACAACATTGGAACGAAAAAACGAAGACGGGAGGTCTTCAGAAAGGAAGCTGGCCAAGGTTCAAGGATGGGAGCAGGCAAAGGCCCGACCACCCCCGGACCACCACCACAGGGGTGTGCCCTGTAAATAGGGGGCGCGACCGCTGCCTTTCTTGTGCTAGCTACGGCAGCATGTCTATTAAAGTTGGATCGATACAGAGAAGATTAGCATTAGGTGCCCATGGTAAACCTATGATGTCACATTTTCCCCTCCTTTTTTTTTTTTTTTTTTTGGGGGGGTGGTGTAAACACGTGACATTTTCCCCTCCTAGTCGTGGCTCAAAGTTGGATCAAGGTCGGAAAACAACATTGGAACGAAAAAACGAAGCCGGGAGGTCTTCAGAAAGGAAGCTGGCCAAGGTTCAAGGATGGGAGCAGGCAAAGGCCCGACCACCCCCGGACCAACGCCACAGGGGTGTGGCCTGTAAATAGGGGGCGCGACCAATGGCTTGTTTGTGCTAGCTACGGCAGCATGTCTATTAAAATTGGATCGATACAGAGAACATTAGCATTAGGTGCCCATGGTAAACCTATGATGTCACATTTTCCCCTCCTTTTTTTTTTTGGGGGGGGTGGTGTAAACACGTGACATTTTCCCCTCCTACTCGTGGCTCAACGTTGGATCAAGGTCGGAAAACAACATTGGAACGAATAAACGAAGCCGGGAGGTCTTCAGAAAGGAAGCTGGCCAAGGTTCAAGGATGGGAGCAGGCAAACGCCCGACCACCCCCGGACCACCACCACAGGGGTGTGCCCTATAAATAGGGGGCGCGACCAATGGCTTTTTTGTGCTAGCTACGGCACCATGTCTATTAAAATTGGATAGATACAGAGAAGATTAGCATTAGGTGCCCATGGTAAACTTATGATGTCACATTTTCCCCTCCTTTTTTTTTTTTTGGGGTGGTGTAAACACGTGACATTTTCCCCTCCTAGTCGTGGCTCAACGTTGGAACAAGGTTGGAGAACAACATTGGAACGAAAAAACAAAGCCGTGAGGTCTTCAGAAAGGAAGCTGGCCAAGGTTCAAGGATGGGAGCAGGCAAAGCCCCGACCACACCCGGACCAACACCACAGGGGTGTGCCCTGTAAATAGGGGGCGCGACCGCTGCCTTTCTTGTGCTAGCTACGGCAGCATGTCTATTAAAATTGGATCGATACAGAGAAGATTAGCATTAGGTGCCCATGGTAAACCTATGATGTCACATTTTCCCCTCCTTTTTTTATTTTTTGGGGTGGTGTAAACACGTGACATTTTCCCCTCCTAGTCGTGGCTCAACGTTGGAACAAGGTCGGAAAACAACATTGGAACGAAAAAACGAAGCCGGGAGGTCTTCAGAAAGGAAGCTGGCCAAAGTTCAAGGATGGGAGCAGGCAAAGCCCCGACCACCCCCGGACCAACGCCACAGGGGTGTTCCCTGTAAATAGGGGGCGCGACCAATGGCTTTTTTGTGCTAGCTACGGCACCATGTCTATTAAAATTGGATCGATACAGAGAAGATTAGCATTAGGTGCCCATGGTAAACTTATGATGTCACATTTTCCCCTCCTTTTTTTTTTTGGGGTGGTGTAAACACGTGACATTTTCCCCTCCTAGTCGTGGCTCAACGTTGGAACAAGGTTGGAGAACAACATTGGAACGAAAAAACAAAGCCGTGAGGTCTTCAGAACGGAAGCTGGCCAAGGTTCAAGGATGGGAGCAGGCAAACGCCCGACCACCCCCGGACCACCACCACAGGGGTGTGCCCTATAAATAGGGGGCGCGACCAATGGCTTTTTTGTGCTAGCTACGGCACCATGTCTATTAAAATTGGATAGATACAGAGAAGATTAGCATTAGGTGCCCATGGTAAACTTATGATGTCACATTTTCCCCTCCTTTTTTTTTTTTTGGGGTGGTGTAAACACGTGACATTTTCCCCTCCTAGTCGTGGCTCAACGTTGGAACAAGGTTGGAGAACAACATTGGAACGAAAAAACAAAGCCGTGAGGTCTTCAGAAAGGAAGCTGGCCAAGGTTCAAGGATGGGAGCAGGCAAAGCCCCGACCACACCCGGACCAACACCACAGGGGTGTGCCCTGTAAATAGGGGGCGCGACCGCTGCCTTTCTTGTGCTAGCTACGGCAGCATGTCTATTAAAATTGGATCGATACAGAGAAGATTAGCATTAGGTGCCCATGGTAAACCTATGATGTCACATTTTCCCCTCCTTTTTTTATTTTTTGGGGTGGTGTAAACACGTGACATTTTCCCCTCCTAGTCGTGGCTCAACGTTGGAACAAGGTCGGAAAACAACATTGGAACGAAAAAACGAAGCCGGGAGGTCTTCAGAAAGGAAGCTGGCCAAAGTTCAAGGATGGGAGCAGGCAAAGCCCCGACCACCCCCGGACCAACGCCACAGGGGTGTTCCCTGTAAATAGGGGGCGCGACCAATGGCTTTTTTGTGCTAGCTACGGCACCATGTCTATTAAAATTGGATCGATACAGAGAAGATTAGCATTAGGTGCCCATGGTAAACTTATGATGTCACATTTTCCCCTCCTTTTTTTTTTTGGGGTGGTGTAAACACGTGACATTTTCCCCTCCTAGTCGTGGCTCAACGTTGGAACAAGGTTGGAGAACAACATTGGAACGAAAAAACAAAGCCGTGAGGTCTTCAGAAAGGAAGCTGGCCAAGGTTCAAGGATGGGAGCAGGCAAAGCCCCGACCACACCCGGACCAACACCACAGGGGTGTGCCCTGTAAATAGGGGGCGCGACCGCTGCCTTTCTTGTGCTAGCTATGGCAGCATGTCTATTAAAATTGGATCGATACAGAGAAGATTAGCATTAGGTGCCCATGGTAAACCTATGATGTCACATTTTCCCCTCCTTTTTTTTGTTTATTTGGGGTGGTGTAAACACGTGACATTTTCCCCTCCTAGTCGTGGCTCAACGTTGGAACAAGGTCGGAAAACATCATTGGAACGAAAAAACGAAGCCGGGAGGTCTTCAGAAAGGAAGCTGGCCAAGGTTCAAGGATGGGAGCAGGCAAAGCCCCGACCACCCCCGGACCAACACCACAGGGGTGTGCCCTATATATAGGGGGCGCGACCGCTGCCTTTCTTGTGCTAGCTACGGCAGCATGTCTATTAAAATTGGATCGATACAGAGAAGATTAGCATTAGGTGCCCATGGTAAACCTATGATGTCACATTTTCACCTCTTTTTTTTTGTTTATTTGGGGTGGTGTAAACACGTGACATTTTCCCCTCCTAGTCGTGGCTCAACGTTGGAACAAGGTCGGAAAACATCATTGGAACGAAAAAACGAAGCCGGGAGGTCTTCAGAAAGGAAGCTGGCCAAGGTTCAAGGATGGGAGCAGGCAAAGCCCCGACCACCCCCGGACCAACACCACAGGGGTGTGCCCTATATATAGGGGGCGCGACCGCTGCCTTTCTTGTGCTAGCTACGGCAGCATGTCTATTAAAATGGGATCGATACAGAGAAGATTAGCATTAGGTGCCCATGGTAAACCTATGATGTCACATTTTCCCCTCCTTTTTTTTTTTTGGGGGGGGGGTGGTGTAAACACGTGACATTTTCCCCTCCTAGTCGTGGCTCAACGTTGGATCAAGGTCGGAAAACAACATTGGAACGAAAAAACGAAGCCGGGAGGTCTTCAGGAAGGAAGCTGGCCAATTTTCAAGGATGGGAGCAGGCAAAGCCCCGACCACCCCCGGACCAACGCCACAGGGGTGTGCCCTGTAAATAGGGGGCGCGACCAATGGCTTTTTGTGCTAGCTACGGCAGCATTTCCATTAAAATTGGATCGATACAGAGTAGATTAGCATTAGGTGCCCATGGTAAACCTATGATGTCACATTTTCACCTCTTTTTTTTTGTTTATTTGGGGTGGTGTAAACACGTGACATTTTCCCCTCCTAGTCGTGGCTCAACGTTGGAACAAGGTCGGAAAACATCATTGGAACGAAAAAACGAAGCCGGGAGGTCTTCAGAAAGGAAGCTGGCCAAGGTTCAAGGATGGGAGCAGGCAAAGCCCCGACCACCCCCGGACCAACACCACAGGGGTGTGCCCTATATATAGGGGGCGCGACCGCTGCCTTTCTTGTGCTAGCTACGGCAGCATGTCTATTAAAATGGGATCGATACAGAGAAGATTAGCATTAGGTGCCCATGGTAAACCTATAATGTCACATTTTCCCCTCCTTTTTTTTTTTGGGGGGGGTGGTGTAAACACGTGACATTTTCCCCTCCTAGTCGTGGCTCAACGTTGGATCAAGGTCGGAAAACAACATTGGAACGAAAAAACGAAGCCGGGAGGTCTTCAGGAAGGAAGCTGGCCAATTTTCAAGGATGGGAGCAGGCAAAGCCCCGACCACCCCCGGACCAACGCCACAGGGGTGTGCCCTGTAAATAGGGGGCGCGACCAATGGCTTTTTGTGCTAGCTACGGCAGCATTTCCATTAAAATTGGATGGATACAGAGTAGATTAGCATTAGGTGCCCATGGTGAACCTATGATGTCACATTTTCCCCTCCTTTTTTTTTTTTTTTTTTTGGGGTGGTGTAAACACGTGACATTTTCCCCTCCTAGTCGTGGCTCAACGTTGGATCAAGGTCGGAAAACAACATTGGAACGAAAAAACGAAGCCGGGAGGTCTTCAGAAAGGAAGCTGGCCAAGGTTCAAGGATGGGAGCAGGCAAAGCCCCGACCACCCCCGGACCAACACCACAGGGGTGTGCCCTATATATAGGGGGCGCGACCGCTGCCTTTCTTGTGCTAGCTACGGCAGCATGTCTATTAAAATTGGATCGATACAGAGAAGATTAGCATTAGGTGCCCATGGTAAACCTATGATGTCACATTTTCCCCTCTTTTTTTTTGTTTTTTTGGGGTGGTGTAAACACGTGACATTTTCCCCTCCTAGTCGTGGCTCAACGTTGGAACAAGGTCGGAAAACAACATTGGAACGAAAAAACGAAGCCGGGAGGTCTTCAGAAAGGAAGCTGGCCAAGGTTCAAGGATGGGAGCAGGCAAAGGCCCGACCACCCCCGGACCAACGCCACAGGGGTGTGGCCTGTAAATAGGGGGTGCGACCAATGGCTTTTTTGTGCTAGCTACGGCAGCATGTCTATTAAAATTGGATCGATACAGAGAAGATTAGCATTAGGTGCCCATGGTAAACTTCTGATGTCACATTTTCCCCTCCTTTTTTTTTTTTTTGGGGTGGTGTAAACACGTGACATTTTCCCCTCCTAGTCGTGGCTCAACGTTGGAACAAGGTTGGAGAACAACATCGGAACGAAAAAACAAAGCCGGGAGGTCTTCAGAAAGGAAGCTGGCCAAGGTTCAAGGATGGGAGCAGGCAAAGCCCCGACCACCCCCGGACCAACACCACAGGGGTGTGCCCTGTAAATAGGGGGCGCGACCGCTGCCTTTCTTGTGCTAGCTACGGCAGCATGTCTATTAAAATTGGATCGATACAGAGAAGATTAGCATTAGGTGCCCATGGTAAACCTATGATGTCACATTTTCCCCTCTTTTTTTTTTTTTTTTTGGGGTGGTGTAAACACGTGACATTTTCCCCTCCTAGTCGTGGCTCAACGTTGGAACAAGGTCGGAAAACATCATTGGAACGAAAAAACGAAGCCGGGAGGTCTTCAGAAAGGAAGCTGGCCAAAGTTCAAGGATGGGAGCAGGCAAAGCCCCGACCACCCCCGGACCAACACCACAGGGGTGTGCCCTGTAAATAGGGGGCGCGACCAATGGCTTTTTTGTGCTAGCTACGGCAGCATGTCTATTAAAATTGGATCAATACAGAGAAGATTAGCATTAGGTGCCCATGGTAAACCTATGATGTCACATTTTCCCCTCCTTTTTTTTTTTTTTTTTGGGGTGGTGTAAACACGTGACATTTTCCCCTCCTACTCGTGGCTCAACGTTGGATCAAGGTCGGAAAACAACATTGGAACGAAAAAACGAAGCCGGTAGGTCTTCAGAAAGGAAGCTGGCCAAGGTTCAAGGATGGGAGCAGGCAAAGGCCCGACCACCCCCGGACCAACGCCACAGGGGTGTGGCCTGTAAATAGGAGGCGCGACCAATGGCTTTTTTGTGCTAGCTACGGCAGCATGTCTATTAAAATTGGATCGATACAGAGAAGATTAGCATTAGGTGCCCATGGTAAACCTATGATGTCACATTTTCCCCTCCTTTTTTTTTTTTTTTTGTAACGTTTTCAATGCAACAGCAAAGAATTGTATTTAACTTCTGAATGACCGTTTCCCAAACATTTTCCACCATTTCAATATGTTCATTTTGGTGTTGTATACATGACAAAAGAGTTGATGCACTGAAATCATGACTTACTAGTCAGTAGTAGCATGTTTAGGTTTTTTTTGCCTTAAAGTGCTTTTCAGCTCCTTAGTAGCATTTTCAATGCAACGGCAAAGAATTGTATGTAACCTCTCAGCGATAAGTTTGTAATCAGTTGTACTAATCTAACACGGTCTCATAGATGGTTTACACATTGGAAAGTTGTTTTGGCACTGGAATTGTCCAATACATGTCCATAAAAGTATGTTCAGGTTTTTATTGCCTTAAAGTGCTTTTCAGTGCCTTTGTAACGTTTTCAATGCAACAGCAAAGAATTGTATTTAACTTCTGAATGACCGTTTCCCAAACATTTTCCACCATTTCAATATGTTCATTTTGAAGTTGTATACATGACAAGAGTTGATGCACTGAAATCATGACTTACTAGTCAGTAATAGCATGTTTAGTTTTTTTATTGCCTTAAAGTGCTTTTCAGCTCCTTAGTAGCATTTTCAAGGCAACGGCAAAGAATTGTATGTAACCTCTCAGCGATAAGTTTGTAATCAGTTTTACTAATCTAACACGGTCTCATAGATGGTTTACACATTGGAAAGTTGTTTTGGCACTGGAATTGTCCAATACATGTCCATAAAAGTATGTTCAGGTTTTTATTGCCTTAAAGTGCTTTTCAGTGCCTTTGTAACGTTTTCAATGCAACTGCAAAGAATTGTGTTTAACTTCTGAATGACCATTTTCTAAACATTTTCTCCCATTTTAGTATGTTCATTTTGGAGTTGTATACATGGGAAAAAAGTTTTTGCACTGAAATCATGACTTACTAGGCAGTTATAGCTTGTTTAGTTTTTTTATTGCCTTAAAGTGCTTTTCAGCCCCTTAGTTGCATTTTCATTGCAACTGCAAAGAATTGTGTTTAACTTCTGAATGACCATTTTCTAAACATTTTCTCCCATTTTAGTATGTTCATTTTGGAGTTGTATACATGGGAAAAGAGTTTTTGCACTGAAATCATGACTTACTAGGCAGTTATAGCTTGTTTAGTTTTTTTATTGCCTTAAAGTGCTTTTCAGCCCCTTAGTTGCATTTTCATTGCAACTGCAAAGAATTGTGTTTAACTTCTGAATGACCATTTTCTAAACATTTTCTCCCATTTTAGTATGTTCATTTTGGAGTTGTATACATGGGAAAAGAGTTTATGCACTGAAATCATGACTTAGTAGGCAGTAATAGCATGTTTAGTTTTTTATTGCCTTAAAGTGCTTTTCAGCGCCTTTGTAACGTTTTTAATACAACTGCAAAGAATTGTTTTTAACTTCTGAATGACCATTTTCTAAACATTTTCTCCAATTTAAGTATGTTCATTTTGGAGTTGTGTACATGGGAAAAGAGATTATGCACTGAAATCATGACTTAGTAGGCAGTAATAGCATGTTTAGTTTTTTATTGCCTTAAAGTGCTTTTCAGCCCCTTAGTAGCATTTTTAATGCAACTGCAAAGTTTTGTATGTAACCTCTCAGCGATCAGTTTGTAATCAGGTTTACTAATCCAACATGGTCTCATCTATGGTTTACACATTGGAAAGTTGTTTTGGAACTGGAATTGTCCAATACAAGTCCATAAAAGTATCTTCAGGTTTTTATTGCCTTAAAGTGCTTTTCAGCGCCTTTGTAACGTTTTCAATCCAACTGCAAAGAATTGTGTTTAACTTCTGAATGACCATTTTCTAAACATTTTCTCCCATTTTATTATGTTCATTTTGGAGTTGTGTACATGCAAAAGAGTTTATGCACTGAAATCATGACTTACTAGGCAGTAATAGCATGTTTAGTTTTTTATTGCCTTAAAGTGCTTTTCAGCCCCTTAGTAGCATTTTTAATGCAACTGCAAAGTTTTGTATGTAACCTCTCAGCGATCAGTTTGTTATCAGGTTTACTAATCCAACATGGTCTCATCGATGGTTTACACATTGGAAAGTTGTTTTGGAACTGGAATTGTCCAATACAAGTCCAGAAAAGTATCTTCAGGTTTTTCTTGCCTTAAAGTGCTTTTCAGCGCCTTTGTAACGTTTTCAATGCAACTGCAAAGAATTGTTTTTAACTTCTGAATGACCATTTTCTTAACATTTTCTCCCATTTTAGTATGTTAATTTTGGAGTTGTGTACATGGGAAAAGAGTTTATGCACTGAAATCATGACTTAGTAGGCAGTAATAGCATGTTTAGTTTTGTATTGCCTTAAAGTGCTTTTCAGCGCCTTTGTAACATTTTCAATGCCACTGCAAAGAATTGTTTTTAACTTCTGAATGACCATTTTCTAAACATTTTCTCCCATTTTAGTATGTTAATTTTTGGAGTTGTGTACATGGGAAAAGAGTTTATGCACTGAAATCATGACTTAGTAGGCAGTAATAGCATGTTTAGTTTTTTATTGCCTTAAAGTGCTTTTCAGTGCCTTTGTAACGTTTTCAATGCAACTGCAAAGAATTGTGTTTAACTTCTGAATGACCATTTTCTAAACATTTTCTCCCATTTTAGTATGTTCATTTTGGAGTTGTATACATGGGAAAAGAGTTTTTGCACTGAAATCATGACTTACTAGGCAGTTATAGCTTGTTTAGTTTTTTTATTGCCTTAAAGTGCTTTTCAGCCCCTTAGTTGCATTTTCATTGCAACTGCAAAGAATTGTGTTTAACTTCTGAATGACCATTTTCTAAACATTTTCTCCCATTTTAGTATGTTCATTTTGGAGTTGTATACATGGGAAAAGAGTTTATGCACTGAAATCATGACTTAGTAGGCAGTAATAGCATGTTTAGTTTTTTATTGCCTTAAAGTGCTTTTCAGCGCCTTTGTAACGTTTTTAATACAACTGCAAAGAATTGTTTTCAACTTCTGAATGACCATTTTCTAAACATTTTCTCCAATTTAAGTATGTTCATTTTGGAGTTGTGTACATGGGAAAAGAGATTATGCACTGAAATCATGACTTAGTAGGCAGTAATAGCATGTTTAGTTTTTTATTGCCTTAAAGTGCTTTTCAGCCCCTTAGTTGCATTTTCATTGCAACTGCAAAGAATTGTGTTTAACTTCTGAATGACCATTTTCTAAACATTTTCTCCCATTTTAGTATGTTCATTTTGGAGTTGTATACATGGGAAAAGAGTTTTTGCACTGAAATCATGACTTACTAGGCAGTTATAGCTTGTTTAGTTTTTTTATTGCCTTAAAGTGCTTTTCAGCCCCTTAGTTGCATTTTCATTGCAACTGCAAAGAATTGTGTTTAACTTCTGAATGACCATTTTCAAAACATTTTCTCCCATTTTAGTATGTTCATTTTGGAGTTGTATACATGGGAAAAGAGTTTATGCACTGAAATCATGACTTAGTAGGCAGTAATAGCATGTTTAGTTTTTTATTGCCTTAAAGTGCTTTTCAGCCCCTTAGTAGCATTTTTATTGCAACTGCAAAGTTTTGTATGTAACCTCTCAGCGATCAGTTTGTAATCAGGTTTACTAATCCAACATGGTCTCATCTATGGTTTACACATTGGAAAGTTGTTTTGGAACTGGAATTGTCCAATACAAGTCCATAAAAGTATCTTCAGGTTTTTATTGCCTTAAAGTGCTTTTCAGCGCCTTTGTAACGTTTTCAATCCAACTGCAAAGAATTGTGTTTAACTTCTGAATGACCATTTTCTAAACATTTTCTCCCATTTTATTATGTTCATTTTGGAGTTGTGTACATGCAAAAGAGTTTATGCACTGAAATCATGACTTACTAGGCAGTAATAGCATGTTTAGTTTTTTATTGCCTTAAAGTGCTTTTCAGCCCCTTAGTAGCATTTTTAATGCAACTGCAAAGTTTTGTATGTAACCTCTCAGCGATCAGTTTGTTATCAGGTTTACTAATCCAACATGGTCTCATCGATGGTTTACACATTGGAAAGTTGTTTTGAAACTGGAATTGTCCAATACAAGTCCAGAAAAGTATCTTCAGGTTTTTATTGCCTTAAAGTGCTTTTCAGCGCCTTTGTAACATTTTCAATGCCACTGCAAAGAATTGTTTTTAACTTCTGAATGACCATTTTCTAAACATTTTCTCCCATTTTAGTATGTTAATTTTGGAGTTGTATACATAGTAAAAGAGTTTATGCACTGAAATCATGACTTACTAGGCAGTAATAGCATGTTAGTTTTTAATTGCCTTAAAGTGCTTTTCGGCGCCTTTGTAACATTTTCAATGCCACGGCAAAGAATTGTTTTTAACTTCTGAATGACCATTTTCTAAACATTTTCTCCCATTTTAGTATGTTCATTTTGGAGTTGTATACATAGTAAAAGAGTTTATGCACTGAAATCATGACTTACTAGGCAGTAATAGCATGTTTAGTTTTTTATTGCCTTAAAGTGCTTTTCAGCCCCTTAGTAGCATTTTTAATGCAACTGCAAAGTTTTGTATGTAACCTCTCAGCGATCAGTTTGTAATCAGGTTTACTAATCCAACATGGTCTCATCGATGGTTTACACATTGGAAAGTTGTTTTGGAACTGGAATTGTCCAATACAAGTCCAGAAAAGTATCTTCAGGTTTTTATTGCCTTAAAGTGCTTTTCAGCGCCTTTGTAACGTTTTCAATGCAACTGCAAAGAATTGTTTTTAACTTCTGAATGACCATTTTCTTAACATTTTCTCCCATTTTAGTATGTTAATTTTGGAGTTGTGTACATGGGAAAAGAGTTTATGCACTGAAATCATGACTTAGTAGGCAGTAATAGCATGTTTAGTTTTGTATTGCCTTAAAGTGCTTTTCAGCGCCTTTGTAACATTTTCAATGCCACTGCAAAGAATTGTTTTTAACTTCTGAATGACCATTTTCTAAACATTTTCTCCCATTTTAGTATGTTAATTTTGGAGTTGTATACATAGTAAAAGAGTTTATGCACTGAAATCATGACTTACTAGGCAGTAATAGCATGTTTAGTTTTTTATTGCCTTAAAGTGCTTTTCGGCGCCTTTGTAACATTTTCAATGCCACTGCAAAGAATTGTTTTTAACTTCTGAATGACCATTTTCTAAACATTTTCTCCCATTTTAGTATGTTAATTTTGGAGTTGTGTACATGGGAAAAGAGTTTATGCACTGAAATCATGACTTAGTAGGCAGTAATAGCATGTTTAGTTTTTTATTGCCTTAAAGTGCTTTTCAGTGCCTTTGTAACGTTTTCAATGCAACTGCAAAGAATTGTGTTTAACTTCTGAATGACCATTTTCTAAACATTTTCTCCCATTTTAGTATGTTCATTTTGGAGTTGTATACATGGGAAAAAAGTTTTTGCACTGAAATCATGACTTACTAGGCAGTTATAGCTTGTTTAGTTTTTTTATTGCCTTAAAGTGCTTTTCAGCCCCTTAGTAGCATTTTTAATGCAACTGCAAAGTTTTGTATGTAACCTCTCAGCGATCAGTTTGTAATCAGGTTTACTAATCCAACATGGTCTCATCTATGGTTTACACATTGGAAAGTTGTTTTGGAACTGGAATTGTCCAATACAAGTCCATAAAAGTATCTTCAGGTTTTTATTGCCTTAAAGTGCTTTTCAGCGCCTTTGTAACGTTTTCAATCCAACTGCAAAGAATTGTGTTTAACTTCTGAATGACCATTTTCTAAACATTTTCTCCCATTTTATTATGTTCATTTTGGAGTTGTGTACATGCAAAAGAGTTTATGCACTGAAATCATGACTTAGTAGGCAGTAATAGCATGTTTAGTTTTTTATTGCCTTAAAGTGCTTTTCAGCGCCTTTGTAACGTTTTCAATGCTACTGCAAAGAATTGTTTTTAACTTCTGAATGACCATTTTCTTAACATTTTCTCCCATTTTAGTATGTTAATTTTGGAGTTGTGTACATGGGAAAAGAGATTATGCACTGAAATCATGACTTAGTAGGCAGTAATAGCATGTTTAGTTTTTTATTGCCTTAAAGTGCTTTTCAGCCCCTTAGTAGCATTTTTAATGCAACTGCAAAGTTTTGTATGTAACCTCTCAGCGATCAGTTTGTAATCAGGTTTACTAATCCAACATGGTCTCATCTATGGTTTACACATTGGAAAGTTGTTTTGGAACTGGAATTGTCCAATACAAGTCCATAAAAGTATCTTCAGGTTTTTATTGCCTTAAAGTGCTTTTCAGCGCCTTTGTAACGTTTTCAATCCAACTGCAAAGAATTGTGTTTAACTTCTGAATGACCATTTTCTAAACATTTTCTCCCATTTTATTATGTTCATTTTGGAGTTGTGTACATGCAAAAGAGTTTATGCACTGAAATCATGACTTAGTAGGCAGTAATAGCATGTTTAGTTTTTTATTGCCTTAAAGTGCTTTTCAGCGCCTTTGTAACGTTTTCAATGCAACAACAAACAATTGTATTTAACTTCTGAATGACCGTTTCATAAACATTTTCTACCATTTTAATATGTTCATTTTGAAGTTGTATACATGGGAAAAGAGTTGATGCACTGAAATCATGACTTAGTAGGCAGTAATAGCATGTTTAGTTTTGTATTGCCTTAAAGTGCTTTTCAGCGCCTTTGTAGCAATTTCAATGCAACTGCAAAGTTTTGTATGTAACCTCTCAGTGATCAGTTTGTAATCAGTTTTACTAATCTAACATGGTCTCATCGAAGGTTTATACATTGGAAAGTTGTTTTGGCACTGAAATTGTCCAATACAAGTCCATAAAGGTATGTTCCAGTTTTTATTGCCTCAAAGTGCTTTTCAGCGCCTTTGTAACGTTTTCAATGCCACTGCAAAGAATTGTGTTTAACTTCTGAATGACCATTTTCTAAACATTTTCTCCCATTTTAGTATGTTCATTTTGTAGTTGTATACATAGTAAAAGAGTTTATGCACTGAAATCATGACTTACTAGGCAGTAATAGCATGTTTAGTTTTTTATTGCCTTAAAGTGCTTTTCAGCCCCTTAGTAGCATTTTTAATGCAACTGAAAAGTTTTGTATGTAACCTCTCAGCGATCAGTTTGTAATCAGGTTTACTAATCCAACATGGTCTCATCGATGGTTTACACATTGGAAAGTTGTTTTGGAACTGGAATTGTCCAATACAAGTCCAGAAAAGTATCTTCAGGATTTTATTGCCTTAAAGTGCTTTTCAGCGCCTTTGTAACGTTTTCAATGCAACTGCAAAGAATTGTTTTTAACTTCTGAATGACCATTTTCTTAACATTTTCTCCCATTTTAGTATGTTAATTTTGGAGTTGTATACATAGTAAAAGAGTTTATGCACTGAAATCATGACTTACTAGGCAGTAATAGCATGTTTAGTTTTTTATTGCCTTAAAGTGCTTTTCGGCGCCTTTGTAACATTTTCAATGCCACTGCAAAGAATTGTTTTTAACTTCTGAATGACCATTTTCTAAACATTTTCTCCCATTTTAGTATGTTAATTTTGGAGTTGTGTACATGGGAAAAGAGTTTTTGCACTGAAATCATGACTTACTAGGCAGTTATAGCTTGTTTAGTTTTTTTATTGCCTTAAAGTGCTTTTCAGCCCCTTAGTTGCATTTTCATTGCAACTGCAAAGAATTGTGTTTAACTTCTGAATGACCATTTTCTAAACATTTTCTCCCATTTTAGTATGTTCATTTTGGAGTTGTATACATGGGAAAAGAGTTTTTGCAGTGAAATCATGACTTACTAGGCAGTTATAGCTTGTTTAGTTTTTTTATTGCCTTAAAGTGCTTTTCAGCCCCTTAGTTGCATTTTCATTGCAACTGCAAAGAATTGTGTTTAACTTCTGAATGACCATTTTCTAAACATTTTCTCCCATTTTAGTATGTTCATTTTGGAGTTGTATACATGGGAAAAGAGTTTATGCACTGAAATCATGACTTAGTAGGCAGTAATAGCATGTTTAGTTTTTTATTGCCTTAAAGTGCTTTTCAGCGCCTTTGTAACGTTTTTAATACAACTGCAAAGAATTGTTTTTAACTTCTGAATGACCATTTTCTAAACATTTTCTCCAATTTAAGTATGTTCATTTTGGAGTTGTGTACATGGGAAAAGAGATTATGCACTGAAATCATGACTTAGTAGGCAGTAATAGCATGTTTAGTTTTTTATTGCCTTAAAGTGCTTTTCAGCCCCTTAGTTGCATTTTCATTGCAACTGCAAAGAATTGTGTTTAACTTCTGAATGACCATTTTCTAAACATTTTCTCCCATTTTAGTATGTTCATTTTGGAGTTGTATACATGGGAAAAGAGTTTTTGCACTGAAATCATGACTTACTAGGCAGTTATAGCTTGTTTAGTTTTTTTATTGCCTTAAAGTGCTTTTCAGCCCCTTAGTTGCATTTTCATTGCAACTGCAAAGAATTGTGTTTAACTTCTGAATGACCATTTTCAAAACATTTTCTCCCATTTTAGTATGTTCATTTTGGAGTTGTATACATTGGAAAAGAGTTTATGCACTGAAATCATGACTTAGTAGGCAGTAATAGCATGTTTAGTTTTTTATTGCCTTAAAGTGCTTTTCAGCCCCTTAGTAGCATTTTTATTGCAACTGCAAAGTTTTGTATGTAACCTCTCAGCGATCAGTTTGTAATCAGGTTTACTAATCCAACATGGTCTCATCTATGGTTTACACATTGGAAAGTTGTTTTGGAACTGGAATTGTCCAATACAAGTCCATAAAAGTATCTTCAGGTTTTTATTGCCTTAAAGTGCTTTTCAGCGCCTTTGTAACGTTTTCAATCCAACTGCAAAGAATTGTGTTTAACTTCTGAATGACCATTTTCTAAACATTTTCTCCCATTTTATTATGTTCATTTTGGAGTTGTGTACATGCAAAAGAGTTTATGCACTGAAATCATGACTTAGTAGGCAGTAATAGCATGTTTAGTTTTTTATTGCCTTAAAGTGCTTTTCAGCGCCTTTGTAACGTTTTCAATGCTACTGCAAAGAATTGTTTTTAACTTCTGAATGACCATTTTCTTAACATTTTCTCCCATTTTAGTATGTTAATTTTGGAGTTGTGTACATGGGAAAAGAGATTATGCACTGAAATCATGACTTAGTAGGCAGTAATAGCATGTTTAGTTTTTTATTGCCTTAAAGTGCTTTTCAGCCCCTTAGTAGCATTTTTAATGCAACTGCAAAGTTTTGTATGTAACCTCTCAGCGATCAGTTTGTAATCAGGTTTACTAATCCAACATGGTCTCATCTATGGTTTACACATTGGAAAGTTGTTTTGGAACTGGAATTGTCCAATACAAGTCCATAAAAGTATCTTCAGGTTTTTATTGCCTTAAAGTGCTTTTCAGCGCCTTTGTAACGTTTTCAATTCAACTGCAAAGAATTGTGTTTAACTTCTGAATGACCATTTTCTAAACATTTTCTCCCATTTTATTATGTTCATTTTGGAGTTGTGTACATGCAAAAGAGTTTATGCACTGAAATCATGACTTAGTAGGCAGTAATAGCATGTTTAGTTTTTTATTGCCTTAAAGTGCTTTTCAGCGCCTTTGTAACGTTTTCAATGCTACTGCAAAGAATTGTTTTTAACTTCTGAATGACCATTTTCTAAACATTTTCTCCCATTTTAGTATGTTCATTTTGGAGTTGTATACATGGGAAAAGAGTTTATGCACTGAAATCATGACTTAGTAGGCAGTAATAGCATGTTTAGTTTTTTATTGCCTTAAAGTGCTTTTCAGCGCCTTTGTAACGTTTTCAATGCAACAACAAACAATTGTATTTAACTTCTGAATGACCGTTTCATAAACATTTTCTACCATTTTAATATGTTCATTTTGAAGTTGTATACATGGGAAAAGAGTTGATGCACTGAAATCATGACTTAGTAGGCAGTAATAGCATGTTTAGTTTTGTATTGCCTTAAAGTGCTTTTCAGCGCCTTTGTAGCAATTTCAATGCAACTGCAAAGTTTTGTATGTAACCTCTCAGTGATCAGTTTGTAATCAGTTTTACTAATCTAACATGGTCTCATCGAAGGTTTATACATTGGAAAGTTGTTTTGGCACTGAAATTGTCCAATACAAGTCCATAAAGGTATGTTCCAGTTTTTATTGCCTCAAAGTGCTTTTCAGCGCCTTTGTAACGTTTTCAATGCCACTGCAAAGAATTGTGTTTAACTTCTGAATGACCATTTTCTAAACATTTTCTCCCATTTTAGTATGTTCATTTTGTAGTTGTATACATAGTAAAAGAGTTTATGCACTGAAATCATGACTTACTAGGCAGTAATAGCATGTTTAGTTTTTTATTGCCTTAAAGTGCTTTTCAGCCCCTTAGTAGCATTTTTAATGCAACTGCAAAGTTTTGTATGTAACCTCTCAGCGATCAGTTTGTAATCAGGTTTACTAATCCAACATGGTCTCATCGATGGTTTACACATTGGAAAGTTGTTTTGGAACTGGAATTGTCCAATACAAGTCCAGAAAAGTATCTTCAGGATTTTATTGCCTTAAAGTGCTTTTCAGCGCCTTTGTAACGTTTTCAATGCAACTGCAAAGAATTGTTTTTAACTTCTGAATGACCATTTTCTTAACATTTTCTCCCATTTTAGTATGTTAATTTTGGAGTTGTATACATAGTAAAAGAGTTTATGCACTGAAATCATGACTTACTAGGCAGTAATAGCATGTTTAGTTTTTTATTGCCTTAAAGTGCTTTTCGGCGCCTTTGTAACATTTTCAATGCCACTGCAAAGAATTGTTTTTAACTTCTGAATGACCATTTTCTAAACATTTTCTCCCATTTTAGTATGTTAATTTTGGAGTTGTGTACATGGGAAAAGAGTTTATGCACTGAAATCATGACTTAGTAGGCAGTAATAGCATGTTTAGTTTTTTATTGCCTTAAAGTGCTTTTCAGTGCCTTTGTAACGTTTTCAATGCAACTGCAAAGAATTGTGTTTAACTTCTGAATGACCATTTTCTAAACATTTTCTCTCATTTTAGTATGTTCATTTTGGAGTTGTATACATGGGAAAAGAGTTTTTGCACTGAAATCATGACTTACTAGGCAGTTATAGCTTGTTTAGTTTTTTTATTGCCTTAAAGTGCTTTTCAGCCCCTTAGTTGCATTTTCATTGCAACTGCCAAGAATTGTGTTTAACTTCTGAATGAGTTGTATACATGGGAAAAGAGTTTATGCACTGAAATCATGACTTAGTAGGCAGTAATAGCATGTTTAGTTTTTTATTGCCTTAAAGTGCTTTTCAGCGCCTTTGTAACGTTTTTAATACAACTGCAAAGAATTGTTTTTAACTTCTGAATGACAATTTTCTAAACATTTTCTCCCATTTAAGTATGTTCATTTTGGAGTTGTGTACATGGGAAAAGAGATTATGCACTGAAATCATGACTTAGTAGGCAGTAATAGCATGTTTAGTTTTTTATTGCCTTAAAGTGCTTTTCAGCCCCTTAGTAGCATTTTTAATGCAACTGCAAAGTTTTGTATGTAACCTCTCAGCGATCAGTTTGTAATCAGGTTTACTAATCCAACATGGTCTCATCTATGGTTTACACATTGGAAAGTTGTTTTGGAACTGGAATTGTCCAATACAAGTCCAGAAAAGTATCTTCAGGTTTTTATTGCCTTAAAGTGCTTTTCAGTGCCTTTGTAACGTTTTCAATGCAACTGCAAAGAATAGTGTTTAACTTCTGAATGACCATTTTCTAAACATTTTCTCCCATTTTAGTATGTTCATTTTGGAGTTGTATACATGGGAAAAGAGTTTATGCACTGAAATCATGACTTAGTAGGCAGTAATAGCATGTTTAGTTTTTTATTGCCTTAAAGTGCTTTTCAGCGCCTTTGTAACGTTTTTAATACAACTGCAAAGAATTGTTTTTAACTTCTGAATGACCATTTTCTAAACATTTTCTCCCATTTTAGTATGTTAATTTTGGAGTTGTGTACATGGGAAAAGAGTTTATGCACTGAAATCATGACTTAGTAGGCAGTAATAGCATGTTTAGTTTTTTATTGCCTTAAAGTGCTTTTCAGTGCCTTTGTAACGTTTTCAATGCAACTGCAAAGAATTGTGTTTAACTTCTGAATGACCATTTTCTAAAAATTTTCTCTCATTTTAGTATGTTCATTTTGGAGTTGTATACATGGGAAAAGAGTTTTTGCACTGAAATCATGACTTACTAGGCAGTTATAGCTTGTTTAGTTTTTTTATTGCCTTAAAGTGCTTTTCAGCCCCTTAGTTGCATTTTCATTGCAACTGCCAAGAATTGTGTTTAACTTCTGAATGAGTTGTATACATGGGAAAAGAGTTTATGCACTGAAATCATGACTTAGTAGGCAGTAATAGCATGTTTAGTTTTTTATTGCCTTAAAGTGCTTTTCAGCGCCTTTGTAACGTTTTTAATACAACTGCAAAGAATTGTTTTTAACTTCTGAATGACCATTTTCTAAACATTTTCTCCCATTTAAGTATGTTCATTTTGGAGTTGTGTACATGGGAAAAGAGATTATGCACTGAAATCATGACTTAGTAGGCAGTAATAGCATGTTTAGTTTTTTATTGCCTTAAAGTGCTTTTCAGCCCCTTAGTAGCATTTTTAATGCAACTGCAAAGTTTTGTATGTAACCTCTCAGCGATCAGTTTGTAATCAGGTTTACTAATCCAACATGGTCTCATCTATGGTTTACACATTGGAAAGTTGTTTTGGAACTGGAATTGTCCAATACAAGTCCAGAAAAGTATCTTCAGGTTTTTATTGCCTTAAAGTGCTTTTCAGTGCCTTTGTAACGTTTTCAATGCAACTGCAAAGAATAGTGTTTAACTTCTGAATGACCATTTTCTAAACATTTTCTCCCATTTTAGTATGTTAATTTTGGAGTTGTATACATAGTAAAAGAGTTTATGCACTGAAATCATGACTTACTAGGCAGTAATAGCATGTTTAGTTTTTTATTGCCTTAAAGTGCTTTTCGGCGCCTTTGTAACATTTTCAATGCCACTGCAAAGAATTGTTTTTAACTTCTGAATGACCATTTTCTAAACATTTTCTCCCATTTTAGTATGTTAATTTTGGAGTTGTGTACATGGGAAAAGAGTTTATGCACTGAAATCATGACTTAGTAGGCAGTAATAGCATGTTTAGTTTTTTATTGCCTTAAAGTGCTTTTCAGTGCCTTTGTAACGTTTTCAATGCAACTGCAAAGAATTGTGTTTAACTTCTGAATGACCATTTTCTAAAAATTTTCTCTCATTTTAGTATGTTCATTTTGGAGTTGTATACATGGGAAAAGAGTTTTTGCACTGAAATCATGACTTACTAGGCAGTTATAGCTTGTTTAGTTTTTTTATTGCCTTAAAGTGCTTTTCAGCCCCTTAGTTGCATTTTCATTGCAACTGCCAAGAATTGTGTTTAACTTCTGAATGACCATTTTCTAAACATTTTCTCCCATTTTAGTATGTTCATTTTGGAGTTGTATACATGGGAAAAGAGTTTATGCACTGAAATCATGACTTAGTAGGCAGTAATAGCATGTTTAGTTTTTTATTGCCTTAAAGTGCTTTTCAGCGCCTTTGTAACGTTTTTAATACAACTGCAAAGAATTGTTTTTAACTTCTGAATGACCATTTTCTAAACATTTTCTCCCATTTAAGTATGTTCATTTTGGAGTTGTGTACATGGGAAAAGAGATTATGCACTGAAATCATGACTTAGTAGGCAGTAATAGCATGTTTAGTTTTTTATTGCCTTAAAGTGCTTTTCAGCCCCTTAGTAGCATTTTTAATGCAACTGCAAAGTTTTGTATGTAACCTCTCAGCGATCAGTTTGTAATCAGGTTTACTAATCCAACATGGTCTCATCTATGGTTTACACATTGGAAAGTTGTTTTGGAACTGGAATTGTCCAATACAAGTCCAGAAAAGTATCTTCAGGTTTTTATTGCCTTAAAGTGCTTTTCAGTGCCTTTGTAACGTTTTCAATGCAACTGCAAAGAATAGTGTTTAACTTCTGAATGACCATTTTCTAAACATTTTCTCCCATTTTAGTATGTTAATTTTGGAGTTGTGTACATGGGAAAAGAGATTATGCACTGAAATCATGACTTAGTAGGCAGTAATAGCATGTTTAGTTTTTTATTGCCTTAAAGTGCTTTTCAGCCCCTTAGTAGCATTTTTAATGCAACTGCAAAGTTTTGTATGTAACCTCTCAGCGATCAGTTTGTAATCAGGTTTACTAATCCAACATGGTCTCATCTATGGTTTACACATTGGAAAGTTGTTTTGGAACTGGAATTGTCCAATACAAGTCCAGAAAAGTATCTTCAGGTTTTTATTGCCTTAAAGTGCTTTTCAGCGCCTTTGTAACGTTTTCAATCCAACTGCAAAGAATTGTGTTTAACTTCTGAATGACCATTTTCTAAACATTTTCTCCCATTTTATTATGTTCATTTTGGAGTTGTGTACATGCAAAAGAGTTTATGCACTGAAATCATGACTTAGTAGGCAGTAATAGCATGTTTAGTTTTTTATTGCCTTAAAGTGCTTTTCAGCGCCTTTGTAACGTTTTCAATGCTACTGCAAAGAATTGTTTTTAACTTCTGAATGACCATTTTCTAAACATTTTCTCCCATTTTAGTATGTTCATTTTGGAGTTGTATACATGGGAAAAGAGTTTATGCACTGAAATCATGACTTAGTAGGCAGTAATAGCATGTTTAGTTTTTTATTGCCTTAAAGTGCTTTTCAGCGCCTTTGTAACGTTTTCAATGCAACAACAAACAATTGTATTTAACTTCTGAATGACCGTTTCATAAACATTTTCTACCATTTTAATATGTTCATTTTGAAGTTGTATACATGGGAAAAGAGTTGATGCACTGAAATCATGACTTAGTAGGCAGTAATAGCATGTTTAGTTTTGTATTGCCTTAAAGTGCTTTTCAGCGCCTTTGTAGCAATTTCAATGCAACTGCAAAGTTTTGTATGTAACCTCTCAGTGATCAGTTTGTAATCAGTTTTACTAATCTAACATGGTCTCATCGAAGGTTTATACATTGGAAAGTTGTTTTGGCACTGAAATTGTCCAATACAAGTCCATAAAGGTATGTTCCAGTTTTTATTGCCTCAAAGTGCTTTTCAGCGCCTTTGTAACGTTTTCAATGCCACTGCAAAGAATTGTGTTTAACTTCTGAATGACCATTTTCTAAACATTTTCTCCCATTTTAGTATGTTCATTTTGTAGTTGTATACATAGTAAAAGAGTTTATGCACTGAAATCATGACTTACTAGGCAGTAATAGCATGTTTAGTTTTTTATTGCCTTAAAGTGCTTTTCAGCCCCTTAGTAGCATTTTTAATGCAACTGCAAAGTTTTGTATGTAACCTCTCAGCGATCAGTTTGTAATCAGGTTTACTAATCCAACATGGTCTCATCGATGGTTTACACATTGGAAAGTTGTTTTGGAACTGGAATTGTCCAATACAAGTCCAGAAAAGTATCTTCAGGATTTTATTGCCTTAAAGTGCTTTTCAGCGCCTTTGTAACGTTTTCAATGCAACTGCAAAGAATTGTTTTTAACTTCTGAATGACCATTTTCTTAACATTTTCTCCCATTTTAGTATGTTAATTTTGGAGTTGTATACATAGTAAAAGAGTTTATGCACTGAAATCATGACTTACTAGGCAGTAATAGCATGTTTAGTTTTTTATTGCCTTAAAGTGCTTTTCGGCGCCTTTGTAACATTTTCAATGCCACTGCAAAGAATTGTTTTTAACTTCTGAATGACCATTTTCTAAACATTTTCTCCCATTTTAGTATGTTAATTTTGGAGTTGTGTACATGGGAAAAGAGTTTATGCACTGAAATCATGACTTAGTAGGCAGTAATAGCATGTTTAGTTTTTTATTGCCTTAAAGTGCTTTTCAGTGCCTTTGTAACGTTTTCAATGCAACTGCAAAGAATTGTGTTTAACTTCTGAATGACCATTTTCTAAACATTTTCTCTCATTTTAGTATGTTCATTTTGGAGTTGTATACATGGGAAAAGAGTTTTTGCACTGAAATCATGACTTACTAGGCAGTTATAGCTTGTTTAGTTTTTTTATTGCCTTAAAGTGCTTTTCAGCCCCTTAGTTGCATTTTCATTGCAACTGCCAAGAATTGTGTTTAACTTCTGAATGAGTTGTATACATGGGAAAAGAGTTTATGCACTGAAATCATGACTTAGTAGGCAGTAATAGCATGTTTAGTTTTTTATTGCCTTAAAGTGCTTTTCAGCGCCTTTGTAACGTTTTTAATACAACTGCAAAGAATTGTTTTTAACTTCTGAATGACCATTTTCTAAACATTTTCTCCCATTTAAGTATGTTCATTTTGGAGTTGTGTACATGGGAAAAGAGATTATGCACTGAAATCATGACTTAGTAGGCAGTAATAGCATGTTTAGTTTTTTATTGCCTTAAAGTGCTTTTCAGCGCCTTTGTAACGTTTTTAATACAACTGCAAAGAATTGTTTTTAACTTCTGAATGACCATTTTCTAAACATTTTCTCCCATTTTAGTATGTTAATTTTGGAGTTGTGTACATGGGAAAAGAGTTTATGCACTGAAATCATGACTTAGTAGGCAGTAATAGCATGTTTAGTTTTTTATTGCCTTAAAGTGCTTTTCAGTGCCTTTGTAACGTTTTCAATGCAACTGCAAAGAATTGTGTTTAACTTCTGAATGACCATTTTCTAAAAATTTTCTCTCATTTTAGTATGTTCATTTTGGAGTTGTATACATGGGAAAAGAGTTTTTGCACTGAAATCATGACTTACTAGGCAGTTATAGCTTGTTTAGTTTTTTTATTGCCTTAAAGTGCTTTTCAGCCCCTTAGTTGCATTTTCATTGCAACTGCCAAGAATTGTGTTTAACTTCTGAATGACCATTTTCTAAACATTTTCTCCCATTTTAGTATGTTCATTTTGGAGTTGTATACATGGGAAAAGAGTTTATGCACTGAAATCATGACTTAGTAGGCAGTAATAGCATGTTTAGTTTTTTATTGCCTTAAAGTGCTTTTCAGCGCCTTTGTAACGTTTTTAATACAACTGCAAAGAATTGTTTTTAACTTCTGAATGACCATTTTCTAAACATTTTCTCCCATTTAAGTATGTTCATTTTGGAGTTGTGTACATGGGAAAAGAGATTATGCACTGAAATCATGACTTAGTAGGCAGTAATAGCATGTTTAGTTTTTTATTGCCTTAAAGTGCTTTTCAGCCCCTTAGTAGCATTTTTAATGCAACTGCAAAGTTTTGTATGTAACCTCTCAGCGATCAGTTTGTAATCAGGTTTACTAATCCAACATGGTCTCATCTATGGTTTACACATTGGAAAGTTGTTTTGGAACTGGAATTGTCCAATACAAGTCCAGAAAAGTATCTTCAGGTTTTTATTGCCTTAAAGTGCTTTTCAGTGCCTTTGTAACGTTTTCAATGCAACTGCAAAGAATAGTGTTTAACTTCTGAATGACCATTTTCTAAACATTTTCTCCCATTTTAGTATGTTAATTTTGGAGTTGTGTACATGGGAAAAGAGATTATGCACTGAAATCATGACTTAGTAGGCAGTAATAGCATGTTTAGTTTTTTATTGCCTTAAAGTGCTTTTCAGCCCCTTAGTAGCATTTTTAATGCAACTGCAAAGTTTTGTATGTAACCTCTCAGCGATCAGTTTGTAATCAGGTTTACTAATCCAACATGGTCTCATCTATGGTTTACACATTGGAAAGTTGTTTTGGAACTGGAATTGTCCAATACAAGTCCATAAAAGTATCTTCAGGTTTTTATTGCCTTAAAGTGCTTTTCAGCGCCTTTGTAACGTTTTCAATCCAACTGCAAAGAATTGTGTTTAACTTCTGAATGACCATTTTCTAAACATTTTCTCCCATTTTAGTATGTTAATTTTGGAGTTGTGTACATGGGAAAAGAGTTTATGCACTGAAATCATGACTTAGTAGGCAGTAATAGCATGTTTAGTTTTTTATTGCCTTAAAGTGCTTTTCAGTGCCTTTGTAACGTTTTCAATGCAACTGCAAAGAATTGTGTTTAACTTCTGAATGACCATTTTCTAAAAATTTTCTCTCATTTTAGTATGTTCATTTTGGAGTTGTATACATGGGAAAAGAGTTTTTGCACTGAAATCATGACTTACTAGGCAGTTATAGCTTGTTTAGTTTTTTTATTGCCTTAAAGTGCTTTTCAGCCCCTTAGTTGCATTTTCATTGCAACTGCCAAGAATTGTGTTTAACTTCTGAATGACCATTTTCTAAACATTTTCTCCCATTTTAGTATGTTCATTTTGGAGTTGTATACATGGGAAAAGAGTTTATGCACTGAAATCATGACTTAGTAGGCAGTAATAGCATGTTTAGTTTTTTATTGCCTTAAAGTGCTTTTCAGCGCCTTTGTAACGTTTTTAATACAACTGCAAAGAATTGTTTTTAACTTCTGAATGACCATTTTCTAAACATTTTCTCCCATTTAAGTATGTTCATTTTGGAGTTGTGTACATGGGAAAAGAGATTATGCACTGAAATCATGACTTAGTAGGCAGTAATAGCATGTTTAGTTTTTTATTGCCTTAAAGTGCTTTTCAGCCCCTTAGTAGCATTTTTAATGCAACTGCAAAGTTTTGTATGTAACCTCTCAGCGATCAGTTTGTAATCAGGTTTACTAATCCAACATGGTCTCATCTATGGTTTACACATTGGAAAGTTGTTTTGGAACTGGAATTGTCCAATACAAGTCCAGAAAAGTATCTTCAGGTTTTTATTGCCTTAAAGTGCTTTTCAGTGCCTTTGTAACGTTTTCAATGCAACTGCAAAGAATAGTGTTTAACTTCTGAATGACCATTTTCTAAACATTTTCTCCCATTTTAGTATGTTAATTTTGGAGTTGTGTACATGGGAAAAGAGATTATGCACTGAAATCATGACTTAGTAGGCAGTAATAGCATGTTTAGTTTTTTATTGCCTTAAAGTGCTTTTCAGCCCCTTAGTAGCATTTTTAATGCAACTGCAAAGTTTTGTATGTAACCTCTCAGCGATCAGTTTGTAATCAGGTTTACTAATCCAACATGGTCTCATCTATGGTTTACACATTGGAAAGTTGTTTTGGAACTGGAATTGTCCAATACAAGTCCATAAAAGTATCTTCAGGTTTTTATTGCCTTAAAGTGCTTTTCAGCGCCTTTGTAACGTTTTCAATCCAACTGCAAAGAATTGTGTTTAACTTCTGAATGACCATTTTCTAAACATTTTCTCCCATTTTATTATGTTCATTTTGGAGTTGTGTACATGCAAAAGAGTTTATGCACTGAAATCATGACTTAGTAGGCAGTAATAGCATGTTTAGTTTTTTATTGCCTTAAAGTGCTTTTCAGCGCCTTTGTAACGTTTTCAATGCTACTGCAAAGAATTGTTTTTAACTTCTGAATGACCATTTTCTAAACATTTTCTCCCATTTTAGTATGTTCATTTTGGAGTTGTATACATGGGAAAAGAGTTTATGCACTGAAATCATGACTTAGTAGGCAGTAATAGCATGTTTAGTTTTTTATTGCCTTAAAGTGCTTTTCAGCGCCTTTGTAACGTTTTCAATGCAACAACAAACAATTGTATTTAACTTCTGAATGACCGTTTCATAAACATTTTCTACCATTTTAATATGTTCATTTTGAAGTTGTATACATGGGAAAAGAGTTGATGCACTGAAATCATGACTTAGTAGGCAGTAATAGCATGTTTAGTTTTGTATTGCCTTAAAGTGCTTTTCAGCGCCTTTGTAGCAATTTCAATGCAACTGCAAAGTTTTGTATGTAACCTCTCAGTGATCAGTTTGTAATCAGTTTTACTAATCTAACATGGTCTCATCGAAGGTTTATACATTGGAAAGTTGTTTTGGCACTGAAATTGTCCAATACAAGTCCATAAAGGTATGTTCCAGTTTTTATTGCCTCAAAGTGCTTTTCAGCGCCTTTGTAACGTTTTCAATGCCACTGCAAAGAATTGTGTTTAACTTCTGAATGACCATTTTCTAAACATTTTCTCCCATTTTAGTATGTTCATTTTGTAGTTGTATACATAGTAAAAGAGTTTATGCACTGAAATCATGACTTACTAGGCAGTAATAGCATGTTTAGTTTTTTATTGCCTTAAAGTGCTTTTCAGCCCCTTAGTAGCATTTTTAATGCAACTGCAAAGTTTTGTATGTAACCTCTCAGCGATCAGTTTGTAATCAGGTTTACTAATCCAACATGGTCTCATCGATGGTTTACACATTGGAAAGTTGTTTTGGAACTGGAATTGTCCAATACAAGTCCAGAAAAGTATCTTCAGGATTTTATTGCCTTAAAGTGCTTTTCAGCGCCTTTGTAACGTTTTCAATGCAACTGCAAAGAATTGTTTTTAACTTCTGAATGACCATTTTCTTAACATTTTCTCCCATTTTAGTATGTTAATTTTGGAGTTGTATACATAGTAAAAGAGTTTATGCACTGAAATCATGACTTACTAGGCAGTAATAGCATGTTTAGTTTTTTATTGCCTTAAAGTGCTTTTCGGCGCCTTTGTAACGTTTTCAATGCAACTGCAAAGAATTGTTTTTAACTTCTGAATGACCATTTTCTTAACATTTTCTCCCATTTTAGTATGTTAATTTTGGAGTTGTATACATAGTAAA
Source organism: Neosalanx taihuensis (assembly GCA_030340665.1). Lineage (NCBI taxonomy): Eukaryota > Metazoa > Chordata > Actinopteri > Osmeriformes > Salangidae > Neosalanx > Neosalanx taihuensis. The sequence goes on from CM059315.1 coordinate 5,401,325, forward strand.
AGAGTTTATGCACTGAAATCATGACTTACTAGGCAGTAATAGCATGTTTAGTTTTTTATTGCCTTAAAGTGCTTTTCGGCGCCTTTGTAACATTTTCAATGCCACTGCAAAGAATTGTTTTTAACTTCTGAATGACCATTTTCTAAACATTTTCTCCCATTTTAGTATGTTAATTTTGGAGTTGTGTACATGGGAAAAGAGTTTATGCACTGAAATCATGACTTAGTAGGCAGTAATAGCATGTTTAGTTTTTTATTGCCTTAAAGTGCTTTTCAGTGCCTTTGTAACGTTTTCAATGCAACTGCAAAGAATTGTGTTTAACTTCTGAATGACCATTTTCTAAACATTTTCTCTCATTTTAGTATGTTCATTTTGGAGTTGTATACATGGGAAAAGAGTTTTTGCACTGAAATCATGACTTACTAGGCAGTTATAGCTTGTTTAGTTTTTTTATTGCCTTAAAGTGCTTTTCAGCCCCTTAGTTGCATTTTCATTGCAACTGCCAAGAATTGTGTTTAACTTCTGAATGAGTTGTATACATGGGAAAAGAGTTTATGCACTGAAATCATGACTTAGTAGGCAGTAATAGCATGTTTAGTTTTTTATTGCCTTAAAGTGCTTTTCAGCGCCTTTGTAACGTTTTTAATACAACTGCAAAGAATTGTTTTTAACTTCTGAATGACCATTTTCTAAACATTTTCTCCCATTTAAGTATGTTCATTTTGGAGTTGTGTACATGGGAAAAGAGATTATGCACTGAAATCATGACTTAGTAGGCAGTAATAGCATGTTTAGTTTTTTATTGCCTTAAAGTGCTTTTCAGCCCCTTAGTAGCATTTTTAATGCAACTGCAAAGTTTTGTATGTAACCTCTCAGCGATCAGTTTGTAATCAGGTTTACTAATCCAACATGGTCTCATCTATGGTTTACACATTGGAAAGTTGTTTTGGAACTGGAATTGTCCAATACAAGTCCAGAAAAGTATCTTCAGGTTTTTATTGCCTTAAAGTGCTTTTCAGTGCCTTTGTAACGTTTTCAATGCAACTGCAAAGAATAGTGTTTAACTTCTGAATGACCATTTTCTAAACATTTTCTCCCATTTTAGTATGTTCATTTTGGAGTTGTATACATGGGAAAAGAGTTTATGCACTGAAATCATGACTTAGTAGGCAGTAATAGCATGTTTAGTTTTTTATTGCCTTAAAGTGCTTTTCAGCGCCTTTGTAACGTTTTTAATACAACTGCAAAGAATTGTTTTTAACTTCTGAATGACCATTTTCTAAACATTTTCTCCCATTTTAGTATGTTAATTTTGGAGTTGTGTACATGGGAAAAGAGTTTATGCACTGAAATCATGACTTAGTAGGCAGTAATAGCATGTTTAGTTTTTTATTGCCTTAAAGTGCTTTTCAGTGCCTTTGTAACGTTTTCAATGCAACTGCAAAGAATTGTGTTTAACTTCTGAATGACCATTTTCTAAAAATTTTCTCTCATTTTAGTATGTTCATTTTGGAGTTGTATACATGGGAAAAGAGTTTTTGCACTGAAATCATGACTTACTAGGCAGTTATAGCTTGTTTAGTTTTTTTATTGCCTTAAAGTGCTTTTCAGCCCCTTAGTTGCATTTTCATTGCAACTGCCAAGAATTGTGTTTAACTTCTGAATGACCATTTTCTAAACATTTTCTCCCATTTTAGTATGTTCATTTTGGAGTTGTATACATGGGAAAAGAGTTTATGCACTGAAATCATGACTTAGTAGGCAGTAATAGCATGTTTAGTTTTTTATTGCCTTAAAGTGCTTTTCAGCGCCTTTGTAACGTTTTTAATACAACTGCAAAGAATTGTTTTTAACTTCTGAATGACCATTTTCTAAACATTTTCTCCCATTTAAGTATGTTCATTTTGGAGTTGTGTACATGGGAAAAGAGATTATGCACTGAAATCATGACTTAGTAGGCAGTAATAGCATGTTTAGTTTTTTATTGCCTTAAAGTGCTTTTCAGCCCCTTAGTAGCATTTTTAATGCAACTGCAAAGTTTTGTATGTAACCTCTCAGCGATCAGTTTGTAATCAGGTTTACTAATCCAACATGGTCTCATCTATGGTTTACACATTGGAAAGTTGTTTTGGAACTGGAATTGTCCAATACAAGTCCAGAAAAGTATCTTCAGGTTTTTATTGCCTTAAAGTGCTTTTCAGTGCCTTTGTAACGTTTTCAATGCAACTGCAAAGAATAGTGTTTAACTTCTGAATGACCATTTTCTAAACATTTTCTCCCATTTTAGTATGTTCATTTTGGAGTTGTATACATGGGAAAAGAGTTTATGCACTGAAATCATGACTTAGTAGGCAGTAATAGCATGTTTAGTTTTTTATTGCCTTAAAGTGCTTTTCAGCGCCTTTGTAACGTTTTTAATACAACTGCAAAGAATTGTTTTTAACTTCTGAATGACCATTTTCTAAACATTTTCTCCCATTTTAGTATGTTCATTTTGGAGTTGTATACATGGGAAAAGAGTTTATGCACTGAAATCATGACTTAGTAGGCAGTAATAGCATGTTTAGTTTTTTATTGCCTTAAAGTGCTTTTCAGCGCCTTTGTAACGTTTTCAATGCAACAACAAACAATTGTATTTAACTTCTGAATGACCGTTTCATAAACATTTTCTACCATTTTAATATGTTCATTTTGAAGTTGTATACATGGGAAAAGAGTTGATGCACTGAAATCATGACTTAGTAGGCAGTAATAGCATGTTTAGTTTTTTATTGCCTTAAAGTGCTTTTCAGCGCCTTTGTAGCAATTTCAATGCAACTGCAAAGTTTTGTATGTAACCTCTCAGCGATCAGTTTGTAATCAGTTTTACTAATCTAACATGGTCTCATCGAAGGTTTATACATTGGAAAGTTGTTTTGGCACTGAAATTGTCCAATACAAGTCTATAAAGGTATGTTCCAGTTTTTATTGCCTCAAAGTGCTTTTCAGCGCCTTTGTAACGTTTTCAATGCCACTGCAAAGAATTGTGTTTAACTTCTGAATGACCATTTTCTAAACATTTTCTCCCATTTTAGTATGTTAATTTTGGAGTTGTGTACATGGGAAAAGAGTTTATGCACTGAAATCATGACTTAGTAGGCAGTAATAGCATGTTTAGTTTTTTATTGCCTTAAAGTGCTTTTCAGTGCCTTTGTAACGTTTTCAATGCAACTGCAAAGAATTGTGTTTAACTTCTGAATGACCATTTTCTAAACATTTTCTCCCATTTTAGTATGTTCATTTTGGAGTTGTATACATGGGAAAAAAGTTTTTGCACTGAAATCATGACTTACTAGGCAGTTATAGCTTGTTTAGTTTTTTTATTGCCTTAAAGTGCTTTTCAGCCCCTTAGTAGCATTTTTAATGCAACTGCAAAGTTTTGTATGTAACCTCTCAGCGATCAGTTTGTAATCAGGTTTACTAATCCAACATGGTCTCATCTATGGTTTACACATTGGAAAGTTGTTTTGGAACTGGAATTGTCCAATACAAGTCCATAAAAGTATCTTCAGGTTTTTATTGCCTTAAAGTGCTTTTCAGCGCCTTTGTAACGTTTTCAATCCAACTGCAAAGAATTGTGTTTAACTTCTGAATGACCATTTTCTAAACATTTTCTCCCATTTTATTATGTTCATTTTGGAGTTGTGTACATGCAAAAGAGTTTATGCACTGAAATCATGACTTAGTAGGCAGTAATAGCATGTTTAGTTTTTTATTGCCTTAAAGTGCTTTTCAGCGCCTTTGTAACGTTTTCAATGCTACTGCAAAGAATTGTTTTTAACTTCTGAATGACCATTTTCTTAACATTTTCTCCCATTTTAGTATGTTAATTTTGGAGTTGTGTACATGGGAAAAGAGATTATGCACTGAAATCATGACTTAGTAGGCAGTAATAGCATGTTTAGTTTTTTATTGCCTTAAAGTGCTTTTCAGCCCCTTAGTAGCATTTTTAATGCAACTGCAAAGTTTTGTATGTAACCTCTCAGCGATCAGTTTGTAATCAGGTTTACTAATCCAACATGGTCTCATCTATGGTTTACACATTGGAAAGTTGTTTTGGAACTGGAATTGTCCAATACAAGTCCATAAAAGTATCTTCAGGTTTTTATTGCCTTAAAGTGCTTTTCAGCGCCTTTGTAACGTTTTCAATCCAACTGCAAAGAATTGTGTTTAACTTCTGAATGACCATTTTCTAAACATTTTCTCCCATTTTATTATGTTCATTTTGGAGTTGTGTACATGCAAAAGAGTTTATGCACTGAAATCATGACTTAGTAGGCAGTAATAGCATGTTTAGTTTTTTATTGCCTTAAAGTGCTTTTCAGTGCCTTTGTAACGTTTTCAATGCAACTGCAAAGAATTGTGTTTAACTTCTGAATGACCATTTTCTAAAAATTTTCTCTCATTTTAGTATGTTCATTTTGGAGTTGTATACATGGGAAAAGAGTTTTTGCACGTAAATCATGACTTACTAGGCAGTTATAGCTTGTTTAGTTTTTTTATTGCCTTAAAGTGCTTTTCAGCCCCTTAGTTGCATTTTCATTGCAACTGCCAAGAATTGTGTTTAACTTCTGAATGACCATTTTCTAAACATTTTCTCCCATTTTAGTATGTTCATTTTGGAGTTGTATACATGGGAAAAGAGTTTATGCACTGAAATCATGACTTAGTAGGCAGTAATAGCATGTTTAGTTTTTTATTGCCTTAAAGTGCTTTTCAGCGCCTTTGTAACGTTTTTAATACAACTGCAAAGAATTGTTTTTAACTTCTGAATGACCATTTTCTAAACATTTTCTCCCATTTAAGTATGTTCATTTTGGAGTTGTGTACATGGGAAAAGAGATTATGCACTGAAATCATGACTTAGTAGGCAGTAATAGCATGTTTAGTTTTTTATTGCCTTAAAGTGCTTTTCAGCCCCTTAGTAGCATTTTTAATGCAACTGCAAAGTTTTGTATGTAACCTCTCAGCGATCAGTTTGTAATCAGGTTTACTAATCCAACATGGTCTCATCTATGGTTTACACATTGGAAAGTTGTTTTGGAACTGGAATTGTCCAATACAAGTCCAGAAAAGTATCTTCAGGTTTTTATTGCCTTAAAGTGCTTTTCAGTGCCTTTGTAACGTTTTCAATGCAACTGCAAAGAATAGTGTTTAACTTCTGAATGACCATTTTCTAAACATTTTCTCCCATTTTAGTATGTTCATTTTGGAGTTGTATACATGGGAAAAGAGTTTATGCACTGAAATCATGACTTAGTAGGCAGTAATAGCATGTTTAGTTTTTTATTGCCTTAAAGTGCTTTTCAGCGCCTTTGTAACGTTTTTAATACAACTGCAAAGAATTGTTTTTAACTTCTGAATGACCATTTTCTAAACATTTTCTCCCATTTTAGTATGTTCATTTTGGAGTTGTATACATGGGAAAAGAGTTTATGCACTGAAATCATGACTTAGTAGGCAGTAATAGCATGTTTAGTTTTTTATTGCCTTAAAGTGCTTTTCAGCGCCTTTGTAACGTTTTCAATGCAACAACAAACAATTGTATTTAACTTCTGAATGACCGTTTCATAAACATTTTCTACCATTTTAATATGTTCATTTTGAAGTTGTATACATGGGAAAAGAGTTGATGCACTGAAATCATGACTTAGTAGGCAGTAATAGCATGTTTAGTTTTTTATTGCCTTAAAGTGCTTTTCAGCGCCTTTGTAGCAATTTCAATGCAACTGCAAAGTTTTGTATGTAACCTCTCAGCGATCAGTTTGTAATCAGTTTTACTAATCTAACATGGTCTCATCGAAGGTTTATACATTGGAAAGTTGTTTTGGCACTGAAATTGTCCAATACAAGTCTATAAAGGTATGTTCCAGTTTTTATTGCCTCAAAGTGCTTTTCAGCGCCTTTGTAACGTTTTCAATGCCACTGCAAAGAATTGTGTTTAACTTCTGAATGACCATTTTCTAAACATTTTCTCCCATTTTAGTATGTTAATTTTGGAGTTGTGTACATGGGAAAAGAGTTTATGCACTGAAATCATGACTTAGTAGGCAGTAATAGCATGTTTAGTTTTTTATTGCCTTAAAGTGCTTTTCAGTGCCTTTGTAACGTTTTCAATGCAACTGCAAAGAATTGTGTTTAACTTCTGAATGACCATTTTCTAAACATTTTCTCCCATTTTAGTATGTTCATTTTGGAGTTGTATACATGGGAAAAAAGTTTTTGCACTGAAATCATGACTTACTAGGCAGTTATAGCTTGTTTAGTTTTTTTATTGCCTTAAAGTGCTTTTCAGCCCCTTAGTAGCATTTTTAATGCAACTGCAAAGTTTTGTATGTAACCTCTCAGCGATCAGTTTGTAATCAGGTTTACTAATCCAACATGGTCTCATCTATGGTTTACACATTGGAAAGTTGTTTTGGAACTGGAATTGTCCAATACAAGTCCATAAAAGTATCTTCAGGTTTTTATTGCCTTAAAGTGCTTTTCAGCGCCTTTGTAACGTTTTCAATCCAACTGCAAAGAATTGTGTTTAACTTCTGAATGACCATTTTCTAAACATTTTCTCCCATTTTATTATGTTCATTTTGGAGTTGTGTACATGCAAAAGAGTTTATGCACTGAAATCATGACTTAGTAGGCAGTAATAGCATGTTTAGTTTTTTATTGCCTTAAAGTGCTTTTCAGCGCCTTTGTAACGTTTTCAATGCTACTGCAAAGAATTGTTTTTAACTTCTGAATGACCATTTTCTTAACATTTTCTCCCATTTTAGTATGTTAATTTTGGAGTTGTGTACATGGGAAAAGAGATTATGCACTGAAATCATGACTTAGTAGGCAGTAATAGCATGTTTAGTTTTTTATTGCCTTAAAGTGCTTTTCAGCCCCTTAGTAGCATTTTTAATGCAACTGCAAAGTTTTGTATGTAACCTCTCAGCGATCAGTTTGTAATCAGGTTTACTAATCCAACATGGTCTCATCTATGGTTTACACATTGGAAAGTTGTTTTGGAACTGGAATTGTCCAATACAAGTCCATAAAAGTATCTTCAGGTTTTTATTGCCTTAAAGTGCTTTTCAGCGCCTTTGTAACGTTTTCAATCCAACTGCAAAGAATTGTGTTTAACTTCTGAATGACCATTTTCTAAACATTTTCTCCCATTTTATTATGTTCATTTTGGAGTTGTGTACATGCAAAAGAGTTTATGCACTGAAATCATGACTTAGTAGGCAGTAATAGCATGTTTAGTTTTTTATTGCCTTAAAGTGCTTTTCAGTGCCTTTGTAACGTTTTCAATGCAACTGCAAAGAATTGTGTTTAACTTCTGAATGACCATTTTCTAAAAATTTTCTCTCATTTTAGTATGTTCATTTTGGAGTTGTATACATGGGAAAAGAGTTTTTGCACGTAAATCATGACTTACTAGGCAGTTATAGCTTGTTTAGTTTTTTTATTGCCTTAAAGTGCTTTTCAGCCCCTTAGTTGCATTTTCATTGCAACTGCCAAGAATTGTGTTTAACTTCTGAATGACCATTTTCTAAACATTTTCTCCCATTTTAGTATGTTCATTTTGGAGTTGTATACATGGGAAAAGAGTTTATGCACTGAAATCATGACTTAGTAGGCAGTAATAGCATGTTTAGTTTTTTATTGCCTTAAAGTGCTTTTCAGCGCCTTTGTAACGTTTTTAATACAACTGCAAAGAATTGTTTTTAACTTCTGAATGACCATTTTCTAAACATTTTCTCCCATTTAAGTATGTTCATTTTGGAGTTGTGTACATGGGAAAAGAGATTATGCACTGAAATCATGACTTAGTAGGCAGTAATAGCATGTTTAGTTTTTTATTGCCTTAAAGTGCTTTTCAGCCCCTTAGTAGCATTTTTAATGCAACTGCAAAGTTTTGTATGTAACCTCTCAGCGATCAGTTTGTAATCAGGTTTACTAATCCAACATGGTCTCATCTATGGTTTACACATTGGAAAGTTGTTTTGGAACTGGAATTGTCCAATACAAGTCCAGAAAAGTATCTTCAGGTTTTTATTGCCTTAAAGTGCTTTTCAGTGCCTTTGTAACGTTTTCAATGCAACTGCAAAGAATAGTGTTTAACTTCTGAATGACCATTTTCTAAACATTTTCTCCCATTTTAGTATGTTCATTTTGGAGTTGTATACATGGGAAAAGAGTTTATGCACTGAAATCATGACTTAGTAGGCAGTAATAGCATGTTTAGTTTTTTATTGCCTTAAAGTGCTTTTCAGCGCCTTTGTAACGTTTTTAATACAACTGCAAAGAATTGTTTTTAACTTCTGAATGACCATTTTCTAAACATTTTCTCCCATTTTAGTATGTTCATTTTGGAGTTGTATACATGGGAAAAGAGTTTATGCACTGAAATCATGACTTAGTAGGCAGTAATAGCATGTTTAGTTTTTTATTGCCTTAAAGTGCTTTTCAGCGCCTTTGTAACGTTTTCAATGCAACAACAAACAATTGTATTTAACTTCTGAATGACCGTTTCATAAACATTTTCTACCATTTTAATATGTTCATTTTGAAGTTGTATACATGGGAAAAGAGTTGATGCACTGAAATCATGACTTAGTAGGCAGTAATAGCATGTTTAGTTTTTTATTGCCTTAAAGTGCTTTTCAGCGCCTTTGTAGCAATTTCAATGCAACTGCAAAGTTTTGTATGTAACCTCTCAGCGATCAGTTTGTAATCAGTTTTACTAATCTAACATGGTCTCATCGAAGGTTTATACATTGGAAAGTTGTTTTGGCACTGAAATTGTCCAATACAAGTCTATAAAGGTATGTTCCAGTTTTTATTGCCTCAAAGTGCTTTTCAGCGCCTTTGTAACGTTTTCAATGCCACTGCAAAGAATTGTGTTTAACTTCTGAATGACCATTTTCTAAACATTTTCTCCCATTTTAGTATGTTAATTTTGGAGTTGTGTACATGGGAAAAGAGTTTATGCACTGAAATCATGACTTAGTAGGCAGTAATAGCATGTTTAGTTTTTTATTGCCTTAAAGTGCTTTTCAGTGCCTTTGTAACGTTTTCAATGCAACTGCAAAGAATTGTGTTTAACTTCTGAATGACCATTTTCTAAACATTTTCTCCCATTTTAGTATGTTCATTTTGGAGTTGTATACATGGGAAAAAAGTTTTTGCACTGAAATCATGACTTACTAGGCAGTTATAGCTTGTTTAGTTTTTTTATTGCCTTAAAGTGCTTTTCAGCCCCTTAGTAGCATTTTTAATGCAACTGCAAAGTTTTGTATGTAACCTCTCAGCGATCAGTTTGTAATCAGGTTTACTAATCCAACATGGTCTCATCTATGGTTTACACATTGGAAAGTTGTTTTGGAACTGGAATTGTCCAATACAAGTCCATAAAAGTATCTTCAGGTTTTTATTGCCTTAAAGTGCTTTTCAGCGCCTTTGTAACGTTTTCAATCCAACTGCAAAGAATTGTGTTTAACTTCTGAATGACCATTTTCTAAACATTTTCTCCCATTTTATTATGTTCATTTTGGAGTTGTGTACATGCAAAAGAGTTTATGCACTGAAATCATGACTTAGTAGGCAGTAATAGCATGTTTAGTTTTTTATTGCCTTAAAGTGCTTTTCAGCGCCTTTGTAACGTTTTTAATACAACTGCAAAGAATTGTTTTTAACTTCTGAATGACCATTTTCTAAACATTTTCTCCCATTTTAGTATGTTAATTTTGGAGTTGTGTACATGGGAAAAGAGTTTATGCACTGAAATCATGACTTAGTAGGCAGTAATAGCATGTTTAGTTTTTTATTGCCTTAAAGTGCTTTTCAGCGCCTTTGTAACGTTTTCAATGCAACAACAAACAATTGTATTTAACTTCTGAATGACCGTTTCATAAACATTTTCTACCATTTTAATATGTTCATTTTGAAGTTGTATACATGGGAAAAGAGTTGATGCACTGAAATCATGACTTAGTAGGCAGTAATAGCATGTTTAGTTTTGTATTGCCTTAAAGTGCTTTTCAGCGCCTTTGTAGCAATTTCAATGCAACTGCAAAGTTTTGTATGTAACCTCTCAGTGATCAGTTTGTAATCAGTTTTACTAATCTAACATGGTCTCATCGAAGGTTTATACATTGGAAAGTTGTTTTGGCACTGAAATTGTCCAATACAAGTCCATAAAGATATGTTCCAGTTTTTATTGCCTCAAAGTGCTTTTCAGCGCCTTTGTAACGTTTTCAATGCCACTGCAAAGAATTGTGTTTAACTTCTGAATGACCATTTTCTAAACATTTTCTCCCATTTTAGTATGTTCATTTTGTAGTTGTATACATAGTAAAAGAGTTTATGCACTGAAATCATGACTTACTAGGCAGTAATAGCATGTTTAGTTTTTTATTGCCTTAAAGTGCTTTTCAGCCCCTTAGTAGCATTTTTAATGCAACTGCAAAGTTTTGTATGTAACCTCTCAGCGATCAGTTTGTAATCAGGTTTACTAATCCAACATGGTCTCATCGATGGTTTACACATTGGAAAGTTGTTTTGGAACTGGAATTGTCCAATACAAGTCCAGAAAAGTATCTTCAGGATTTTATTGCCTTAAAGTGCTTTTCAGCGCCTTTGTAACGTTTTCAATGCAACTGCAAAGAATTGTTTTTAACTTCTGAATGACCATTTTCTTAACATTTTCTCCCATTTTAGTATGTTAATTTTGGAGTTGTATACATAGTAAAAGAGTTTATGCACTGAAATCATGACTTACTAGGCAGTAATAGCATGTTTAGTTTTTTATTGCCTTAAAGTGCTTTTCGGCGCCTTTGTAACATTTTCAATGCCACTGCAAAGAATTGTTTTTAACTTCTGAATGACCATTTTCTAAACATTTTCTCCCATTTTAGTATGTTAATTTTGGAGTTGTGTACATGGGAAAAGAGTTTATGCACTGAAATCATGACTTAGTAGGCAGTAATAGCATGTTTAGTTTTTTATTGCCTTAAAGTGCTTTTCAGTGCCTTTGTAACGTTTTCAATGCAACTGCAAAGAATTGTGTTTAACTTCTGAATGACCATTTTCTAAACATTTTCTCTCATTTTAGTATGTTCATTTTGGAGTTGTATACATGGGAAAAGAGTTTTTGCACTGAAATCATGACTTACTAGGCAGTTATAGCTTGTTTAGTTTTTTTATTGCCTTAAAGTGCTTTTCAGCCCCTTAGTTGCATTTTCATTGCAACTGCCAAGAATTGTGTTTAACTTCTGAATGACCATTTTCTAAACATTTTCTCCCATTTTAGTATGTTCATTTTGGAGTTGTATACATGGGAAAAGAGTTTATGCACTGAAATCATGACTTAGTAGGCAGTAATAGCATGTTTAGTTTTTTATTGCCTTAAAGTGCTTTTCAGCGCCTTTGTAACGTTTTTAATACAACTGCAAAGAATTGTTTTTTAACTTCTGAATGACCATTTTCTAAACATTTTCTCCCATTTAAGTATGTTCATTTTGGAGTTGTGTACATGGGAAAAGAGATTATGCACTGAAATCATGACTTAGTAGGCAGTAATAGCATGTTTAGTTTTTTATTGCCTTAAAGTGCTTTTCAGCCCCTTAGTAGCATTTTTAATGCAACTGCAAAGTTTTGTATGTAACCTCTCAGCGATCAGTTTGTAATCAGGTTTACTAATCCAACATGGTCTCATCTATGGTTTACACATTGGAAAGTTGTTTTGGAACTGGAATTGTCCAATACAAGTCCAGAAAAGTATCTTCAGGTTTTTATTGCCTTAAAGTGCTTTTCAGTGCCTTTGTAACGTTTTCAATGCAACTGCAAAGAATAGTGTTTAACTTCTGAATGACCATTTTCTAAACATTTTCTCCCATTTTAGTATGTTCATTTTGGAGTTGTATACATGGGAAAAGAGTTTATGCACTGAAATCATGACTTAGTAGGCAGTAATAGCATGTTTAGTTTTTTATTGCCTTAAAGTGCTTTTCAGCGCCTTTGTAACGTTTTTAATACAACTGCAAAGAATTGTTTTTAACTTCTGAATGACCATTTTCTAAACATTTTCTCCCATTTTAGTATGTTCATTTTGGAGTTGTATACATGGGAAAAGAGTTTATGCACTGAAATCATGACTTAGTAGGCAGTAATAGCATGTTTAGTTTTTTATTGCCTTAAAGTGCTTTTCAGCGCCTTTGTAACGTTTTCAATGCAACAACAAACAATTGTATTTAACTTCTGAATGACCGTTTCATAAACATTTTCTACCATTTTAATATGTTCATTTTGAAGTTGTATACATGGGAAAAGAGTTGATGCACTGAAATCATGACTTAGTAGGCAGTAATAGCATGTTTAGTTTTTTATTGCCTTAAAGTGCTTTTCAGCGCCTTTGTAGCAATTTCAATGCAACTGCAAAGTTTTGTATGTAACCTCTCAGCGATCAGTTTGTAATCAGTTTTACTAATCTAACATGGTCTCATCGAAGGTTTATACATTGGAAAGTTGTTTTGGCACTGAAATTGTCCAATACAAGTCTATAAAGGTATGTTCCAGTTTTTATTGCCTCAAAGTGCTTTTCAGCGCCTTTGTAACGTTTTCAATGCCACTGCAAAGAATTGTGTTTAACTTCTGAATGACCATTTTCTAAACATTTTCTCCCATTTTAGTATGTTAATTTTGGAGTTGTGTACATGGGAAAAGAGTTTATGCACTGAAATCATGACTTAGTAGGCAGTAATAGCATGTTTAGTTTTTTATTGCCTTAAAGTGCTTTTCAGTGCCTTTGTAACGTTTTCAATGCAACTGCAAAGAATTGTGTTTAACTTCTGAATGACCATTTTCTAAACATTTTCTCCCATTTTAGTATGTTCATTTTGGAGTTGTATACATGGGAAAAAAGTTTTTGCACTGAAATCATGACTTACTAGGCAGTTATAGCTTGTTTAGTTTTTTTATTGCCTTAAAGTGCTTTTCAGCCCCTTAGTAGCATTTTTAATGCAACTGCAAAGTTTTGTATGTAACCTCTCAGCGATCAGTTTGTAATCAGGTTTACTAATCCAACATGGTCTCATCTATGGTTTACACATTGGAAAGTTGTTTTGGAACTGGAATTGTCCAATACAAGTCCATAAAAGTATCTTCAGGTTTTTATTGCCTTAAAGTGCTTTTCAGCGCCTTTGTAACGTTTTCAATCCAACTGCAAAGAATTGTGTTTAACTTCTGAATGACCATTTTCTAAACATTTTCTCCCATTTTATTATGTTCATTTTGGAGTTGTGTACATGCAAAAGAGTTTATGCACTGAAATCATGACTTAGTAGGCAGTAATAGCATGTTTAGTTTTTTATTGCCTTAAAGTGCTTTTCAGCGCCTTTGTAACGTTTTTAATACAACTGCAAAGAATTGTTTTTAACTTCTGAATGACCATTTTCTAAACATTTTCTCCCATTTTAGTATGTTAATTTTGGAGTTGTGTACATGGGAAAAGAGTTTATGCACTGAAATCATGACTTAGTAGGCAGTAATAGCATGTTTAGTTTTTTATTGCCTTAAAGTGCTTTTCAGCGCCTTTGTAACGTTTTCAATGCAACAACAAACAATTGTATTTAACTTCTGAATGACCGTTTCATAAACATTTTCTACCATTTTAATATGTTCATTTTGAAGTTGTATACATGGGAAAAGAGTTGATGCACTGAAATCATGACTTAGTAGGCAGTAATAGCATGTTTAGTTTTGTATTGCCTTAAAGTGCTTTTCAGCGCCTTTGTAGCAATTTCAATGCAACTGCAAAGTTTTGTATGTAACCTCTCAGTGATCAGTTTGTAATCAGTTTTACTAATCTAACATGGTCTCATCGAAGGTTTATACATTGGAAAGTTGTTTTGGCACTGAAATTGTCCAATACAAGTCCATAAAGATATGTTCCAGTTTTTATTGCCTCAAAGTGCTTTTCAGCGCCTTTGTAACGTTTTCAATGCCACTGCAAAGAATTGTGTTTAACTTCTGAATGACCATTTTCTAAACATTTTCTCCCATTTTAGTATGTTCATTTTGTAGTTGTATACATAGTAAAAGAGTTTATGCACTGAAATCATGACTTACTAGGCAGTAATAGCATGTTTAGTTTTTTATTGCCTTAAAGTGCTTTTCAGCCCCTTAGTAGCATTTTTAATGCAACTGCAAAGTTTTGTATGTAACCTCTCAGCGATCAGTTTGTAATCAGGTTTACTAATCCAACATGGTCTCATCGATGGTTTACACATTGGAAAGTTGTTTTGGAACTGGAATTGTCCAATACAAGTCCAGAAAAGTATCTTCAGGATTTTATTGCCTTAAAGTGCTTTTCAGCGCCTTTGTAACGTTTTCAATGCAACTGCAAAGAATTGTTTTTAACTTCTGAATGACCATTTTCTTAACATTTTCTCCCATTTTAGTATGTTAATTTTGGAGTTGTATACATAGTAAAAGAGTTTATGCACTGAAATCATGACTTACTAGGCAGTAATAGCATGTTTAGTTTTTTATTGCCTTAAAGTGCTTTTCGGCGCCTTTGTAACATTTTCAATGCCACTGCAAAGAATTGTTTTTAACTTCTGAATGACCATTTTCTAAACATTTTCTCCCATTTTAGTATGTTAATTTTGGAGTTGTGTACATGGGAAAAGAGTTTATGCACTGAAATCATGACTTAGTAGGCAGTAATAGCATGTTTAGTTTTTTATTGCCTTAAAGTGCTTTTCAGTGCCTTTGTAACGTTTTCAATGCAACTGCAAAGAATTGTGTTTAACTTCTGAATGACCATTTTCTAAACATTTTCTCTCATTTTAGTATGTTCATTTTGGAGTTGTATACATGGGAAAAGAGTTTTTGCACTGAAATCATGACTTACTAGGCAGTTATAGCTTGTTTAGTTTTTTTATTGCCTTAAAGTGCTTTTCAGCCCCTTAGTTGCATTTTCATTGCAACTGCCAAGAATTGTGTTTAACTTCTGAATGACCATTTTCTAAACATTTTCTCCCATTTTAGTATGTTCATTTTGGAGTTGTATACATGGGAAAAGAGTTTATGCACTGAAATCATGACTTAGTAGGCAGTAATAGCATGTTTAGTTTTTTATTGCCTTAAAGTGCTTTTCAGCGCCTTTGTAACGTTTTTAATACAACTGCAAAGAATTGTTTTTAACTTCTGAACGACCATTTTCTAAACATTTTCTCCCATTTAAGTATGTTCATTTTGGAGTTGTGTACATGGGAAAAGAGATTATGCACTGAAATCATGACTTACTAGGCAGTAATAGCATGTTTAGTTTTTTATTGCCTTAAAGTGCTTTTCAGCCCCTTAGTAGCATTTTTAATGCAACTGCAAAGTTTTGTATGTAACCTCTCAGCGATCAGTTTGTAATCAGGTTTACTAATCCAACATGGTCTCATCGATGGTTTACACATTGGAAAGTTGTTTTGGAACTGGAATTGTCCAATACAAGTCCAGAAAAGTATCTTCAGGATTTTATTGCCTTAAAGTGCTTTTCAGCGCCTTTGTAACGTTTTCAATGCAACTGCAAAGAATTGTTTTTAACTTCTGAATGACCATTTTCTTAACATTTTCTCCCATTTTAGTATGTTAATTTTGGAGTTGTATACATAGTAAAAGAGTTTATGCACTGAAATCATGACTTACTAGGCAGTAATAGCATGTTTAGTTTTTTATTGCCTTAAAGTGCTTTTCGGCGCCTTTGTAACATTTTCAATGCCACTGCAAAGAATTGTTTTTAACTTCTGAATGACCATTTTCTAAACATTTTCTCCCATTTTAGTATGTTAATTTTGGAGTTGTGTACATGGGAAAAGAGTTTATGCACTGAAATCATGACTTAGTAGGCAGTAATAGCATGTTTAGTTTTTTATTGCCTTAAAGTGCTTTTCAGTGCCTTTGTAACGTTTTCAATGCAACTGCAAAGAATTGTGTTTAACTTCTGAATGACCATTTTCTAAACATTTTCTCTCATTTTAGTATGTTCATTTTGGAGTTGTATACATGGGAAAAGAGTTTTTGCACTGAAATCATGACTTACTAGGCAGTTATAGCTTGTTTAGTTTTTTTATTGCCTTAAAGTGCTTTTCAGCCCCTTAGTTGCATTTTCATTGCAACTGCCAAGAATTGTGTTTAACTTCTGAATGACCATTTTCTAAACATTTTCTCCCATTTTAGTATGTTCATTTTGGAGTTGTATACATGGGAAAAGAGTTTATGCACTGAAATCATGACTTAGTAGGCAGTAATAGCATGTTTAGTTTTTTATTGCCTTAAAGTGCTTTTCAGCGCCTTTGTAACGTTTTTAATACAACTGCAAAGAATTGTTTTTAACTTCTGAATGACCATTTTCTAAACATTTTCTCCCATTTAAGTATGTTCATTTTGGAGTTGTGTACATGGGAAAAGAGATTATGCACTGAAATCATGACTTAGTAGGCAGTAATAGCATGTTTAGTTTTTTATTGCCTTAAAGTGCTTTTCAGCCCCTTAGTAGCATTTTTAATGCAACTGCAAAGTTTTGTATGTAACCTCTCAGCGATCAGTTTGTAATCAGGTTTACTAATCCAACATGGTCTCATCTATGGTTTACACATTGGAAAGTTGTTTTGGAACTGGAATTGTCCAATACAAGTCCAGAAAAGTATCTTCAGGTTTTTATTGCCTTAAAGTGCTTTTCAGTGCCTTTGTAACGTTTTCAATGCAACTGCAAAGAATAGTGTTTAACTTCTGAATGACCATTTTCTAAACATTTTCTCCCATTTTAGTATGTTCATTTTGGAGTTGTATACATGGGAAAAGAGTTTATGCACTGAAATCATGACTTAGTAGGCAGTAATAGCATGTTTAGTTTTTTATTGCCTTAAAGTGCTTTTCAGCGCCTTTGTAACGTTTTTAATACAACTGCAAAGAATTGTTTTTAACTTCTGAATGACCATTTTCTAAACATTTTCTCCCATTTTAGTATGTTAATTTTGGAGTTGTGTACATGGGAAAAGAGTTTATGCACTGAAATCATGACTTAGTAGGCAGTAATAGCATGTTTAGTTTTTTATTGCCTTAAAGTGCTTTTCAGTGCCTTTGTAACGTTTTCAATGCAACTGCAAAGAATTGTGTTTAACTTCTGAATGACCATTTTCTAAACATTTTCTCTCATTTTAGTATGTTCATTTTGGAGTTGTATACATGGGAAAAGAGTTTTTGCACTGAAATCATGACTTACTAGGCAGTTATAGCTTGTTTAGTTTTTTTATTGCCTTAAAGTGCTTTTCAGCCCCTTAGTTGCATTTTCATTGCAACTGCCAAGAATTGTGTTTAACTTCTGAATGACCATTTTCTAAACATTTTCTCCCATTTTAGTATGTTCATTTTGGAGTTGTATACATGGGAAAAGAGTTTATGCACTGAAATCATGACTTAGTAGGCAGTAATAGCATGTTTAGTTTTTTATTGCCTTAAAGTGCTTTTCAGCGCCTTTGTAACGTTTTTAATACAACTGCAAAGAATTGTTTTTAACTTCTGAATGACCATTTTCTAAACATTTTCTCCCATTTAAGTATGTTCATTTTGGAGTTGTGTACATGGGAAAAGAGATTATGCACTGAAATCATGACTTAGTAGGCAGTAATAGCATGTTTAGTTTTTTATTGCCTTAAAGTGCTTTTCAGCCCCTTAGTAGCATTTTTAATGCAACTGCAAAGTTTTGTATGTAACCTCTCAGCGATCAGTTTGTAATCAGGTTTACTAATCCAACATGGTCTCATCTATGGTTTACACATTGGAAAGTTGTTTTGGAACTGGAATTGTCCAATACAAGTCCAGAAAAGTATCTTCAGGTTTTTATTGCCTTAAAGTGCTTTTCAGTGCCTTTGTAACGTTTTCAATGCAACTGCAAAGAATAGTGTTTAACTTCTGAATGACCATTTTCTAAACATTTTCTCCCATTTTAGTATGTTCATTTTGGAGTTGTATACATGGGAAAAGAGTTTATGCACTGAAATCATGACTTAGTAGGCAGTAATAGCATGTTTAGTTTTTTATTGCCTTAAAGTGCTTTTCAGCGCCTTTGTAACGTTTTTAATACAACTGCAAAGAATTGTTTTTAACTTCTGAATGACCATTTTCTTAACATTTTCTCCCATTTTAGTATGTTCATTTTGGAGTTGTGTACATGGGAAAAGAGTTTATGCACTGAAATCATGACTTAGTAGGCAGTAATAGCATGTTTAGTTTTTTATTGCCTTAAAGTGCTTTTCAGCGCCTTTATAACGTTTTCAATGCAACTGCAAAGAATTGTTTTTAACTTCTGAATGACCTTTTTCTTAACATTTTCTCCCATTTTAGTATGTTAATTTTGGAGTTGTGTACATGGGAAAAGAGTTTATGCACTGAAATCATGACTTAGTAGGCAGTAATAGCATGTTTAGTTTTGTATTGCCTTAAAGTGCTTTTCAGCGCCTTTGTAACGTTTTCAATGCAACTGCAAAGAATTGTGTTTAACTTCTGAATGACCATTTTCTAAACATTTTCTCCTATTTGAGAATGTTGTTTTGGAGTTGTATACATGGGAAAAAAGTTTTTGCACTGAAATCATGACTTACTAGGCAGTTATAGCTTGTTTAGTTTTTTTATTGCCTTAAAGTGCTTTTCAGCCCCTTAGTTGCATTTTCATTGCAACTGCAAAGAATTGTGTTTAACTTCTGAATGACCATTTTCTAAACATTTTCTCCCATTTTAGTATGTTCAGTTTGGAGTTGTATACATGGGAAAAGAGTTTATGCACTGAAATCATGACTTAGTAGGCAGTAATAGCATGTTTAGTTTTTTATTGCCTTAAAGTGCTTTTCAGCGCCTTTGTAACGTTTTCAATGCAACAACAAACAATTGTATTTAACTTCTGAATGACCGTTTCATAAACATTTTCTACCATTTTAATATGTTCATTTTGAAGTTGTATACATGGGAAAAGAGTTGATGCACTGAAATCATGACTTAGTAGGCAGTAATAGCATGTTTAGTTTTTTATTGCCTTAAAGTGCTTTTCAGCGCCTTTGTAGCAATTTCAATGCAACTGCAAAGTTTTGTATGTAACCTCTCAGCGATCAGTTTGTAATCAGTTTTACTAATCTAACATGGTCTCATCGAAGGTTTATACATTGAAAAGTTGTTTTGGCACTGAAATTGTCCAATACAAGTCCATAAAGGTATGTTCCAGTTTTTATTGCTTCAAAGTGCTTTTCAGCGCCTTTGTAACGTTTTCAATGCCACTGCAAAGAATTGTGTTTAACTTCTGAATGACCATTTTCTAAACATTTTCTCCCATTTTAGTATGTTCATTTTGGAGTTGTATACATAGTAAAAGAGTTTATGCACTGAAATCATGACTTACTAGGCAGTAATAGCATGTTTAGTTTTTTATTGCCTTAAAGTGCTTTTCAGCCCCTTAGTAGCATTTTTAATGCAACTGCAAAGTTTTGTATGTAACCTCTCAGCGATCAGTTTGTAATCAGGTTTACTAATCCAACATGGTCTCATCGATGGTTTACACATTGGAAAGTTGTTTTGGAACTGGAATTGTCCAATACAAGTCCAGAAAAGTATCTTCAGGTTTTTATTGCCTTAAAGTGCTTTTCAGTGCCTTTGTAACGTTTTCAATGCAACTGCAAAGAATAGTGTTTAACTTCTGAATGACCATTTTCTAAACATTTTCTCCCATTTTAGTATGTTCATTTTGGAGTTGTATACATGGGAAAAGAGTTTATGCACTGAAATCATGACTTAGTAGGCAGTAATAGCATGTTTAGTTTTTTATTGCCTTAAAGTGCTTTTCAGCGCCTTTGTAACGTTTTTAATACAACTGCAAAGAATTGTTTTTAACTTCTGAATGACCATTTTCTAAACATTTTCTCCCATTTTAGTATGTTAATTTTGGAGTTGTGTACATGGGAAAAGAGTTTATGCACTGAAATCATGACTTAGTAGGCAGTAATAGCATGTTTAGTTTTTTATTGCCTTAAAGTGCTTTTCAGTGCCTTTGTAACGTTTTCAATGCAACTGCAAAGAATTGTGTTTAACTTCTGAATGACCATTTTCTAAACATTTTCTCTCATTTTACTATGTTCATTTTGGAGTTGTATACATGGGAAAAGAGTTTTTGCACTGAAATCATGACTTACTAGGCAGTTATAGCTTGTTTAGTTTTTTTATTGCCTTAAAGTGCTTTTCAGCCCCTTAGTTGCATTTTCATTGCAACTGCCAAGAATTGTTTTTAACTTCTGAATGACCATTTTCTAAACATTTTCTCCCATTTAAGTATGTTCATTTTGGAGTTGTGTACATGGGAAAAGAGATTATGCACTGAAATCATGACTTAGTAGGCAGTAATAGCATGTTTAGTTTTTTATTGCCTTAAAGTGCTTTTCAGCCCCTTAGTAGCATTTTTAATGCAACTGCAAAGTTTTGTATGTAACCTCTCAGCGATCAGTTTGTAATCAGGTTTACTAATCCAACATGGTCTCATCTATGGTTTACACATTGGAAAGTTGTTTTGGAACTGGAATTGTCCAATACAAGTCCAGAAAAGTATCTTCAGGTTTTTATTGCCTTAAAGTGCTTTTCAGTGCCTTTGTAACGTTTTCAATGCAACTGCAAAGAATAGTGTTTAACTTCTGAATGACCATTTTCTAAACATTTTCTCCTATTTTAGTATGTTCATTTTGGAGTTGTATACATGGGAAAAGAGTTTATGCACTGAAATCATGACTTAGTAGGCAGTAATAGCATGTTTAGTTTTTTATTGCCTTAAAGTGCTTTTCAGCGCCTTTGTAACGTTTTTAATACAACTGCAAAGAATTGTTTTTAACTTCTGAATGACCATTTTCTTAACATTTTCTCCCATTTTAGTATGTTCATTTTGGAGTTGTGTACATGGGAAAAGAGTTTATGCACTGAAATCATGACTTAGTAGGCAGTAATAGCATGTTTAGTTTTTTATTGCCTTAAAGTGCTTTTCAGCGCCTTTATAACGTTTTCAATGCAACTGCAAAGAATTGTTTTTAACTTCTGAATGACCTTTTTCTTAACATTTTCTCCCATTTTAGTATGTTAATTTTGGAGTTGTGTACATGGGAAAAGAG
The DNA here is from genome assembly GCA_030340665.1 of Neosalanx taihuensis. Classification (NCBI taxonomy): domain Eukaryota; kingdom Metazoa; phylum Chordata; class Actinopteri; order Osmeriformes; family Salangidae; genus Neosalanx; species Neosalanx taihuensis. The sequence continues at coordinate 5,422,543 of CM059315.1, forward strand.
TTTATGCACTGAAATCATGACTTAGTAGGCAGTAATAGCATGTTTAGTTTTGTATTGCCTTAAAGTGCTTTTCAGCGCCTTTGTAACGTTTTCAATGCAACTGCAAAGAATTGTGTTTAACTTCTGAATGACCATTTTCTAAACATTTTCTCCTATTTGAGAATGTTGTTTTGGAGTTGTATACATGGGAAAAAAGTTTTTGCACTGAAATCATGACTTACTAGGCAGTTATAGCTTGTTTAGTTTTTTTATTGCCTTAAAGTGCTTTTCAGCCCCTTAGTTGCATTTTCATTGCAACTGCAAAGAATTGTGTTTAACTTCTGAATGACCATTTTCTAAACATTTTCTCCCATTTTAGTATGTTCAGTTTGGAGTTGTATACATGGGAAAAGAGTTTATGCACTGAAATCATGACTTAGTAGGCAGTAATAGCATGTTTAGTTTTTTATTGCCTTAAAGTGCTTTTCAGCGCCTTTGTAACGTTTTCAATGCAACAACAAACAATTGTATTTAACTTCTGAATGACCGTTTCATAAACATTTTCTACCATTTTAATATGTTCATTTTGAAGTTGTATACATGGGAAAAGAGTTGATGCACTGAAATCATGACTTAGTAGGCAGTAATAGCATGTTTAGTTTTTTATTGCCTTAAAGTGCTTTTCAGCGCCTTTGTAGCAATTTCAATGCAACTGCAAAGTTTTGTATGTAACCTCTCAGCGATCAGTTTGTAATCAGTTTTACTAATCTAACATGGTCTCATCGAAGGTTTATACATTGAAAAGTTGTTTTGGCACTGAAATTGTCCAATACAAGTCCATAAAGGTATGTTCCAGTTTTTATTGCTTCAAAGTGCTTTTCAGCGCCTTTGTAACGTTTTCAATGCCACTGCAAAGAATTGTGTTTAACTTCTGAATGACCATTTTCTAAACATTTTCTCCCATTTTAGTATGTTCATTTTGGAGTTGTATACATAGTAAAAGAGTTTATGCACTGAAATCATGACTTACTAGGCAGTAATAGCATGTTTAGTTTTTTATTGCCTTAAAGTGCTTTTCAGCCCCTTAGTAGCATTTTTAATGCAACTGCAAAGTTTTGTATGTAACCTCTCAGCGATCAGTTTGTAATCAGGTTTACTAATCCAACATGGTCTCATCGATGGTTTACACATTGGAAAGTTGTTTTGGAACTGGAATTGTCCAATACAAGTCCAGAAAAGTATCTTCAGGTTTTTATTGCCTTAAAGTGCTTTTCAGCGCCTTTGTAACGTTTTCAATGCAACTGCAAAGAATTGTTTTTAACTTCTGAATGACCATTTTCTTAACATTTTCTCCCATTTTAGTATGTTAATTTTGGAGTTGTGTACATGGGAAAAGAGTTTATGCACTGAAATCATGACTTAGTAGGCAGTAATAGCATGTTTAGTTTTGTATTGCCTTAAAGTGCTTTTCAGCGCCTTTGTAACGTTTTCAATGCAACTGCAAAGAATTGTGTTTAACTTCTGAATGACCATTTTCTAAACATTTTCTCCTATTTTAGAATGTTGTTTTGGAGTTGTATACATGGGAAAAAAGTTTTTGCACTGAAATCATGACTTACTAGGCAGTTATAGCTTGTTTAGTTTTTTTATTGCCTTAAAGTGCTTTTCAGCCCCTTAGTTGCATTTTCATTGCAACTGCAAAGAATTGTGTTTAACTTCTGAATGACCATTTTCTAAACATTTCCTCCCATTTTAGTATGATCATTTTGGAGTTGTATACATAGTAAAAGAGTTTATGCACTGAAATCATGACTTACTAGGCAGTAATAGCATGTTTAGTTTTTTATTGCCTTAAAGTGCTTTTCAGCCCCTTAGTAGCATTTTTAATGCAACTGCAAAGTTTTGTATGTAACCTCTCAGTGATCAGTTTGTAATCAGGTTTACTAATCCAACATGGTCTCATCGATGGTTTACACATTGGAAAGTTGTTTTGGAACTGGAATTGTCCAAAACAAGTCCAGAAAAGTATCTTCAGGTTTTTATTGCCTTAAAGTGCCTTTCAGCGCCTTTGTAACGTTTTCAATGCAACTGCAAAGAATTGTTTTTAACTTCTGAATGACCATTTTCTTAACATTTTCTCCCATTTAAGTATGTTAATTTTGGAGTTGTGTACATGGGAAAAGAGTTTATGCACTGAAATCATGACTTAGTAGGCAGTAATAGCATGTTTAGTTTTTTATTGCCTTAAAGTGCTTTTCAGCCCCTTAGTAGCATTTTTAATGCAACTGCAAAGTTTTGTATGTAACCTCTCAGCGATCAGTTTGTAATCAGGTTTACTAATCCAACATGGTCTCATCGATGGTTTACACATTGGAAAGTTGTTTTGGAACTGGAATTGTCCAATACAAGTCCAGAAAAGTATCTTCAGGTTTTTATTGCCTTAAAGTGCTTTTCAGCGCCTTTGTAACGTTTTCAATGCAACTGCAAAGAATTGTTTTTAACTTCTGAATGACCATTTTCTTAACATTTTCTCCCATTTTAGTATGTTAATTTTGGAGTTGTGTACATGGGAAAAGAGTTTATGCACTGAAATCATGACTTAGTAGGCAGTAATAGCATGTTTAGTTTTGTATTGCCTTAAAGTGCTTTTCAGCGCCTTTGTAACGTTTTCAATGCAACTGCAAAGAATTGTGTTTAACTTCTGAATGACCATTTTCTAAACATTTTCTCCTATTTTAGAATGTTGTTTTGGAGTTGTATACATGGGAAAAAAGTTTTTGCACTGAAATCATGACTTACTAGGCAGTTATAGCTTGTTTAGTTTTTTTATTGCCTTAAAGTGCTTTTCAGCCCCTTAGTTGCATTTTCATTGCAACTGCAAAGAATTGTGTTTAACTTCTGAATGACCATTTTCTAAACATTTCCTCCCATTTTAGTATGATCATTTTGGAGTTGTATACATAGTAAAAGAGTTTATGCACTGAAATCATGACTTACTAGGCAGTAATAGCATGTTTAGTTTTTTATTGCCTTAAAGTGCTTTTCAGCCCCTTAGTAGCATTTTTAATGCAACTGCAAAGTTTTGTATGTAACCTCTCAGCGATCAGTTTGTAATCAGGTTTACTAATCCAACATGGTCTCATCGATGGTTTACACATTGGAAAGTTGTTTTGGAACTGGAATTGTCCAAAACAAGTCCAGAAAAGTATCTTCAGGTTTTTATTGCCTTAAAGTGCCTTTCAGCGCCTTTGTAACGTTTTCAATGCAACTGCAAAGAATTGTTTTTAACTTCTGAATGACCATTTTCTTAACATTTTCTCCCATTTTAGTATGTTAATTTTGGAGTTGTGTACATGGGAAAAGAGTTTATGCACTGAAATCATGACTTAGTAGGCAGTAATAGCATGTTTAGTTTTTTATTGCCTTAAAGTGCTTTTCAGCCCCTTAGTAGCATTTTTAATGCAACTGCAAAGTTTTGTATGTAACCTCTCAGCGATCAGTTTGTAATCAGGTTTACTAATCCAACATGGTCTCATCGATGGTTTACACATTGGAAAGTTGTTTTGGAACTGGAATTGTCCAATACAAGTCCAGAAAAGTATCTTCAGGTTTTTATTGCCTTAAAGTGCTTTTCAGCGCCTTTGTAACGTTTTCAATGCAACTGCAAAGAATTGTTTTTAACTTCTGAATGACCATTTTCTAAACATTTTCTCCCATTTTAGTATGTTAATTTTGGAGTTGTGTACATGGGAAAAGAGTTTATGCACTGAAATCATGACTTAGTAGGCAGTAATAGCATGTTTAGTTTTTTATTGCCTTAAAGTGCTTTTCAGCGCCTTTGTAACGTTTTCAATGCAACAACAAACAATTGTATTTAACTTCTGAATGACCGTTTCATAAACATTTTCTACCATTTTAATATGTTCATTTTGAAGTTGTATACATGGGAAAAGAGTTGATGCACTGAAATCATGACTTAGTAGGCAGTAATAGCATGTTTAGTTTTTTATTGCCTTAAAGTGCTTTTCAGCGCCTTTGTAGCAATTTCAATGCAACTGCAAAGTTTTGTATGTAACCTCTCAGCGATCAGTTTGTAATCAGTTTTACTAATCTAACATGGTCTCATCGAAGGTTTATACATTGAAAAGTTGTTTTGGCACTGAAATTGTCCAATACAAGTCCATAAAGGTATGTTCCAGTTTTTATTGCTTCAAAGTGCTTTTCAGCGCCTTTGTAACGTTTTCAATGCCACTGCAAAGAATTGTGTTTAACTTCTGAATGACCATTTTCTAAACATTTTCTCCCATTTTAGTATGTTCATTTTGGAGTTGTATACATAGTAAAAGAGTTTATGCACTGAAATCATGACTTACTAGGCAGTTTACACATTGGAAAGTTGTTTTGGAACTGGAATTGTCCAATACAAGTCCAGAAAAGTATCTTCAGGTTTTTATTGCCTTAAAGTGCTTTTCAGCGCCTTTGTAACGTTTTCAATGCAACTGCAAAGAATTGTTTTTAACTTCTGAATGACCATTTTCTTAACATTTTCTCCCATTTTAGTATGTTCAATTTGGAGTTGTATACATAGTAAAAGAGTTTATGCACTGAAATCATGACTTACTAGGCAGTAATAGCATGTTTAGTTTTTTATTGCCTTAAAGTGCTTTTCAGCCCCTTAGTAGCATTTTTAATGCAACTGCAAAGTTTTGTATGTAACCTCTCAGCGATCAGTTTGTAATCAGGTTTACTAATCCAACATGGTCTCATCGATGGTTTACACATTGGAAAGTTGTTTTGGAACTGGAATTGTCCAATACAAGTCCAGAAAAGTATCTTCAGGTTTTTATTGCCTTAAAGTGCTTTTCAGCGCCTTTGTAACGTTTTCAATGCAACTGCAAAGAATTGTTTTTAACTTCTGAATGACCATTTTCTTAACATTTTCTCCCATTTTAGTATGTTAATTTTGGAGTTGTGTACATGGGAAAAGAGTTTATGCACTGAAATCATGACTTAGTAGGCAGTAATAGCATGTTTAGTTTTGTATTGCCTTAAAGTGCTTTTCAGCGCCTTTGTAACGTTTTCAATGCAACTGCAAAGAATTGTGTTTAACTTCTGAATGACCATTTTCTAAACATTTTCTCCTATTTTAGAATGTTGTTTTGGAGTTGTATACATGGGAAAAAAGTTTTTGCACTGAAATCATGACTTACTAGGCAGTTATAGCTTGTTTAGTTTTTTTATTGCCTTAAAGTGCTTTTCAGCCCCTTAGTTGCATTTTCATTGCAACTGCAAAGAATTGTGTTTTACTTCTGAATGACCATTTTCTAAACATTTCCTCCCATTTTAGTATGATCATTTTGGAGTTGTATACATAGTAAAAGAGTTTATGCACTGAAATCATGACTTACTAGGCAGTAATAGCATGTTTAGTTTTTTATTGCCTTAAAGTGCTTTTCAGCCCCTTAGTAGCATTTTTAATGCAACTGCAAAGTTTTGTATGTAACCTCTCAGCGATCAGTTTGTAATCAGGTTTACTAATCCAACATGGTCTCATCGATGGTTTACACATTGGAAAGTTGTTTTGGAACTGGAATTGTCCAAAACAAGTCCAGAAAAGTATCTTCAGGTTTTTATTGCCTTAAAGTGCCTTTCAGCGCCTTTGTAACGTTTTCAATGCAACTGCAAAGAATTGTTTTTAACTTCTGAATGACCATTTTCTTAACATTTTCTCCCATTTTAGTATGTTAATTTTGGAGTTGTGTACATGGGAAAAGAGTTTATGCACTGAAATCATGACTTAGTAGGCAGTAATAGCATGTTTAGTTTTTTATTGCCTTAAAGTGCTTTTCAGCCCCTTAGTAGCATTTTTAATGCAACTGCAAAGTTTTGTATGTAACCTCTCAGCGATCAGTTTGTAATCAGGTTTACTAATCCAACATGGTCTCATCGATGGTTTACACATTGGAAAGTTGTTTTGGAACTGGAATTGTCCAATACAAGTCCAGAAAAGTATCTTCAGGTTTTTATTGCCTTAAAGTGCTTTTCAGTGCCTTTGTAACGTTTTCAATGCAACTGCAAAGAATAGTGTTTAACTTCTGAATGACCATTTTCTAAACATTTTCTCCTATTTTAGTATGTTCATTTTGGAGTTGTATACATGGGAAAAGAGTTTATGCACTGAAATCATGACTTAGTAGGCAGTAATAGCATGTTTAGTTTTTTATTGCCTTAAAGTGCTTTTCAGCGCCTTTGTAACGTTTTTAATACAACTGCAAAGAATTGTTTTTAACTTCTGAATGACCATTTTCTTAACATTTTCTCCCATTTTAGTATGTTCAATTTGGAGTTGTATACATAGTAAAAGAGTTTATGCACTGAAATCATGACTTACTAGGCAGTAATAGCATGTTTAGTTTTTTATTGCCTTAAAGTGCTTTTCGGCGCCTTTGTAACGTTTTCAATGCCACTGCAAAGAATTGTTTTTAACTTCTGAATGACCATTTTCTAAACATTTTCTCCCATTTTAATATGTTAATTTTGGAGTTGTGTACATGGGAAAAGAGTTTATGCACTGAAATCATGACTTAGTAGGCAGTAATAGCATGTTTAGTTTTTTATTGCCTTAAAGTGCTTTTCAGCGCCTTTGTAACGTTTTCAATGCAACAACAAACAATTGTATTTAACTTCTGAATGACCGTTTCATAAACATTTTCTACCATTTTAATATGTTCATTTTGAAGTTGTATACATGGGAAAAGAGTTGATGCACTGAAATCATGACTTAGTAGGCAGTAATAGCATGTTTAGTTTTTTATTGCCTTAAAGTGCTTTTCAGCGCCTTTGTAGCAATTTCAATGCAACTGCAAAGTTTTGTATGTAACCTCTCAGCGATCAGTTTGTAATCAGTTTTACTAATCTAACATGGTCTCATCGAAGGTTTATACATTGAAAAGTTGTTTTGGCACTGAAATTGTCCAATACAAGTCCATAAAGGTATGTTCCAGTTTTTATTGCTTCAAAGTGCTTTTCAGCGCCTTTGTAACGTTTTCAATGCCACTGCAAAGAATTGTGTTTAACTTCTGAATGACCATTTTCTAAACATTTTCTCCCATTTTAGTATGTTCAATTTGGAGTTGTATACATAGTAAAAGAGTTTATGCACTGAAATCATGACTTACTAGGCAGTAATAGCATGTTTAGTTTTTTATTGCCTTAAAGTGCTTTTCAGCCCCTTAGTAGCATTTTTAATGCAACTGCAAAGTTTTGTATGTAACCTCTCAGCGATCAGTTTGTAATCAGGTTTACTAATCCAACATGGTCTCATCGATGGTTTACACATTGGAAAGTTGTTTTGGAACTGGAATTGTCCAATACAAGTCCAGAAAAGTATCTTCAGGTTTTTATTGCCTTAAAGTGCTTTTCAGCGCCTTTGTAACGTTTTCAATGCAACTGCAAAGAATTGTTTTTAACTTCTGAATGACCATTTTCTTAACATTTTCTCCCATTTTAGTATGTTAATTTTGGAGTTGTGTACATGGGAAAAGAGTTTATGCACTGAAATCATGACTTAGTAGGCAGTAATAGCATGTTTAGTTTTGTATTGCCTTAAAGTGCTTTTCAGCGCCTTTGTAACGTTTTCAATGCAACTGCAAAGAATTGTGTTTAACTTCTGAATGACCATTTTCTAAACATTTTCTCCTATTTTAGAATGTTGTTTTGGAGTTGTATACATGGGAAAAAAGTTTTTGCACTGAAATCATGACTTACTAGGCAGTTATAGCTTGTTTAGTTTTTTTATTGCCTTAAAGTGCTTTTCAGCCCCTTAGTTGCATTTTCATTGCAACTGCAAAGAATTGTGTTTTACTTCTGAATGACCATTTTCTAAACATTTCCTCCCATTTTAGTATGATCATTTTGGAGTTGTATACATAGTAAAAGAGTTTATGCACTGAAATCATGACTTACTAGGCAGTAATAGCATGTTTAGTTTTTTATTGCCTTAAAGTGCTTTTCAGCCCCTTAGTAGCATTTTTAATGCAACTGCAAAGTTTTGTATGTAACCTCTCAGCGATCAGTTTGTAATCAGGTTTACTAATCCAACATGGTCTCATCGATGGTTTACACATTGGAAAGTTGTTTTGGAACTGGAATTGTCCAAAACAAGTCCAGAAAAGTATCTTCAGGTTTTTATTGCCTTAAAGTGCCTTTCAGCGCCTTTGTAACGTTTTCAATGCAACTGCAAAGAATTGTTTTTAACTTCTGAATGACCATTTTCTTAACATTTTCTCCCATTTTAGTATGTTAATTTTGGAGTTGTGTACATGGGAAAAGAGTTTATGCACTGAAATCATGACTTAGTAGGCAGTAATAGCATGTTTAGTTTTTTATTGCCTTAAAGTGCTTTTCAGCCCCTTAGTAGCATTTTTAATGCAACTGCAAAGTTTTGTATGTAACCTCTCAGCGATCAGTTTGTAATCAGGTTTACTAATCCAACATGGTCTCATCGATGGTTTACACATTGGAAAGTTGTTTTGGAACTGGAATTGTCCAATACAAGTCCAGAAAAGTATCTTCAGGTTTTTATTGCCTTAAAGTGCTTTTCAGCGCCTTTGTAACGTTTTCAATGCAACTGCAAAGAATTGTTTTTAACTTCTGAATGACCATTTTCTAAACATTTTCTCCCATTTTAGTATGTTAATTTTGGAGTTGTGTACATGGGAAAAGAGTTTATGCACTGAAATCATGACTTAGTAGGCAGTAATAGCATGTTTAGTTTTTTATTGCCTTAAAGTGCTTTTCGGCGCCTTTGTAACGTTTTCAATGCCACTGCAAAGAATTGTTTTTAACTTCTGAATGACCATTTTCTAAACATTTTCTCCCATTTTAATATGTTAATTTTGGAGTTGTGTACATGGGAAAAGAGTTTATGCACTGAAATCATGACTTAGTAGGCAGTAATAGCATGTTTAGTTTTTTATTGCCTTAAAGTGCTTTTCAGCCCCTTAGTAGCATTTTTAATGCAACTGCAAAGTTTTGTATGTAACCTCTCAGCGATCAGTTTGTAATCAGGTTTACTAATCCAACATGGTCTCATCGATGGTTTACACATTGGAAAGTTGTTTTGGAACTGGAATTGTCCAATACAAGTCCAGAAAAGTATCTTCAGGTTTTTATTGCCTTAAAGTGCTTTTCAGCGCCTTTGTAACGTTTTCAATGCAACTGCAAAGAATTGTTTTTAACTTCTGAATGACCATTTTCTAAACATTTTCTCCCATTTTAGTATGTTAATTTTGGAGTTGTGTACATGGGAAAAGAGTTTATGCACTGAAATCATGACTTAGTAGGCAGTAATAGCATGTTTAGTTTTTTATTGCCTTAAAGTGCTTTTCGGCGCCTTTGTAACGTTTTCAATGCCACTGCAAAGAATTGTTTTTAACTTCTGAATGACCATTTTCTAAACATTTTCTCCCATTTTAATATGTTAATTTTGGAGTTGTGTACATGGGAAAAGAGTTTATGCACTGAAATCATGACTTAGTAGGCAGTAATAGCATGTTTAGTTTTTTATTGCCTTAAAGTGCTTTTCAGCGCCTTTGTAACGTTTTTAATACAACTGCAAAGAATTGTTTTTAACTTCTGAATGACCATTTTCTTAACATTTTCTCCCATTTTAGTATGTTCAATTTGGAGTTGTATACATAGTAAAAGAGTTTATGCACTGAAATCATGACTTACTAGGCAGTAATAGCATGTTTAGTTTTTTATTGCCTTAAAGTGCTTTTCGGCGCCTTTGTAACGTTTTCAATGCCACTGCAAAGAATTGTTTTTAACTTCTGAATGACCATTTTCTAAACATTTTCTCCCATTTTAATATGTTAATTTTGGAGTTGTGTACATGGGAAAAGAGTTTATGCACTGAAATCATGACTTAGTAGGCAGTAATAGCATGTTTAGTTTTTTATTGCCTTAAAGTGCTTTTCAGCGCCTTTGTAACGTTTTCAATGCAACAACAAACAATTGTATTTAACTTCTGAATGACCGTTTCATAAACATTTTCTACCATTTTAATATGTTCATTTTGAAGTTGTATACATGGGAAAAGAGTTGATGCACTGAAATCATGACTTAGTAGGCAGTAATAGCATGTTTAGTTTTTTATTGCCTTAAAGTGCTTTTCAGCGCCTTTGTAGCAATTTCAATGCAACTGCAAAGTTTTGTATGTAACCTCTCAGCGATCAGTTTGTAATCAGTTTTACTAATCTAACATGGTCTCATCGAAGGTTTATACATTGAAAAGTTGTTTTGGCACTGAAATTGTCCAATACAAGTCCATAAAGGTATGTTCCAGTTTTTATTGCTTCAAAGTGCTTTTCAGCGCCTTTGTAACGTTTTCAATGCCACTGCAAAGAATTGTGTTTAACTTCTGAATGACCATTTTCTAAACATTTTCTCCCATTTTAGTATGTTCAATTTGGAGTTGTATACATAGTAAAAGAGTTTATGCACTGAAATCATGACTTACTAGGCAGTAATAGCATGTTTAGTTTTTTATTGCCTTAAAGTGCTTTTCAGCCCCTTAGTAGCATTTTTAATGCAACTGCAAAGTTTTGTATGTAACCTCTCAGCGATCAGTTTGTAATCAGGTTTACTAATCCAACATGGTCTCATCGATGGTTTACACATTGGAAAGTTGTTTTGGAACTGGAATTGTCCAATACAAGTCCAGAAAAGTATCTTCAGGTTTTTATTGCCTTAAAGTGCTTTTCAGCGCCTTTGTAACGTTTTCAATGCAACTGCAAAGAATTGTTTTTAACTTCTGAATGACCATTTTCTTAACATTTTCTCCCATTTTAGTATGTTAATTTTGGAGTTGTGTACATGGGAAAAGAGTTTATGCACTGAAATCATGACTTAGTAGGCAGTAATAGCATGTTTAGTTTTGTATTGCCTTAAAGTGCTTTTCAGCGCCTTTGTAACGTTTTCAATGCAACTGCAAAGAATTGTGTTTAACTTCTGAATGACCATTTTCTAAACATTTTCTCCTATTTTAGAATGTTGTTTTGGAGTTGTATACATGGGAAAAAAGTTTTTGCACTGAAATCATGACTTACTAGGCAGTTATAGCTTGTTTAGTTTTTTTATTGCCTTAAAGTGCTTTTCAGCCCCTTAGTTGCATTTTCATTGCAACTGCAAAGAATTGTGTTTTACTTCTGAATGACCATTTTCTAAACATTTCCTCCCATTTTAGTATGATCATTTTGGAGTTGTATACATAGTAAAAGAGTTTATGCACTGAAATCATGACTTACTAGGCAGTAATAGCATGTTTAGTTTTTTATTGCCTTAAAGTGCTTTTCAGCCCCTTAGTAGCATTTTTAATGCAACTGCAAAGTTTTGTATGTAACCTCTCAGCGATCAGTTTGTAATCAGGTTTACTAATCCAACATGGTCTCATCGATGGTTTACACATTGGAAAGTTGTTTTGGAACTGGAATTGTCCAAAACAAGTCCAGAAAAGTATCTTCAGGTTTTTATTGCCTTAAAGTGCCTTTCAGCGCCTTTGTAACGTTTTCAATGCAACTGCAAAGAATTGTTTTTAACTTCTGAATGACCATTTTCTTAACATTTTCTCCCATTTTAGTATGTTAATTTTGGAGTTGTGTACATGGGAAAAGAGTTTATGCACTGAAATCATGACTTAGTAGGCAGTAATAGCATGTTTAGTTTTTTATTGCCTTAAAGTGCTTTTCAGCCCCTTAGTAGCATTTTTAATGCAACTGCAAAGTTTTGTATGTAACCTCTCAGCGATCAGTTTGTAATCAGGTTTACTAATCCAACATGGTCTCATCGATGGTTTACACATTGGAAAGTTGTTTTGGAACTGGAATTGTCCAATACAAGTCCAGAAAAGTATCTTCAGGTTTTTATTGCCTTAAAGTGCTTTTCAGCGCCTTTGTAACGTTTTCAATGCAACTGCAAAGAATTGTTTTTAACTTCTGAATGACCATTTTCTAAACATTTTCTCCCATTTTAGTATGTTAATTTTGGAGTTGTGTACATGGGAAAAGAGTTTATGCACTGAAATCATGACTTAGTAGGCAGTAATAGCATGTTTAGTTTTTTATTGCCTTAAAGTGCTTTTCGGCGCCTTTGTAACGTTTTCAATGCCACTGCAAAGAATTGTTTTTAACTTCTGAATGACCATTTTCTAAACATTTTCTCCCATTTTAATATGTTAATTTTGGAGTTGTGTACATGGGAAAAGAGTTTATGCACTGAAATCATGACTTAGTAGGCAGTAATAGCATGTTTAGTTTTTTATTGCCTTAAAGTGCTTTTCAGCGCCTTTGTAACGTTTTCAATGCAACAACAAACAATTGTATTTAACTTCTGAATGACCGTTTCATAAACATTTTCTACCATTTTAATATGTTCATTTTGAAGTTGTATACATGGGAAAAGAGTTGATGCACTGAAATCATGACTTAGTAGGCAGTAATAGCATGTTTAGTTTTTTATTGCCTTAAAGTGCTTTTCAGCGCCTTTGTAGCAATTTCAATGCAACTGCAAAGTTTTGTATGTAACCTCTCAGCGATCAGTTTGTAATCAGTTTTACTAATCTAACATGGTCTCATCGAAGGTTTATACATTGAAAAGTTGTTTTGGCACTGAAATTGTCCAATACAAGTCCATAAAGGTATGTTCCAGTTTTTATTGCTTCAAAGTGCTTTTCAGCGCCTTTGTAACGTTTTCAATGCCACTGCAAAGAATTGTGTTTAACTTCTGAATGACCATTTTCTAAACATTTTCTCCCATTTTAGTATGTTCATTTTGGAGTTGTATACATAGTAAAAGAGTTTATGCACTGAAATCATGACTTACTAGGCAGTAATAGCATGTTTAGTTTTTTATTGCCTTAAAGTGCTTTTCAGCCCCTTAGTAGCATTTTTAATGCAACTGCAAAGTTTTGTATGTAACCTCTCAGCGATCAGTTTGTAATCAGGTTTACTAATCCAACATGGTCTCATCGATGGTTTACACATTGGAAAGTTGTTTTGGAACTGGAATTGTCCAATACAAGTCCAGAAAAGTATCTTCAGGTTTTTATTGCCTTAAAGTGCTTTTCAGCGCCTTTGTAACGTTTTCAATGCAACTGCAAAGAATTGTTTTTAACTTCTGAATGACCATTTTCTTAACATTTTCTCCCATTTTAGTATGTTAATTTTGGAGTTGTGTACATGGGAAAAGAGTTTATGCACTGAAATCATGACTTAGTAGGCAGTAATAGCATGTTTAGTTTTTTATTGCCTTAAAGTGCTTTTCAGTGCCTTTGTAACGTTTTCAATGCAACTGCAAAGAATTGTGTTTAACTTCTGAATGACCATTTTCTAAACATTTTCTCTCATTTTAGTATGTTCATTTTGGAGTTGTATACATGGGAAAAGAGTTTTTGCACTGAAATCATGACTTACTAGGCAGTTATAGCTTGTTTAGTTTTTTTATTGCCTTAAAGTGCTTTTCAGCCCCTTAGTTGCATTTTCATTGCAACTGCCAAGAATTGTGTTTAACTTCTGAATGACCATTTTCTAAACATTTTCTCCCATTTTAGTATGTTCATTTTGGAGTTGTATACATGGGAAAAGAGTTTATGCACTGAAATCATGACTTAGTAGGCAGTAATAGCATGTTTAGTTTTTTATTGCCTTAAAGTGCTTTTCAGCGCCTTTGTAACGTTTTTAATACAACTGCAAAGAATTGTTTTTAACTTCTGAATGACCATTTTCTAAACATTTTCTCCCATTTAAGTATGTTCATTTTGGAGTTGTGTACATGGGAAAAGAGATTATGCACTGAAATCATGACTTAGTAGGCAGTAATAGCATGTTTAGTTTTTTATTGCCTTAAAGTGCTTTTCAGCCCCTTAGTAGCATTTTTAATGCAACTGCAAAGTTTTGTATGTAACCTCTCAGCGATCAGTTTGTAATCAGGTTTACTAATCCAACATGGTCTCATCTATGGTTTACACATTGGAAAGTTGTTTTGGAACTGGAATTGTCCAATACAAGTCCAGAAAAGTATCTTCAGGTTTTTATTGCCTTAAAGTGCTTTTCAGTGCCTTTGTAACGTTTTCAATGCAACTGCAAAGAATAGTGTTTAACTTCTGAATGACCATTTTCTAAACATTTTCTCCTATTTTAGTATGTTCATTTTGGAGTTGTATACATGGGAAAAGAGTTTATGCACTGAAATCATGACTTAGTAGGCAGTAATAGCATGTTTAGTTTTTTATTGCCTTAAAGTGCTTTTCAGCGCCTTTGTAACGTTTTTAATACAACTGCAAAGAATTGTTTTTAACTTCTGAATGACCATTTTCTTAACATTTTCTCCCATTTTAGTATGTTCATTTTGGAGTTGTGTACATGGGAAAAGAGTTTATGCACTGAAATCATGACTTAGTAGGCAGTAATAGCATGTTTAGTTTTTTATTGCCTTAAAGTGCTTTTCAGCGCCTTTATAACGTTTTCAATGCAACTGCAAAGAATTGTTTTTAACTTCTGAATGACCTTTTTCTTAACATTTTCTCCCATTTTAGTATGTTAATTTTGGAGTTGTGTACATGGGAAAAGAGTTTATGCACTGAAATCATGACTTAGTAGGCAGTAATAGCATGTTTAGTTTTGTATTGCCTTAAAGTGCTTTTCAGCGCCTTTGTAACGTTTTCAATGCAACTGCAAAGAATTGTGTTTAACTTCTGAATGACCATTTTCTAAACATTTTCTCCTATTTGAGAATGTTGTTTTGGAGTTGTATACATGGGAAAAAAGTTTTTGCACTGAAATCATGACTTACTAGGCAGTTATAGCTTGTTTAGTTTTTTTATTGCCTTAAAGTGCTTTTCAGCCCCTTAGTTGCATTTTCATTGCAACTGCAAAGAATTGTGTTTAACTTCTGAATGACCATTTTCTAAACATTTTCTCCCATTTTAGTATGTTCAGTTTGGAGTTGTATACATGGGAAAAGAGTTTATGCACTGAAATCATGACTTAGTAGGCAGTAATAGCATGTTTAGTTTTTTATTGCCTTAAAGTGCTTTTCAGCGCCTTTGTAACGTTTTCAATGCAACAACAAACAATTGTATTTAACTTCTGAATGACCGTTTCATAAACATTTTCTACCATTTTAATATGTTCATTTTGAAGTTGTATACATGGGAAAAGAGTTGATGCACTGAAATCATGACTTAGTAGGCAGTAATAGCATGTTTAGTTTTTTATTGCCTTAAAGTGCTTTTCAGCGCCTTTGTAGCAATTTCAATGCAACTGCAAAGTTTTGTATGTAACCTCTCAGCGATCAGTTTGTAATCAGTTTTACTAATCTAACATGGTCTCATCGAAGGTTTATACATTGAAAAGTTGTTTTGGCACTGAAATTGTCCAATACAAGTCCATAAAGGTATGTTCCAGTTTTTATTGCTTCAAAGTGCTTTTCAGCGCCTTTGTAACGTTTTCAATGCCACTGCAAAGAATTGTGTTTAACTTCTGAATGACCATTTTCTAAACATTTTCTCCCATTTTAGTATGTTCATTTTGGAGTTGTATACATAGTAAAAGAGTTTATGCACTGAAATCATGACTTACTAGGCAGTAATAGCATGTTTAGTTTTTTATTGCCTTAAAGTGCTTTTCAGCCCCTTAGTAGCATTTTTAATGCAACTGCAAAGTTTTGTATGTAACCTCTCAGCGATCAGTTTGTAATCAGGTTTACTAATCCAACATGGTCTCATCGATGGTTTACACATTGGAAAGTTGTTTTGGAACTGGAATTGTCCAATACAAGTCCAGAAAAGTATCTTCAGGTTTTTATTGCCTTAAAGTGCTTTTCAGCGCCTTTGTAACGTTTTCAATGCAACTGCAAAGAATTGTTTTTAACTTCTGAATGACCATTTTCTTAACATTTTCTCCCATTTTAGTATGTTAATTTTGGAGTTGTGTACATGGGAAAAGAGTTTATGCACTGAAATCATGACTTAGTAGGCAGTAATAGCATGTTTAGTTTTGTATTGCCTTAAAGTGCTTTTCAGCGCCTTTGTAACGTTTTCAATGCAACTGCAAAGAATTGTGTTTAACTTCTGAATGACCATTTTCTAAACATTTTCTCCTATTTTAGAATGTTGTTTTGGAGTTGTATACATGGGAAAAAAGTTTTTGCACTGAAATCATGACTTACTAGGCAGTTATAGCTTGTTTAGTTTTTTTATTGCCTTAAAGTGCTTTTCAGCCCCTTAGTTGCATTTTCATTGCAACTGCAAAGAATTGTGTTTAACTTCTGAATGACCATTTTCTAAACATTTCCTCCCATTTTAGTATGATCATTTTGGAGTTGTATACATAGTAAAAGAGTTTATGCACTGAAATCATGACTTACTAGGCAGTAATAGCATGTTTAGTTTTTTATTGCCTTAAAGTGCTTTTCAGCCCCTTAGTAGCATTTTTAATGCAACTGCAAAGTTTTGTATGTAACCTCTCAGTGATCAGTTTGTAATCAGGTTTACTAATCCAACATGGTCTCATCGATGGTTTACACATTGGAAAGTTGTTTTGGAACTGGAATTGTCCAAAACAAGTCCAGAAAAGTATCTTCAGGTTTTTATTGCCTTAAAGTGCCTTTCAGCGCCTTTGTAACGTTTTCAATGCAACTGCAAAGAATTGTTTTTAACTTCTGAATGACCATTTTCTTAACATTTTCTCCCATTTAAGTATGTTAATTTTGGAGTTGTGTACATGGGAAAAGAGTTTATGCACTGAAATCATGACTTAGTAGGCAGTAATAGCATGTTTAGTTTTTTATTGCCTTAAAGTGCTTTTCAGCCCCTTAGTAGCATTTTTAATGCAACTGCAAAGTTTTGTATGTAACCTCTCAGCGATCAGTTTGTAATCAGGTTTACTAATCCAACATGGTCTCATCGATGGTTTACACATTGGAAAGTTGTTTTGGAACTGGAATTGTCCAATACAAGTCCAGAAAAGTATCTTCAGGTTTTTATTGCCTTAAAGTGCTTTTCAGCGCCTTTGTAACGTTTTCAATGCAACTGCAAAGAATTGTTTTTAACTTCTGAATGACCATTTTCTTAACATTTTCTCCCATTTTAGTATGTTAATTTTGGAGTTGTGTACATGGGAAAAGAGTTTATGCACTGAAATCATGACTTAGTAGGCAGTAATAGCATGTTTAGTTTTGTATTGCCTTAAAGTGCTTTTCAGCGCCTTTGTAACGTTTTCAATGCAACTGCAAAGAATTGTGTTTAACTTCTGAATGACCATTTTCTAAACATTTTCTCCTATTTTAGAATGTTGTTTTGGAGTTGTATACATGGGAAAAAAGTTTTTGCACTGAAATCATGACTTACTAGGCAGTTATAGCTTGTTTAGTTTTTTTATTGCCTTAAAGTGCTTTTCAGCCCCTTAGTTGCATTTTCATTGCAACTGCAAAGAATTGTGTTTAACTTCTGAATGACCATTTTCTAAACATTTCCTCCCATTTTAGTATGATCATTTTGGAGTTGTATACATAGTAAAAGAGTTTATGCACTGAAATCATGACTTACTAGGCAGTAATAGCATGTTTAGTTTTTTATTGCCTTAAAGTGCTTTTCAGCCCCTTAGTAGCATTTTTAATGCAACTGCAAAGTTTTGTATGTAACCTCTCAGCGATCAGTTTGTAATCAGGTTTACTAATCCAACATGGTCTCATCGATGGTTTACACATTGGAAAGTTGTTTTGGAACTGGAATTGTCCAAAACAAGTCCAGAAAAGTATCTTCAGGTTTTTATTGCCTTAAAGTGCCTTTCAGCGCCTTTGTAACGTTTTCAATGCAACTGCAAAGAATTGTTTTTAACTTCTGAATGACCATTTTCTTAACATTTTCTCCCATTTTAGTATGTTAATTTTGGAGTTGTGTACATGGGAAAAGAGTTTATGCACTGAAATCATGACTTAGTAGGCAGTAATAGCATGTTTAGTTTTTTATTGCCTTAAAGTGCTTTTCAGCGCCTTTATAACGTTTTCAATGCAACTGCAAAGAATTGTTTTTAACTTCTGAATGACCTTTTTCTTAACATTTTCTCCCATTTTAGTATGTTAATTTTGGAGTTGTGTACATGGGAAAAGAGTTTATGCACTGAAATCATGACTTAGTAGGCAGTAATAGCATGTTTAGTTTTGTATTGCCTTAAAGTGCTTTTCAGCGCCTTTGTAACGTTTTCAATGCAACTGCAAAGAATTGTGTTTAACTTCTGAATGACCATTTTCTAAACATTTTCTCCTATTTTAGAATGTTGTTTTGGAGTTGTATACATGGGAAAAAAGTTTTTGCACTGAAATCATGACTTACTAGGCAGTTATAGCTTGTTTAGTTTTTTTATTGCCTTAAAGTGCTTTTCAGCCCCTTAGTTGCATTTTCATTGCAACTGCAAAGAATTGTGTTTAACTTCTGAATGACCATTTTCTAAACATTTTCTCCCATTTTAGTATGTTCAGTTTGGAGTTGTATACATGGGAAAAGAGTTTATGCACTGAAATCATGACTTAGTAGGCAGTAATAGCATGTTTAGTTTTTTATTGCCTTAAAGTGCTTTTCAGCGCCTTTGTAACGTTTTTAATGCAACTGCAAAGAATTGTTTTTAACTTCTGAATGACCATTTTCTAAACATTTTCTCCCATTTTATTATGTTAATTTTGGAGTTTTGTACATGCAAAAGAGTTTATGCACTGAAATCATGACTTAGTAGGCAGTAATAGCATGTTTAGTTTTTTATTGCCTTAAAGTGCTTTTCAGCGCCTTTATAACGTTTTCAATGCAACTGCAAAGAATTGTTTTTAACTTCTGAATGACCTTTTTCTTAACATTTTCTCCCATTTTAGTATGTTAATTTTGGAGTTGTGTACATGGGAAAAGAGTTTATGCACTGAAATCATGACTTAGTAGGCAGTAATAGCATGTTTAGTTTTGTATTGCCTTAAAGTGCTTTTCAGCGCCTTTGTAACGTTTTCAATGCAACTGCAAAGAATTGTGTTTAACTTCTGAATGACCATTTTCTAAACATTTTCTCCTATTTTAGAATGTTGTTTTGGAGTTGTATACATGGGAAAAAAGTTTTTGCACTGAAATCATGACTTACTAGGCAGTTATAGCTTGTTTAGTTTTTTTATTGCCTTAAAGTGCTTTTCAGCCCCTTAGTTGCATTTTCATTGCAACTGCAAAGAATTGTGTTTAACTTCTGAATGACCATTTTCTAAACATTTTCTCCCATTTTAGTATGTTCAGTTTGGAGTTGTATACATGGGAAAAGAGTTTATGCACTGAAATCATGACTTAGTAGGCAGTAATAGCATGTTTAGTTTTTTATTGCCTTAAAGTGCTTTTCAGCGCCTTTGTAACGTTTTCAATGCAACTGCAAAGAATTGTTTTTAACTTCTGAATGACCATTTTCTAAACATTTTCTCCCATTTTAGTATGTTAATTTTGGAGTTGTGTACATGGGAAAAGAGTTTATGCACTGAAATCATGACTTAGTAGGCAGTAATAGCATGTTTAGTTTTTTATTGCCTTAAAGTGCTTTTCGGCGCCTTTGTAACGTTTTCAATGCCACTGCAAAGAATTGTTTTTAACTTCTGAATGACCATTTTCTAAACATTTTCTCCCATTTTAATATGTTAATTTTGGAGTTGTGTACATGGGAAAAGAGTTTATGCACTGAAATCATGACTTAGTAGGCAGTAATAGCATGTTTAGTTTTTTATTGCCTTAAAGTGCTTTTCAGCGCCTTTGTAACGTTTTCAATGCAACAACAAACAATTGTATTTAACTTCTGAATGACCGTTTCATAAACATTTTCTACCATTTTAATATGTTCATTTTGAAGTTGTATACATGGGAAAAGAGTTGATGCACTGAAATCATGACTTAGTAGGCAGTAATAGCATGTTTAGTTTTTTATTGCCTTAAAGTGCTTTTCAGCGCCTTTGTAGCAATTTCAATGCAACTGCAAAGTTTTGTATGTAACCTCTCAGCGATCAGTTTGTAATCAGTTTTACTAATCTAACATGGTCTCATCGAAGGTTTATACATTGAAAAGTTGTTTTGGCACTGAAATTGTCCAATACAAGTCCATAAAGGTATGTTCCAGTTTTTATTGCTTCAAAGTGCTTTTCAGCGCCTTTGTAACGTTTTCAATGCCACTGCAAAGAATTGTGTTTAACTTCTGAATGACCATTTTCTAAACATTTTCTCCCATTTTAGTATGTTCAATTTGGAGTTGTATACATAGTAAAAGAGTTTATGCACTGAAATCATGACTTACTAGGCAGTAATAGCATGTTTAGTTTTTTATTGCCTTAAAGTGCTTTTCAGCCCCTTAGTAGCATTTTTAATGCAACTGCAAAGTTTTGTATGTAACCTCTCAGCGATCAGTTTGTAATCAGGTTTACTAATCCAACATGGTCTCATCGATGGTTTACACATTGGAAAGTTGTTTTGGAACTGGAATTGTCCAATACAAGTCCAGAAAAGTATCTTCAGGTTTTTATTGCCTTAAAGTGCTTTTCAGCGCCTTTGTAACGTTTTCAATGCAACTGCAAAGAATTGTTTTTAACTTCTGAATGACCATTTTCTTAACATTTTCTCCCATTTTAGTATGTTAATTTTGGAGTTGTGTACATGGGAAAAGAGTTTATGCACTGAAATCATGACTTAGTAGGCAGTAATAGCATGTTTAGTTTTGTATTGCCTTAAAGTGCTTTTCAGCGCCTTTGTAACGTTTTCAATGCAACTGCAAAGAATTGTGTTTAACTTCTGAATGACCATTTTCTAAACATTTTCTCCTATTTTAGAATGTTGTTTTGGAGTTGTATACATGGGAAAAAAGTTTTTGCACTGAAATCATGACTTACTAGGCAGTTATAGCTTGTTTAGTTTTTTTATTGCCTTAAAGTGCTTTTCAGCCCCTTAGTTGCATTTTCATTGCAACTGCAAAGAATTGTGTTTAACTTCTGAATGACCATTTTCTAAACATTTCCTCCCATTTTAGTATGATCATTTTGGAGTTGTATACATAGTAAAAGAGTTTATGCACTGAAATCATGACTTACTAGGCAGTAATAGCATGTTTAGTTTTTTATTGCCTTAAAGTGCTTTTCAGCCCCTTAGTAGCATTTTTAATGCAACTGCAAAGTTTTGTATGTAACCTCTCAGCGATCAGTTTGTAATCAGGTTTACTAATCCAACATGGTCTCATCGATGGTTTACACATTGGAAAGTTGTTTTGGAACTGGAATTGTCCAAAACAAGTCCAGAAAAGTATCTTCAGGTTTTTATTGCCTTAAAGTGCCTTTCAGCGCCTTTGTAACGTTTTCAATGCAACTGCAAAGAATTGTTTTTAACTTCTGAATGACCATTTTCTTAACATTTTCTCCCATTTTAGTATGTTAATTTTGGAGTTGTGTACATGGGAAAAGAGTTTATGCACTGAAATCATGACTTAGTAGGCAGTAATAGCATGTTTAGTTTTTTATTGCCTTAAAGTGCTTTTCAGCCCCTTAGTAGCATTTTTAATGCAACTGCAAAGTTTTGTATGTAACCTCTCAGCGATCAGTTTGTAATCAGGTTTACTAATCCAACATGGTCTCATCGATGGTTTACACATTGGAAAGTTGTTTTGGAACTGGAATTGTCCAATACAAGTCCAGAAAAGTATCTTCAGGTTTTTATTGCCTTAAAGTGCTTTTCAGCGCCTTTGTAACGTTTTCAATGCAACTGCAAAGAATTGTTTTTAACTTCTGAATGACCATTTTCTAAACATTTTCTCCCATTTTAGTATGTTAATTTTGGAGTTGTGTACATGGGAAAAGAGTTTATGCACTGAAATCATGACTTAGTAGGCAGTAATAGCATGTTTAGTTTTTTATTGCCTTAAAGTGCTTTTCGGCGCCTTTGTAACGTTTTCAATGCCACTGCAAAGAATTGTTTTTAACTTCTGAATGACCATTTTCTAAACATTTTCTCCCATTTTAATATGTTAATTTTGGAGTTGTGTACATGGGAAAAGAGTTTATGCACTGAAATCATGACTTAGTAGGCAGTAATAGCATGTTTAGTTTTTTATTGCCTTAAAGTGCTTTTCAGCGCCTTTGTAACGTTTTCAATGCAACAACAAACAATTGTATTTAACTTCTGAATGACCGTTTCATAAACATTTTCTACCATTTTAATATGTTCATTTTGAAGTTGTATACATGGGAAAAGAGTTGATGCACTGAAATCATGACTTAGTAGGCAGTAATAGCATGTTTAGTTTTTTATTGCCTTAAAGTGCTTTTCAGCGCCTTTGTAGCAATTTCAATGCAACTGCAAAGTTTTGTATGTAACCTCTCAGCGATCAGTTTGTAATCAGTTTTACTAATCTAACATGGTCTCATCGAAGGTTTATACATTGAAAAGTTGTTTTGGCACTGAAATTGTCCAATACAAGTCCATAAAGGTATGTTCCAGTTTTTATTGCTTCAAAGTGCTTTTCAGCGCCTTTGTAACGTTTTCAATGCCACTGCAAAGAATTGTGTTTAACTTCTGAATGACCATTTTCTAAACATTTTCTCCCATTTTAGTATGTTCATTTTGGAGTTGTATACATAGTAAAAGAGTTTATGCACTGAAATCATGACTTACTAGGCAGTTTACACATTGGAAAGTTGTTTTGGAACTGGAATTGTCCAATACAAGTCCAGAAAAGTATCTTCAGGTTTTTATTGCCTTAAAGTGCTTTTCAGCGCCTTTGTAACGTTTTCAATGCAACTGCAAAGAATTGTTTTTAACTTCTGAATGACCATTTTCTAAACATTTTCTCCCATTTTAGTATGTTAATTTTGGAGTTGTGTACATGGGAAAAGAGTTTATGCACTGAAATCATGACTTAGTAGGCAGTAATAGCATGTTTAGTTTTTTATTGCCTTAAAGTGCTTTTCGGCGCCTTTGTAACGTTTTCAATGCAACTGCAAAGAATTGTTTTTAACTTCTGAATGACCATTTTCTTAACATTTTCTCCCATTTTAGTATGTTCAATTTGGAGTTGTATACATAGTAAAAGAGTTTATGCACTGAAATCATGACTTACTAGGCAGTAATAGCATGTTTAGTTTTTTATTGCCTTAAAGTGCTTTTCAGCCCCTTAGTAGCATTTTTAATGCAACTGCAAAGTTTTGTATGTAACCTCTCAGCGATCAGTTTGTAATCAGGTTTACTAATCCAACATGGTCTCATCGATGGTTTACACATTGGAAAGTTGTTTTGGAACTGGAATTGTCCAATACAAGTCCAGAAAAGTATCTTCAGGTTTTTATTGCCTTAAAGTGCTTTTCAGCGCCTTTGTAACGTTTTCAATGCAACTGCAAAGAATTGTTTTTAACTTCTGAATGACCATTTTCTTAACATTTTCTCCCATTTTAGTATGTTAATTTTGGAGTTGTGTACATGGGAAAAGAGTTTATGCACTGAAATCATGACTTAGTAGGCAGTAATAGCATGTTTAGTTTTGTATTGCCTTAAAGTGCTTTTCAGCGCCTTTGTAACGTTTTCAATGCAACTGCAAAGAATTGTGTTTAACTTCTGAATGACCATTTTCTAAACATTTTCTCCTATTTTAGAATGTTGTTTTGGAGTTGTATACATGGGAAAAAAGTTTTTGCACTGAAATCATGACTTACTAGGCAGTTATAGCTTGTTTAGTTTTTTTATTGCCTTAAAGTGCTTTTCAGCCCCTTAGTTGCATTTTCATTGCAACTGCAAAGAATTGTGTTTTACTTCTGAATGACCATTTTCTAAACATTTCCTCCCATTTTAGTATGATCATTTTGGAGTTGTATACATAGTAAAAGAGTTTATGCACTGAAATCATGACTTACTAGGCAGTAATAGCATGTTTAGTTTTTTATTGCCTTAAAGTGCTTTTCAGCCCCTTAGTAGCATTTTTAATGCAACTGCAAAGTTTTGTATGTAACCTCTCAGCGATCAGTTTGTAATCAGGTTTACTAATCCAACATGGTCTCATCGATGGTTTACACATTGGAAAGTTGTTTTGGAACTGGAATTGTCCAAAACAAGTCCAGAAAAGTATCTTCAGGTTTTTATTGCCTTAAAGTGCCTTTCAGCGCCTTTGTAACGTTTTCAATGCAACTGCAAAGAATTGTTTTTAACTTCTGAATGACCATTTTCTTAACATTTTCTCCCATTTTAGTATGTTAATTTTGGAGTTGTGTACATGGGAAAAGAGTTTATGCACTGAAATCATGACTTAGTAGGCAGTAATAGCATGTTTAGTTTTTTATTGCCTTAAAGTGCTTTTCAGCCCCTTAGTAGCATTTTTAATGCAACTGCAAAGTTTTGTATGTAACCTCTCAGCGATCAGTTTGTAATCAGGTTTACTAATCCAACATGGTCTCATCTATGGTTTACACATTGGAAAGTTGTTTTGGAACTGGAATTGTCCAATACAAGTCCAGAAAAGTATCTTCAGGTTTTTATTGCCTTAAAGTGCTTTTCAGTGCCTTTGTAACGTTTTCAATGCAACTGCAAAGAATAGTGTTTAACTTCTGAATGACCATTTTCTAAACATTTTCTCCTATTTTAGTATGTTCATTTTGGAGTTGTATACATGGGAAAAGAGTTTATGCACTGAAATCATGACTTAGTAGGCAGTAATAGCATGTTTAGTTTTTTATTGCCTTAAAGTGCTTTTCAGCGCCTTTGTAACGTTTTTAATACAACTGCAAAGAATTGTTTTTAACTTCTGAATGACCATTTTCTTAACATTTTCTCCCATTTTAGTATGTTCAATTTGGAGTTGTATACATAGTAAAAGAGTTTATGCACTGAAATCATGACTTACTAGGCAGTAATAGCATGTTTAGTTTTTTATTGCCTTAAAGTGCTTTTCAGCCCCTTAGTAGCATTTTTAATGCAACTGCAAAGTTTTGTATGTAACCTCTCAGCGATCAGTTTGTAATCAGGTTTACTAATCCAACATGGTCTCATCGATGGTTTACACATTGGAAAGTTGTTTTGGAACTGGAATTGTCCAATACAAGTCCAGAAAAGTATCTTCAGGTTTTTATTGCCTTAAAGTGCTTTTCAGCGCCTTTGTAACGTTTTCAATGCAACTGCAAAGAATTGTTTTTAACTTCTGAATGACCATTTTCTTAACATTTTCTCCCATTTTAGTATGTTAATTTTGGAGTTGTGTACATGGGAAAAGAGTTTATGCACTGAAATCATGACTTAGTAGGCAGTAATAGCATGTTTAGTTTTGTATTGCCTTAAAGTGCTTTTCAGCGCCTTTGTAACGTTTTCAATGCAACTGCAAAGAATTGTGTTTAACTTCTGAATGACCATTTTCTAAACATTTTCTCCTATTTTAGAATGTTGTTTTGGAGTTGTATACATGGGAAAAAAGTTTTTGCACTGAAATCATGACTTACTAGGCAGTTATAGCTTGTTTAGTTTTTTTATTGCCTTAAAGTGCTTTTCAGCCCCTTAGTTGCATTTTCATTGCAACTGCAAAGAATTGTGTTTTACTTCTGAATGACCATTTTCTAAACATTTCCTCCCATTTTAGTATGATCATTTTGGAGTTGTATACATAGTAAAAGAGTTTATGCACTGAAATCATGACTTACTAGGCAGTAATAGCATGTTTAGTTTTTTATTGCCTTAAAGTGCTTTTCAGCCCCTTAGTAGCATTTTTAATGCAACTGCAAAGTTTTGTATGTAACCTCTCAGCGATCAGTTTGTAATCAGGTTTACTAATCCAACATGGTCTCATCGATGGTTTACACATTGGAAAGTTGTTTTGGAACTGGAATTGTCCAAAACAAGTCCAGAAAAGTATCTTCAGGTTTTTATTGCCTTAAAGTGCCTTTCAGCGCCTTTGTAACGTTTTCAATGCAACTGCAAAGAATTGTTTTTAACTTCTGAATGACCATTTTCTTAACATTTTCTCCCATTTTAGTATGTTAATTTTGGAGTTGTGTACATGGGAAAAGAGTTTATGCACTGAAATCATGACTTAGTAGGCAGTAATAGCATGTTTAGTTTTTTATTGCCTTAAAGTGCTTTTCAGCCCCTTAGTAGCATTTTTAATGCAACTGCAAAGTTTTGTATGTAACCTCTCAGCGATCAGTTTGTAATCAGGTTTACTAATCCAACATGGTCTCATCGATGGTTTACACATTGGAAAGTTGTTTTGGAACTGGAATTGTCCAATACAAGTCCAGAAAAGTATCTTCAGGTTTTTATTGCCTTAAAGTGCTTTTCAGCGCCTTTGTAACGTTTTCAATGCAACTGCAAAGAATTGTTTTTAACTTCTGAATGACCATTTTCTTAACATTTTCTCCCATTTTAGTATGTTCAATTTGGAGTTGTATACATAGTAAAAGAGTTTATGCACTGAAATCATGACTTACTAGGCAGTAATAGCATGTTTAGTTTTTTATTGCCTTAAAGTGCTTTTCAGCCCCTTAGTAGCATTTTTAATGCAACTGCAAAGTTTTGTATGTAACCTCTCAGCGATCAGTTTGTAATCAGGTTTACTAATCCAACATGGTCTCATCGATGGTTTACACATTGGAAAGTTGTTTTGGAACTGGAATTGTCCAATACAAGTCCAGAAAAGTATCTTCAGGTTTTTATTGCCTTAAAGTGCTTTTCAGCGCCTTTGTAACGTTTTCAATGCAACTGCAAAGAATTGTTTTTAACTTCTGAATGACCATTTTCTTAACATTTTCTCCCATTTTAGTATGTTAATTTTGGAGTTGTGTACATGGGAAAAGAGTTTATGCACTGAAATCATGACTTAGTAGGCAGTAATAGCATGTTTAGTTTTGTATTGCCTTAAAGTGCTTTTCAGCGCCTTTGTAACGTTTTCAATGCAACTGCAAAGAATTGTGTTTAACTTCTGAATGACCATTTTCTAAACATTTTCTCCTATTTTAGAATGTTGTTTTGGAGTTGTATACATGGGAAAAAAGTTTTTGCACTGAAATCATGACTTACTAGGCAGTTATAGCTTGTTTAGTTTTTTTATTGCCTTAAAGTGCTTTTCAGCCCCTTAGTTGCATTTTCATTGCAACTGCAAAGAATTGTGTTTTACTTCTGAATGACCATTTTCTAAACATTTCCTCCCATTTTAGTATGATCATTTTGGAGTTGTATACATAGTAAAAGAGTTTATGCACTGAAATCATGACTTACTAGGCAGTAATAGCATGTTTAGTTTTTTATTGCCTTAAAGTGCTTTTCAGCCCCTTAGTAGCATTTTTAATGCAACTGCAAAGTTTTGTATGTAACCTCTCAGCGATCAGTTTGTAATCAGGTTTACTAATCCAACATGGTCTCATCGATGGTTTACACATTGGAAAGTTGTTTTGGAACTGGAATTGTCCAATACAAGTCCAGAAAAGTATCTTCAGGTTTTTATTGCCTTAAAGTGCTTTTCAGCGCCTTTGTAACGTTTTCAATGCAACTGCAAAGAATTGTTTTTAACTTCTGAATGACCATTTTCTAAACATTTTCTCCCATTTTAGTATGTTAATTTTGGAGTTGTGTACATGGGAAAAGAGTTTATGCACTGAAATCATGACTTAGTAGGCAGTAATAGCATGTTTAGTTTTTTATTGCCTTAAAGTGCTTTTCGGCGCCTTTGTAACGTTTTCAATGCCACTGCAAAGAATTGTTTTTAACTTCTGAATGACCATTTTCTAAACATTTTCTCCCATTTTAATATGTTAATTTTGGAGTTGTGTACATGGGAAAAGAGTTTATGCACTGAAATCATGACTTAGTAGGCAGTAATAGCATGTTTAGTTTTTTATTGCCTTAAAGTGCTTTTCAGCGCCTTTGTAACGTTTTCAATGCAACAACAAACAATTGTATTTAACTTCTGAATGACCGTTTCATAAACATTTTCTACCATTTTAATATGTTCATTTTGAAGTTGTATACATGGGAAAAGAGTTGATGCACTGAAATCATGACTTAGTAGGCAGTAATAGCATGTTTAGTTTTTTATTGCCTTAAAGTGCTTTTCAGCGCCTTTGTAGCAATTTCAATGCAACTGCAAAGTTTTGTATGTAACCTCTCAGCGATCAGTTTGTAATCAGTTTTACTAATCTAACATGGTCTCATCGAAGGTTTATACATTGAAAAGTTGTTTTGGCACTGAAATTGTCCAATACAAGTCCATAAAGGTATGTTCCAGTTTTTATTGCTTCAAAGTGCTTTTCAGCGCCTTTGTAACGTTTTCAATGCCACTGCAAAGAATTGTGTTTAACTTCTGAATGACCATTTTCTAAACATTTTCTCCCATTTTAGTATGTTCATTTTGGAGTTGTATACATAGTAAAAGAGTTTATGCACTGAAATCATGACTTACTAGGCAGTAATAGCATGTTTAGTTTTTTATTGCCTTAAAGTGCTTTTCAGCCCCTTAGTAGCATTTTTAATGCAACTGCAAAGTTTTGTATGTAACCTCTCAGCGATCAGTTTGTAATCAGGTTTACTAATCCAACATGGTCTCATCGATGGTTTACACATTGGAAAGTTGTTTTGGAACTGGAATTGTCCAATACAAGTCCAGAAAAGTATCTTCAGGTTTTTATTGCCTTAAAGTGCTTTTCAGCGCCTTTGTAACGTTTTCAATGCAACTGCAAAGAATTGTTTTTAACTTCTGAATGACCATTTTCTTAACATTTTCTCCCATTTTAGTATGTTAATTTTGGAGTTGTGTACATGGGAAAAGAGTTTATGCACTGAAATCATGACTTAGTAGGCAGTAATAGCATGTTTAGTTTTGTATTGCCTTAAAGTGCTTTTCAGCGCCTTTGTAACGTTTTCAATGCAACTGCAAAGAATTGTGTTTAACTTCTGAATGACCATTTTCTAAACATTTTCTCCTATTTTAGAATGTTGTTTTGGAGTTGTATACATGGGAAAAAAGTTTTTGCACTGAAATCATGACTTACTAGGCAGTTATAGCTTGTTTAGTTTTTTTATTGCCTTAAAGTGCTTTTCAGCCCCTTAGTTGCATTTTCATTGCAACTGCAAAGAATTGTGTTTAACTTCTGAATGACCATTTTCTAAACATTTCCTCCCATTTTAGTATGATCATTTTGGAGTTGTATACATAGTAAAAGAGTTTATGCACTGAAATCATGACTTACTAGGCAGTAATAGCATGTTTAGTTTTTTATTGCCTTAAAGTGCTTTTCAGCCCCTTAGTAGCATTTTTAATGCAACTGCAAAGTTTTGTATGTAACCTCTCAGCGATCAGTTTGTAATCAGGTTTACTAATCCAACATGGTCTCATCGATGGTTTACACATTGGAAAGTTGTTTTGGAACTGGAATTGTCCAATACAAGTCCAGAAAAGTATCTTCAGGTTTTTATTGCCTTAAAGTGCTTTTCAGCGCCTTTGTAACGTTTTCAATGCAACTGCAAAGAATTGTTTTTAACTTCTGAATGACCATTTTCTTAACATTTTCTCCCATTTTAGTATGTTAATTTTGGAGTTGTGTACATGGGAAAAGAGTTTATGCACTGAAATCATGACTTAGTAGGCAGTAATAGCATGTTTAGTTTTGTATTGCCTTAAAGTGCTTTTCAGCGCCTTTGTAACGTTTTCAATGCAACTGCAAAGAATTGTGTTTAACTTCTGAATGACCATTTTCTAAACATTTTCTCCTATTTTAGAATGTTGTTTTGGAGTTGTATACATGGGAAAAAAGTTTTTGCACTGAAATCATGACTTACTAGGCAGTTATAGCTTGTTTAGTTTTTTTATTGCCTTAAAGTGCTTTTCAGCCCCTTAGTTGCATTTTCATTGCAACTGCAAAGAATTGTGTTTAACTTCTGAATGACCATTTTCTAAACATTTCCTCCCATTTTAGTATGATCATTTTGGAGTTGTATACATAGTAAAAGAGTTTATGCACTGAAATCATGACTTACTAGGCAGTAATAGCATGTTTAGTTTTTTATTGCCTTAAAGTGCTTTTCAGCCCCTTAGTAGCATTTTTAATGCAACTGCAAAGTTTTGTATGTAACCTCTCAGCGATCAGTTTGTAATCAGGTTTACTAATCCAACATGGTCTCATCGATGGTTTACACATTGGAAAGTTGTTTTGGAACTGGAATTGTCCAATACAAGTCCAGAAAAGTATCTTCAGGTTTTTATTGCCTTAAAGTGCTTTTCAGCGCCTTTGTAACGTTTTCAATGCAACTGCAAAGAATTGTTTTTAACTTCTGAATGACCATTTTCTTAACATTTTCTCCCATTTTAGTATGTTAATTTTGGAGTTGTGTACATGGGAAAAGAGTTTATGCACTGAAATCATGACTTAGTAGGCAGTAATAGCATGTTTAGTTTTGTATTGCCTTAAAGTGCTTTTCAGCGCCTTTGTAACGTTTTCAATGCAACTGCAAATAATTGTGTTTAACTTCTGAATGACCATTTTCTAAACATTTTCTCCTATTTTAGAATGTTGTTTTGGAGTTGTGTACATGGGAAAAGAGTTTATGCACTGAAATCATGACTTAGTAGGCAGTAATAGCATGTTTAGTTTTTTATTGCCTTAAAGTGCTTTTCGGCGCCTTTGTAACGTTTTCAATGCCACTGCAAAGAATTGTTTTTAACTTCTGAATGACCATTTTCTAAACATTTTCTCCCATTTTAATATGTTAATTTTGGAGTTGTGTACATGGGAAAAGAGTTTATGCACTGAAATCATGACTTAGTAGGCAGTAATAGCATGTTTAGTTTTTTATTGCCTTAAAGTGCTTTTCAGCGCCTTTGTAACGTTTTCAATGCAACAACAAACAATTGTATTTAACTTCTGAATGACCGTTTCATAAACATTTTCTACCATTTTAATATGTTCATTTTGAAGTTGTATACATGGGAAAAGAGTTGATGCACTGAAATCATGACTTAGTAGGCAGTAATAGCATGTTTAGTTTTTTATTGCCTTAAAGTGCTTTTCAGCGCCTTTGTAGCAATTTCAATGCAACTGCAAAGTTTTGTATGTAACCTCTCAGCGATCAGTTTGTAATCAGTTTTACTAATCTAACATGGTCTCATCGAAGGTTTATACATTGAAAAGTTGTTTTGGCACTGAAATTGTCCAATACAAGTCCATAAAGGTATGTTCCAGTTTTTATTGCTTCAAAGTGCTTTTCAGCGCCTTTGTAACGTTTTCAATGCCACTGCAAAGAATTGTGTTTAACTTCTGAATGACCATTTTCTAAACATTTTCTCCCATTTTAGTATGTTCATTTTGGAGTTGTATACATAGTAAAAGAGTTTATGCACTGAAATCATGACTTACTAGGCAGTAATAGCATGTTTAGTTTTTTATTGCCTTAAGTGCTTTTCAGCCCCTTAGTAGCATTTTTAATGCAACTGCAAAGTTTTGTATGTAACTGAAATCATGACTTACTAGGCAGTAATAGCATGTTTAGTTTTTTATTGCCTTAAAGTGCTTTTCAGCGCCTTTATAACGTTTTCAATGCAACTGCAAAGAATTGTTTTTAACTTCTGAATGACCTTTTTCTTAACATTTTCTCCCATTTTAGTATGTTAATTTTGGAGTTGTGTACATGGGAAAAGAGTTTATGCACTGAAATCATGACTTAGTAGGCAGTAATAGCATGTTTAGTTTTGTATTGCCTTAAAGTGCTTTTCAGCGCCTTTGTAACGTTTTCAATGCAACTGCAAAGAATTGTGTTTAACTTCTGAATGACCATTTTCTAAACATTTTCTCCTATTTTAGAATGTTGTTTTGGAGTTGTATACATGGGAAAAAAGTTTTTGCACTGAAATCATGACTTACTAGGCAGTTATAGCTTGTTTAGTTTTTTTATTGCCTTAAAGTGCTTTTCAGCCCCTTAGTTGCATTTTCATTGCAACTGCAAAGAATTGTGTTTAACTTCTGAATGACCATTTTCTAAACATTTTCTCCCATTTTAGTATGTTCAGTTTGGAGTTGTATACATGGGAAAAGAGTTTATGCACTGAAATCATGACTTAGTAGGCAGTAATAGCATGTTTAGTTTTTTATTGCCTTAAAGTGCTTTTCAGCGCCTTTGTAACGTTTTTAATGCAACTGCAAAGAATTGTTTTTAACTTCTGAATGACCATTTTCTAAACATTTTCTCCCATTTTAGTATGTTAATTTTGGAGTTGTGTACATGGGAAAAGAGATTATGCACTGAAATCATGACTTACTAGGCAGTTATAGCTTGTTTAGTTTTTTTATTGCCTTAAAGTGCTTTTCAGCCCCTTAGTTGCATTTTCATTGCAACTGCAAAGAATTGTGTTTAACTTCTGAATGACCATTTTCTAAACATTTTCTCCCATTTTAATATGTTAATTTTGGAGTTGTGTACATGGGAAAAGAGTTTATGCACTGAAATCATGACTTAGTAGGCAGTAATAGCATGTTTAGTTTTTTATTGCCTTAAAGTGCTTTTCGGCGCCTTTGTAACGTTTTCAATGCCGCTGCAAAGAATTGTTTTTAACTTCTGAATGACCATTTTCTAAACATTTTCTCCCATTTTAATATGTTAATTTTGGAGTTGTGTACATGGGAAAAGAGTTTATGCACTGAAATCATGACTTAGTAGGCAGTAATAGCATATTTAGTTTTTTATTGCCTTAAAGTGCTTTTCGGCGCCTTTGTAACGTTTTCAATGCCACTGCAAAGAATTGTTTTTAACTTCTGAATGACCATTTTCTAAACATTTTCTCCCATTTAAATATGTTAATTTTGGAGTTGTGTACATGGGAAAAGAGTTTATGCACTGAAATCATGACTTAGTAGGCAGTAATAGCATGTTTAGTTTTTTATTGCCTTAAAGTGCTTTTCAGCGCCTTTGTAACGTTTTCAATGCAACAACAAACAATTGTATTTAACTTCTGAATGACCGTTTCATAAACATTTTCTACCATTTTAATATGTTCATTTTGAAGTTGTATACATGGGAAAAGAGTTGATGCACTGAAATCATGACTTAGTAGGCAGTAATAGCATGTTTAGTTTTTTATTGCCTTAAAGTGCTTTTCAGCGCCTTTGTAGCAATTTCAATGCAACTGCAAAGTTTTGTATGTAACCTCTCAGCGATAAGTTTGTAATCAGTTTTACTAATCTAACATGGTCTCATCGAAGGTTTATATATTGAAAAGTTGTTTTGGCACTGAAATTGTCCAATACAAGTCCATAAAGGTATGTTCCAGTTTTTATTGCTTCAAAGTGCTTTTCAGCGCCTTTGTAACGTTTTCAATGCCACTGCAAAGAATTGTGTTTAACTTCTGAATGACCATTTTCTAAACATTTTCTCCCATTTTAGTATGTTCATTTTGGAGTTGTATACATAGTAAAAGAGTTTATGCACTGAAATCATGACTTACTAGGCAGTAATAGCATGTTTAGTTTTTTATTGCCTTAAAGTGCTTTTCAGCCCCTTAGTAGCATTTTTAATGCAACTGCAAAGTTTTGTATGTAACCTCTCAGCGATCAGTTTGTAATCAGGTTTACTAATCCAACATGGTCTCATCGATGGTTTACACATTGGAAAGTTGTTTTGGAACTGGAATTGTCCAATACAAGTCCAGAAAAGTATCTTCAGGTTTTTATTGCCTTAAAGTGCTTTTCAGCGCCTTTGTAACGTTTTCAATGCAACTGCAAAGAATTGTTTTTAACTTCTGAATGACCATTTTCTTAACATTTTCTCCCATTTTAGTATGTTAATTTTGGAGTTGTGTACATGGGAAAAGAGTTTATGCACTGAAATCATTACTTAGTAGGCAGTAATAGCATGTTTAGTTTTTTATTGCCTTAAAGTGCTTTTCAGCGCCTTTGTAACGTTTTAAATGCAACAACAAACAATTGTATTTAACTTCTGAATGACCGTTTCATAAACATTTTCTACCATTTTAATATGTTCATTTTGAAGTTGTATACATGGGAAAAGAGTTGATGCACTGAAATCATGACTTAGTAGGCAGTAATAGCATGTTTAGTTTTTTATTGCCTTAAAGTGTTTTTCAGCGCCTTTGTAGCAATTTCAATGCAACTGCAAAGTTTTG
This sequence comes from Neosalanx taihuensis, assembly GCA_030340665.1. Lineage (NCBI taxonomy): Eukaryota > Metazoa > Chordata > Actinopteri > Osmeriformes > Salangidae > Neosalanx > Neosalanx taihuensis. The sequence goes on from CM059315.1 coordinate 5,456,706, forward strand.
TATGTAACCTCTCAGCGATCAGTTTGTAATCAGTTTTACTAATCTAACATGGTCTCATCGAAGGTTTATACATTGAAAAGTTGTTTTGGCACTGAAATTGTCCAATACAAGTCCATAAAGGTATGTTCCAGTTTTTATTGCTTCAAAGTGCTTTTCAGCGCCTTTGTAACATTTTCAATGCCACTGCAAAGAATTGTGTTTAACTTCTGAATGACCATTTTCTAAACATTTTCTCCCATTTTTGTATGTTCATTTTGGAGTTGTATACATAGTAAAAGAGTTTATGCACTGAAATCATGACTTACTAGGCAGTAATAGCATGTTTAGTTTTTTATTGCCTTAAAGTGCTTTTCAGCCCCTTAGTAGCATTTTTAATGCAACTGCAAAGTTTTGTTTGTAACCTCTCAGCGATCAGTTTGTAATCAGGTTTACTAATCCAACATGGTCTCATCGATGGTTTACACATTGGAAAGTTGTTTTGGAACTGGAATTGTCCAATACAAGTCCAGAAAAGTATCTTCAGGTTTTTATTGCCTTAAAGTGCTTTTCAGCGCCTTTGTAACGTTTTCAATGCAACTGCAAAGAATTGTTTTTAACTTCTGAATGACCATTTTCTTAACATTTTCTCCCATTTTAGTATGTTAATTTTGGAGTTGTGTACATGGGAAAAGAGTTTATGCACTGAAATCATGACTTAGTAGGCAGTAATAGCATGTTTAGTTTTGTATTGCCTTAAAGTGCTTTTCAGCGCCTTTGTAACGTTTTCAATGCAACTGCAAAGAATTGTGTTTAACTTCTGAATGACCATTTTCTAAACATTTTCTCCTATTTTAGAATGTTGTTTTGGAGTTGTATACATGGGAAAAGAGTTGATGCACTGAAATCATGACTTAGTAGGCAGTAATAGCATGTTTAGTTTTTTATTGCCTTAAAGTGCTTTTCAGCTCCTTAGTAGCAATTTCAATGCAACTGCAAAGTTTTGTATGTAACCTCTTAGCGATAAGTTTGTATTCAGTTTTACTAATCTAACACAGGCTCATAGATGGTTTACACATTGGAAAGTTGTTTTGGCACTGGAATTGTCCAATACATGTCCATAAACGTATGTTCAGGTTTTTATTGCCTTAAAGTGCTTTTCAGTGCCTTTGTAACGTTTTCAATGCAACAGCAAAGAATTGTATTTAACTTCTGAATGACCGTTTCCCAAACATTTTCCACCATTTCAATATGTTCATTTTGGTGTTGTATACATGACAAAAGAGTTGATGCACTGAAATCATGACTTACTAGTCGGTAATAGCATGTTTTGTTTTTTTATTGCCTTAAAGTGCTTTTCAGCTCCTTAGTAGCATTTTCAATGCAACGGCAAAGAATTGTATGTAACCTCTCAGCGATAAGTTTGTAATCAGTTTTACTAATCTAACACGGTCTCATAGATTGTTTACACATTGGAAAGTTGTTTTGGCACTGGAATTGTCCAATACATGTCCATAAAAGTATGTTCAGGTTTTTATTGCCTTAAAGTGCCTTTCAGTGCCTTTGTAACGTTTTCAATGCAACAGCAAAGAATTGTATTTAACTTCTGAATGACCGTTTCCCAAACATTTTCCACCATTTCAATGTGTTCATTTTGGAGTTGTATACATGACAAAAGAGTTGATGCACTGAAATCATGACTTACTAGTCAGTAATAGCATGTTTAGTTTTTTTATTGCATAAAGTGCTTTTCAGTTCCTCAGTAGCATTTGCAATGCAACTGCAAAGTTTTGTATGTAACCTCTCAGCGATAAGTTTGTAATCAGTTTTTTTAATCTAACACGGTCTCATAGATGGTTTACACATTGGAAAGTTGTTTTGGCACTGGAATTGTCCAATACAATTCCATAAAAGTATGTTCAGGTTTTTATTGCCTTAAAGTGCTTTTCAGTGCCTTTGTAACGTTTTCAATGCAACAACGAACAATTGTATTTAACTTCTGAATGACCGTTTCATAAACATTTTCTACCATTTTAATATGTTCATTTTGAAGTTGTATATATGACAAAAGAGTTGATGCACTGAAATCATGACTTACTAGTCAGTAATAGCATGTTTAGTTTTTTTATTGCCTTAAAGTGCTTTTCAGTTCCTTAGTAGCATTTGCAATGCAACTGCAAAGTTTTGTATGTAACCTCTCAGCGATAAGTTTGTATTCAGTTTTACTAATCTAACACGGTCTCATAGATGGTTTACACATTGGAAAGTTGTTTTGGCACTGGAATTGTCCAATACAATTCCATAAAAGTATGTTCAGGTTTTTATTGCCTTAAAGTGCTTTTCAGTGCCTTTGTAACGTTTTCAATGCAACAACAAACAATTGTATTTAACTTCTGAATGACCGTTTCATAAACACTTTCAACTATTTTAATATGTTCATTTTGGAGTTGTATACATGGGAAAAGAGTTTATCCACGGAAATCATGAATTACTAGTCAGTAATAGCATGTTTAGTTTTTTAAATGCCTTAAAGTGCTTTTCAGCTCCTTAGTAGCATTTTCAATGCAACGGCAAAGAATTGTATGTAACCTCTCAGCGATAAGTTTGTAATCAGTTTTACTAATCTAACACGGTCTCATAGATGGTTTACACATTGGAAAGTTGTTTTGGCACTGGAATTGTCCAATACATGTCCATAAAAGTATGTTCAGGTTTTTATTGCCTTAAAGTGCCTTTCAGTGCCTTTGTAACGTTTTCAATGCAACAGCAAAGAATTGTATTTAACTTCTGAATGACCGTTTCCCAAACATTTTCCACCATTTCAATATGTTCATTTTGGAGTTGTATACATGACAAAAGAGTTGATGCACTGAAGTCATGACTTACTAGTCAGTAATAGCATGTTTAGTTTTTTTATTGCCTTAAAGTGCTTTTCAGTTCCTTAGTAGCATTTGCAATGCAACTGCAAAGTTTTGTATGTAACCTCTCAGCGATAAGTTTGTATTCAGTTTTACTAATCTAACACGGTCTCATAGATGGTTTACACATTGGAAAGTTGTTTTGGCACTGGAATTGTCCAATACATGTCCATAAAAGTATGTTCAGGTTTTTATTGCCTTAAAGTGCTTTTCAGTGCCTTTGTAACGTTTTCAATGCAACAGCAAAGAATTGTATTTAACTTCTGAATGACCGTTTCCCAAACATTTTCCACCATTTCAATATGTTCATTTTGGTGTTGTATACATGACAAAAGAGTTGATGCACTGAAATCATGACTTACTAGTCAGTAATAGCATGTTTAGTTTTTTTATTGCCTTAAAGTGCTTTTCAGTTCCTCAGTAGCATTTGCAATGCAACTGCAAAGTTTTGTATGTAACCTCTCAGCGATAAGTTTGTAATCAGTTTTACTAATCTAACACGGTCTCATAGAGGGTTTACACATTGGAAAGTTGTTTTGGCACTGGAATTGTCCAATACATGTCCATAAAAGTATGTTCAGGTTTTTATTGCCTTAAAGTGCCTTTCAGTGCCTTTGTAACGTTTTCAATGCAACAGCAAAGAATTGTATTTAACTTCTGAATGACCGTTTCATAAACACTTTCAACTATTTTAATATGTTCATTTTGGAGTTGTATACATGGGAAAAGAGTTTATCCACGGAAATCATGAATTACTAGTCAGTAATAGCATGTTTAGTTTTTTAAATGCCTTAAAGTGCTTTTCAGCTCCTTAGTAGCATTTTCAATGCAACGGCAAAGAATTGTATGTAACCTCTCAGCGATAAGTTTGTAATCAGTTTTACTAATCTAACACGGTCTCATAGATGGTTTACACATTGGAAAGTTGTTTTGGCACTGGAATTGTCCAATACATGTCCATAAAAGTATGTTCTGGTTTTTATTGCCTTAAAGTGCTTTTCAGTGCCTTTGTAACGTTTTCAATGCAACAGCAAAGAATTGTATTTAACTTCTGAATGACCGTTTCCCAAACATTTTCCACCATTTCAATATGTTCATTTTGGTGTTGTATACATGACAAAAGAGTTGATGCACTGAAATCATGACTTACTAGTCAGTAATAGCATGTTTAGTTTTTTTATTGCCTTAAAGTGCTTTTCAGTTCCTCAGTAGCATTTGCAATGCAACTGCAAAGTTTTGTATGTAACCTCTCAGCGATAAGTTTGTATTCAGTTTTACTAATCTAACAAGGTCTCATAGATGGTTTACACATTGGAAAGTTGTTTTGGCACTGGAATTGTCCAATACATGTCCATAAAAGTATGTTCAGGTTTTTATTGCCTTAAAGTGCTTTTCAGTGCCTTTGTAACGTTTTCAATGCAACAGCAAAGAATTGTATTTAACTTCTGAATGACCGTTTCCCAAACATTTTCCACCATTTCAATATGTTCATTTTGGAGTTGTATACATGATAAAAGAGTTGATGCACTGAAGTCATGACTTACTAGTCAGTAATAGCATGTTTAGTTTTTTTATTGCCTTAAAGTGCTTTTCAGTTCCTTAGTAGCATTTGCAATGCAACTGCAAAGTTTTGTATGTAACCTCTCAGCGATAAGTTTGTATTCAGTTTTACTAATCTAACACGGTCTCATAGATGGTTTACACATTGGAAAGTTGTTTTGGCACTGGAATTGTCCAATACAATTCCATAAAAGTATGTTCAGGTTTTTATTGCCTTAAAGTGCTTTTCAGTGCCTTTGTAACGTTTTCAATGCAACAGCAAAGAATTGTATTTAACTTCTGAATGACCGTTTCATAAACACTTTCAACTATTTTAATATGTTCATTTTGGAGTTGTATACATGGGAAAAGAGTTTATCCACGGAAATCATGAATTACTAGTCAGTAATAGCATGTTTAGTTTTTTAAATGCCTTAAAGTGCTTTTCAGCTCCTTAGTAGCATTTTCAATGCAACGGCAAAGAATTGTATGTAACTTCTCAGCGATAAGTTTGTAATCAGTTTTACTAATCTAACACGGTCTCATAGATGGTTTACACATTGGAAAGTTGTTTTGGCACTGGAATTGTCCAATACATGTCCATAAAAGTACGTTCAGGTTTTTATTGCCTTAAAGTGCTTTTCAGTGCCTTTGTAACGTTTTCAATGCAACAGCAAAGAATTGTATTTAACTTCTGAATGACCGTTTCCCAAACATTTTCCACCATTTCAATATGTTCATTTTGGTGTTGTATACATGACAAAAGAGTTGATGCACTGAAATCATGACTTACTAGTCAGTAATAGCATGTTTAGTTTTTTTATTGCCTTAAAGTGCTTTTCAGTTCCTCAGTAGCATTTGCAATGCAACTGCAAAGTTTTGTATGTAACCTCTCAGCGATAAGTTTGTAATCAGTTTTACTAATCTAACACGGTCTCATAGAGGGTTTACACATTGGAAAGTTGTTTTGGCACTGGAATTGTCCAATACATGTCCATAAAAGTATGTTCAGGTTTTTATTGCCTTAAAGTGCTTTTCAGTGCCTTTGTAACGTTTTCAATGCAACAGCAAAGAATTGTATTTAACTTCTGAATGACCGTTTCCCAAACATTTTCCACCATTTCAATATGTTCATTTTGGTGTTGTATACATGACAAAAGAGTTGATGCACTGAAATCATGACTTACTAGTCGGTAATAGCATGTTTAGTTTTTTAAATGCCTTAAAGTGCTTTTCAGCTCCTTAGTAGCATTTTCAATGCAACGGCAAAGAATTGTATGTAACCTCTCAGCGATAAGTTTGTAATCAGTTTTACTAATCTAACACGGTCTCATAGATGGTTTACACATTGGAAAGTTGTTTTGGCACTGGAATTGTCCAATACATGTCCATAAAAGTACGTTCAGGTTTTTATTGCCTTAAAGTGCTTTTCAGTGCCTTTGTAACGTTTTCAATGCAACAGCAAAGAATTGTATTTAACTTCTGAATGACCGTTTCCCAAACATTTTCCACCATTTCAATATGTTCATTTTGGTGTTGTATACATGACAAAAGAGTTGATGCACTGAAATCATGACTTACTAGTCAGTAATAGCATGTTTAGTTTTTTTATTGCCTTAAAGTGCTTTTCAGTTCCTCAGTAGCATTTGCAATGCAACTGCAAAGTTTTGTATGTAACCTCTCAGCGATAAGTTTGTAATCAGTTTTACTAATCTAACACGGTCTCATAGAGGGTTTACACATTGGAAAGTTGTTTTGGCACTGGAATTGTCCAATACATGTCCATAAAAGTATGTTCAGGTTTTTATTGCCTTAAAGTGCTTTTCAGTGCCTTTGTAACGTTTTCAATGCAACAGCAAAGAATTGTATTTAACTTCTGAATGACCGTTTCCCAAACATTTTCCACCATTTCAATATGTTCATTTTGGTGTTGTATACATGACAAAAGAGTTGATGCACTGAAATCATGACTTACTAGTCGGTAATAGCATGTTTTGTTTTTTAATTGCCTTAAAGTGCTTTTCAGCTCCTTAGTAGCATTTTCAATGCAACGGCAAAGAATTGTAAGTAACCTCTCAGCGATAAGTTTGTAATCAGTTTTACTAATCTACCACGGTCTCATAGATGGTTTACACATTGGAAAGTTGTTTTGGCACTGGAATTGTCCAATACATGTCCATAAAAGTATGTTCAGGTTTTTATTGCCTTAAAGTGCTTTTCAGTGCCTTTGTAACGTTTTCAATGCAACAGCAAAGAATTGTATTTAACTTCTGAATGACCGTTTCCCAAACATTTTCCACCATTTCAATATGTTCATTTTGGTGTTGTATACATGACAAAAGAGTTGATGCACTGAAATCATGACTTACTAGTCAGTAATAGCATGTTTAGTTTTTTTATTGCCTTAAAGTGCTTTTCAGTTCCTCAGTAGCATTTGCAATGCAACTGCAAAGTTTTGTATGTAACCTCTCAGCGATAAGTTTGTATTCAGTTTTACTAATCTAACAAGGTCTCATAGATGGTTTACACATTGGAAAGTTGTTTTGGCACTGGAATTGTCCAATACATGTCCATAAAAGTATGTTCAGGTTTTTATTGCCTTAAAGTGCTTTTCAGTGCCTTTGTAACGTTTTCAATGCAACAGCAAAGAATTGTATTTAACTTCTGAATGACCGTTTCCCAAACATTTTCCACCATTTCAATATGTTCATTTTGGAGTTGTATACATGATAAAAGAGTTGATGCACTGAAGTCATGACTTACTAGTCAGTAATAGCATGTTTAGTTTTTTTATTGCCTTAAAGTGCTTTTCAGTTCCTTAGTAGCATTTGCAATGCAACTGCAAAGTTTTGTATGTAACCTCTCAGCGATAAGTTTGTATTCAGTTTTACTAATCTAACACGGTCTCATAGATGGTTTACACATTGGAAAGTTGTTTTGGCACTGGAATTGTCCAATACAATTCCATAAAAGTATGTTCAGGTTTTTATTGCCTTAAAGTGCTTTTCAGTGCCTTTGTAACGTTTTCAATGCAACAGCAAAGAATTGTATTTAACTTCTGAATGACCGTTTCATAAACACTTTCAACTATTTTAATATGTTCATTTTGGAGTTGTATACATGGGAAAAGAGTTTATCCACGGAAATCATGAATTACTAGTCAGTAATAGCATGTTTAGTTTTTTAAATGCCTTAAAGTGCTTTTCAGCTCCTTAGTAGCATTTTCAATGCAACGGCAAAGAATTGTATGTAACTTCTCAGCGATAAGTTTGTAATCAGTTTTACTAATCTAACACGGTCTCATAGATGGTTTACACATTGGAAAGTTGTTTTGGCACTGGAATTGTCCAATACATGTCCATAAAAGTACGTTCAGGTTTTTATTGCCTTAACCCTCCTGTTGTGTTCCGGTCAAAAGTGACCGATTTACATGTTTTCTCTAAAAAAAAATGTAGTAAATTCATTCTGATTGCCATGAGATTCCATGACTTTGTTCCCACAGGGTATCTAAACAGCCAAGAGAATTTGTTAAGAATTTCAAAAAAATCTGGGTGTTTTATTTAACTTTGTTACACCCATGATGTTCCCGGTCAAAAATGACCGGTCATTCAAATTAATGGTTAAGACAAAAAAAAATTTAATAATATTTTGTCCAGGCACACACACATTCAACAGATGGACACACTTACACTCCCAGCCCCCAAAATGCACAAACATACTACATACACACACAATAGTCCCCTTCTTGGCTTCCATTGCTACCCCCACGAGACCCTTGCCCAAATAGAATCTATTACCCATGGGAACCACACCCAGATAGAATCTTTCACCCATGGGAACCATGCCCAAATACAATCTTTCACCCACGGGAACCAAACCTGTTGGATTTGCTTATAATTCATGCTATGGCAGCACGATGACCAAACGGTATTCTGTATGTGAGGCTATTGATCACATCTTTGACCCTGGCACTGATGAGTGTCAGTAGGGAGTTTCAAAATGGGAGTTTGTCCTGGGGTTCATCACCACCTGAGAGGAGAGGTTGACTGTCGACAGAAAATGTCATCCGGATGACCCCAGGGCCAACCAGATAGGCCATGGGTGTCCAATCCTGGTCCTCGAAGGCCACTGTCCTGAAGGCTTTCGATGTTTCCCTGCTCCAGCACCTGATTCTAATGAATGGGCTGTTATCAAGCTATATGGAAGGCTAGATAATGACCTTTCATTTGAATAAGGTGTGCTGGAGCAGGGAAACATCTAAAACCTTCAGGACATTGGCCCTTGAGGACAAGGATTGGACACCCATGAGATAGGCCATCTCCCGGGTTGATGACATCAAATCCTGCTTGGAACTGTTCCCCACAGTCTCCCAGTCTCCTGCCTACTATACTAACTTATACATCCATCTGCTGAACTCATTCTATTGTACAATTATTGCCGTGACGCTTGTGCGTCTACTGAAGTCACCGGGCCCGGCTTTGCTAACAGCCTCAACGTCCCAAAACAAGATGAATATTTCTGGCTCCAGCACACCTGATTCTAATGAATTGGTTGTTATCAAGCTATGTGGAAGCCTGGATAATGACCTTTCTTTTGAATCAGGTGTGCTGGAGCAAGGAAATATCTAAAACCTTCAGGACAGCGGCCCTTGAGGACCAGGATTGGACACCCATGAGATAGGCCATCTCCCGGGTTTATGACATAAAATCCTGATTGGAACTGTTCAGAGTCCATTGAAATGATAATCATGTCCTTGTAAGGTCTTTATACAAAGTAGTCTATCATAAATAGAACAATATTTGTCATCTGGATACTTGTTATATTCAAAATAATCCATAATTTTGCTGTTTTCACTCAAAAACGAGTTGCATGTGCTTAGGTCAATGAGGCCTAGAGACCATAAAGGGCAAACAGAAGTTAAAAACTTGTAATATTAACAAGAACTTAAGTTGCTTAAAACATCTAACACAACATTAGTTGATAATATATGTATTATTATGGAATTATAATCAGGTATAATGAGGCGGTCACTTTTGACCGGGAACACAAAAGTAGTGACAACAAACGAACACAACAGGAGGGTTAAAGTGCTTTTCAGTGCCTTTGTAACGTTTTCAATGCAACAGCAAAGAATTGTATTTAACTTCTGAATGACCGTTTCCCAAACATTTTCCACCATTTCAATATGTTCATTTTGGTGTTGTATACATGACAAAAGAGTTGATGCACTGAAATCATGACTTACTAGTCAGTAATAGCATGTTTAGTTTTTTTATTGCCTTAAAGTGCTTTTCAGTTCCTCAGTAGCATTTGCAATGCAACTGCAAAGTTTTGTATGTAACCTCTCAGCGATAAGTTTGTAATCAGTTTTACTAATCTAACACGGTCTCATAGAGGGTTTACACATTGGAAAGTTGTTTTGGCACTGGAATTGTCCAATACATGTCCATAAAAGTATGTTCAGGTTTTTATTGCCTTAAAGTGCCTTTCAGTGCCTTTGTAACGTTTTCAATGCAACAGCAAAGAATTGTATTTAACTTCTGAATGACCGTTTCATAAACACTTTCAACTATTTTAATATGTTCATTTTGGAGTTGTATACATGGGAAAAGAGTTTATCCACGGAAATCATGAATTACTAGTCAGTAATAGCATGTTTAGTTTTTTAAATGCCTTAAAGTGCTTTTCAGCTCCTTAGTAGCATTTTCAATGCAACGGCAAAGAATTGTATGTAACCTCTCAGCGATAAGTTTGTAATCAGTTTTACTAATCTAACACGGTCTCATAGATGGTTTACACATTGGAAAGTTGTTTTGGCACTGGAATTGTCCAATACATGTCCATAAAAGTATGTTCAGGTTTTTATTGCCTTAAAGTGCTTTTCAGTGCCTTTGTAACGTTTTCAATGCAACAGCAAAGAATTGTATTTAACTTCTGAATGACCGTTTCCCAAACATTTTCCACCATTTCAATATGTTCATTTTGGAGTTGTATACATGACAAAAGAGTTGATGCACTGAAATCATGACTTACTAGTCGGTAATAGCATGTTTTGTTTTTTTATTGCCTTAAAGTGCTTTTCAGCTCCTTAGTAGCATTTTCAATGCAACGGCAAAGAATTGTATGTAACCTCTCAGCGATAAGTTTGTAATCAGTTTTACTAATCTAACACGGTCTCATAGATGGTTTACACATTGGAAAGTTGTTTTGGCACTGGAATTGTCCAATACATGTGCATAAAAGTATGTTCAGGTTTTTATTGCCTTAAAGTGCTTTTCAGTGCCTTTGTAACGTTTTCAATGCAACAGCAAAGAATTGTATTTAACTTCTGAATGACCGTTTCCCAAACATTTTCCACCATTTCAATATGTTCATTTTGGAGTTGTATACATGACAAAAGAGTTGATGCACTGAAATCATGACTTACTAGTCGGTAATAGCATGTTTTGTTTTTTTATTGCCTTAAAGTGCTTTTCAGCTCCTTAGTAGCATTTTCAATGCAACGGCAAAGAATTGTATGTAACCTCTCAGCGATAAGTTTGTAATCAGTTTTACTAATCTAACACGGTCTCATAGATGGTTTACACATTGGAAAGTTGTTTTGGCACTGGAATTGTCCAATACATGTCCATAAAAGTATGTTCAGGTTTTTATTGCCTTAAAGTGCTTTTCAGTGCCTTTGTAACGTTTTCAATGCAACAGCAAAGAATTGTATTTAACTTCTGAATGACCGTTTCCCAAACATTTTCCACCATTTCAATATGTTCATTTTGGAGTTGTATACATGACAAAAGAGTTGATGCACTGAAATCATGACTTACTAGTCGGTAATAGCATGTTTTGTTTTTTTATTGCCTTAAAGTGCTTTTCAGCTCCTTAGTAGCATTTTCAATGCAACGGCAAAGAATTGTATGTAACCTCTCAGCGATAAGTTTGTAATCAGTTTTACTAATCTAACACGGTCTCATAGATGGTTTACACATTGGAAAGTTGTTTTGGCACTGGAATTGTCCAATACATGTGCATAAAAGTATGTTCAGGTTTTTATTTCCTTAAAGTGCCTTTCAGTGCCTTTGTAACGTTTTCAATGCAACAGCAAAGAATTGTATTTAACTTCTGAATGACCGTTTCCCAAACATTTTCCACCATTTCAATATGTTCATTTTGGAGTTGTATACATGACAAAAGAGTTGATGCACTGAAATCATGACTTACTAGTCAGTAATAGCATGTTTAGTTTTTTTATTGCCTTAAAGTGCTTTTCAGTTCCTCAGTAGCATTTGCAATGCAACTGCAAAGTTTTGTATGTAACCTCTCAGCGATAAGTTTGTATTCAGTTTTACTAATCTAACACGGTCTCATAGATGGTTTACACATTGGAAAGTTGTTTTGGCACTGGAATTGTCCAATACATGTCCATAAAAGTATGTTCAGGTTTTTATTGCCTTAAAGTGCTTTTCAGTGCCTTTGTAACGTTTTCAATGCAACAGCAAAGAATTGTATTTAACTTCTGAATGACCGTTTCATAAACACTTTCAACTATTTTAATATGTTCATTTTGGAGTTGTATACATGGGAAAAGAGTTTATCCACGGAAATCATGAATTACTAGTCAGTAATAGCATGTTTAGTTTTTTAAATGCCTTAAAGTGCTTTTCAGCTCCTTAGTAGCATTTTCAATGCAACGGCAAAGAATTGTATGTAACCTCTCAGCGATAAGTTTGTAATCAGTTTTACTAATCTAACACGGTCTCATAGATGGTTTACACATTGGAAAGTTGTTTTGGCACTGGAATTGTCCAATACATGTCCATAAAAGTATGTTCAGGTTTTTATTGCCTTAAAGTGCTTTTCAGTGCCTTTGTAACGTTTTCAATGCAACAGCAAAGAATTGTATTTAACTTCTGAATGACCGTTTCCCAAACATTTTCCACCATTTCAATATGTTCATTTTGGAGTTGTATACATGATAAAAGAGTTGATGCACTGAAGTCATGACTTACTAGTCAGTAATAGCATGTTTAGTTTTTTTATTGCCTTAAAGTGCTTTTCAGTTCCTTAGTAGCATTTGCAATGCAACTGCAAAGTTTTGTATGTAACCTCTCAGCGATAAGTTTGTATTCAGTTTTACTAATCTAACACGGTCTCATAGATGGTTTACACATTGGAAAGTTGTTTTGGCACTGGAATTGTCCAATACAATTCCATAAAAGTATGTTCAGGTTTTTATTGCCTTAAAGTGCTTTTCAGTGCCTTTGTAACGTTTTCAATGCAACAGCAAAGAATTGTATTTAACTTCTGAATGACCGTTTCATAAACACTTTCAACTATTTTAATATGTTCATTTTGGAGTTGTATACATGGGAAAAGAGTTTATCCACGGAAATCATGAATTACTAGTCAGTAATAGCATGTTTAGTTTTTTAAATGCCTTAAAGTGCTTTTCAGCTCCTTAGTAGCATTTTCAATGCAACGGCAAAGAATTGTATGTAACTTCTCAGCGATAAGTTTGTAATCAGTTTTACTAATCTAACACGGTCTCATAGATGGTTTACACATTGGAAAGTTGTTTTGGCACTGGAATTGTCCAATACATGTCCATAAAAGTACGTTCAGGTTTTTATTGCCTTAAAGTGCTTTTCAGTGCCTTTGTAACGTTTTCAATGCAACAGCAAAGAATTGTATTTAACTTCTGAATGACCGTTTCCCAAACATTTTCCACCATTTCAATATGTTCATTTTGGTGTTGTATACATGACAAAAGAGTTGATGCACTGAAATCATGACTTACTAGTCAGTAATAGCATGTTTAGTTTTTTTATTGCCTTAAAGTGCTTTTCAGTTCCTCAGTAGCATTTGCAATGCAACTGCAAAGTTTTGTATGTAACCTCTCAGCGATAAGTTTGTAATCAGTTTTACTAATCTAACACGGTCTCATAGAGGGTTTACACATTGGAAAGTTGTTTTGGCACTGGAATTGTCCAATACATGTCCATAAAAGTATGTTCAGGTTTTTATTGCCTTAAAGTGCCTTTCAGTGCCTTTGTAACGTTTTCAATGCAACAGCAAAGAATTGTATTTAACTTCTGAATGACCGTTTCATAAACACTTTCAACTATTTTAATATGTTCATTTTGGAGTTGTATACATGGGAAAAGAGTTTATCCACGGAAATCATGAATTACTAGTCAGTAATAGCATGTTTAGTTTTTTAAATGCCTTAAAGTGCTTTTCAGCTCCTTAGTAGCATTTTCAATGCAACGGCAAAGAATTGTATGTAACCTCTCAGCGATAAGTTTGTAATCAGTTTTACTAATCTAACACGGTCTCATAGATGGTTTACACATTGGAAAGTTGTTTTGGCACTGGAATTGTCCAATACATGTCCATAAAAGTATGTTCAGGTTTTTATTGCCTTAAAGTGCTTTTCAGTGCCTTTGTAACGTTTTCAATGCAACAGCAAAGAATTGTATTTAACTTCTGAATGACCGTTTCCCAAACATTTTCCACCATTTCAATATGTTCATTTTGGAGTTGTATACATGACAAAAGAGTTGATGCACTGAAATCATGACTTACTAGTCAGTAATAGCATGTTTAGTTTTTTTATTGCCTTAAAGTGCTTTTCAGTTCCTCAGTAGCATTTGCAATGCAACTGCAAAGTTTTGTATGTAACCTCTCAGCGATAAGTTTGTATTCAGTTTTACTAATCTAACACGGTCTCATAGATGGTTTACACATTGGAAAGTTGTTTTGGCACTGGAATTGTCCAATACATGTCCATAAAAGTATGTTCAGGTTTTTATTGCCTTAAAGTGCTTTTCAGTGCCTTTGTAACGTTTTCAATGCAACAGCAAAGAATTGTATTTAACTTCTGAATGACCGTTTCATAAACACTTTCAACTATTTTAATATGTTCATTTTGGAGTTGTATACATGGGAAAAGAGTTTATCCACGGAAATCATGAATTACTAGTCAGTAATAGCATGTTTAGTTTTTTAAATGCCTTAAAGTGCTTTTCAGCTCCTTAGTAGCATTTTCAATGCAACGGCAAAGAATTGTATGTAACCTCTCAGCGATAAGTTTGTAATCAGTTTTACTAATCTAACACGGTCTCATAGATGGTTTACACATTGGAAAGTTGTTTTGGCACTGGAATTGTCCAATACATGTGCATAAAAGTATGTTCAGGTTTTTATTGCCTTAAAGTGCTTTTCAGTGCCTTTGTAACGTTTTCAATGCAACAGCAAAGAATTGTATTTAACTTCTGAATGACCGTTTCCCAAACATTTTCCACCATTTCAATATGTTCATTTTGGAGTTGTATACATGACAAAAGAGTTGATGCACTGAAATCATGACTTACTAGTCGGTAATAGCATGTTTTGTTTTTTTATTGCCTTAAAGTGCTTTTCAGCTCCTTAGTAGCATTTTCAATGCAACGGCAAAGAATTGTATGTAACCTCTCAGCGATAAGTTTGTAATCAGTTTTACTAATCTAACACGGTCTTATAGATGGTTTACACATTGGAAAGTTGTTTTGGCACTGGAATTGTCCAATACATGTCCATAAAAGTATGTTCAGGTTTTTATTGCCTTAAAGTGCTTTTCAGTGCCTTTGTAACGTTTTCAATGCAACAGCAAAGAATTGTATTTAACTTCTGAATGACCGTTTCCCAAACATTTTCCACCATTTCAATATGTTCATTTTGGAGTTGTATACATGACAAAAGAGTTGATGCACTGAAATCATGACTTACTAGTCGGTAATAGCATGTTTTGTTTTTTTATTGCCTTAAAGTGCTTTTCAGCTCCTTAGTAGCATTTTCAATGCAACGGCAAAGAATTGTATGTAACCTCTCAGCGATAAGTTTGTAATCAGTTTTACTAATCTAACACGGTCTCATAGATGGTTTACACATTGGAAAGTTGTTTTGGCACTGGAATTGTCCAATACATGTGCATAAAAGTATGTTCAGGTTTTTATTTCCTTAAAGTGCCTTTCAGTGCCTTTGTAACGTTTTCAATGCAACAGCAAAGAATTGTATTTACCTTCTGAATGACCGTTTCCCAAACATTTTCCACCATTTCAATATGTTCATTTTGGAGTTGTATACATGACAAAAGAGTTGATGCACTGAAATCATGACTTACTAGTCAGTAATAGCATGTTTAGTTTTTTTATTGCCTTAAAGTGCTTTTCAGTTCCTCAGTAGCATTTGCAATGCAACTGCAAAGTTTTGTATGTAACCTCTCAGCGATAAGTTTGTATTCAGTTTTACTAATCTAACACGGTCTCATAGATGGTTTACACATTGGAAAGTTGTTTTGGCACTGGAATTGTCCAATACATGTCCATAAAAGTATGTTCAGGTTTTTATTGCCTTAAAGTGCTTTTCAGTGCCTTTGTAACGTTTTCAATGCAACAGCAAAGAATTGTATTTAACTTCTGAATGACCGTTTCATAAACACTTTCAACTATTTTAATATGTTCATTTTGGAGTTGTATACATGGGAAAAGAGTTTATCCACGGAAATCATGAATTACTAGTCAGTAATAGCATGTTTAGTTTTTTAAATGCCTTAAAGTGCTTTTCAGCTCCTTAGTAGCATTTTCAATGCAACGGCAAAGAATTGTATGTAACCTCTCAGCGATAAGTTTGTAATCAGTTTTACTAATCTAACACGGTCTCATAGATGGTTTACACATTGGAAAGTTGTTTTGGCACTGGAATTGTCCAATACATGTGCATAAAAGTATGTTCAGGTTTTTATTGCCTTAAAGTGCTTTTCAGTGCCTTTGTAACGTTTTCAATGCAACAGCAAAGAATTGTATTTAACTTCTGAATGACCGTTTCCCAAACATTTTCCACCATTTCAATATGTTCATTTTGGAGTTGTATACATGACAAAAGAGTTGATGCACTGAAATCATGACTTACTAGTCGGTAATAGCATGTTTTGTTTTTTTATTGCCTTAAAGTGCTTTTCAGCTCCTTAGTAGCATTTTCAATGCAACGGCAAAGAATTGTATGTAACCTCTTAGCGATAAGTTTGTAATCAGTTTTACTAATCTAACACGGTCTCATAGATGGTTTACACATTGGAAAGTTGTTTTGGCACTGGAATTGTCCAATACATGTCCATAAAAGTATGTTCAGGTTTTTATTGCCTTAAAGTGCTTTTCAGTGCCTTTGTAACGTTTTCAATGCAACAGCAAAGAATTGTATTTAACTTCTGAATGACCGTTTCCCAAACATTTTCCACCATTTCAATATGTTCATTTTGGAGTTGTATACATGACAAAAGAGTTGATGCACTGAAATCATGACTTACTAGTCAGTAATAGCATGTTTAGTTTTTTTATTGCCTTAAAGTGCTTTTCAGTTCCTCAGTAGCATTTGCAATGCAACTGCAAAGTTTTGTATGTAACCTCTCAGCGATAAGTTTGTATTCAGTTTTACTAATCTAACACGGTCTCATAGATGGTTTACACATTGGAAAGTTGTTTTGGCACTGGAATTGTCCAATACATGTCCATAAAAGTATGTTCAGGTTTTTATTGCCTTAAAGTGCTTTTCAGTGCCTTTGTAACGTTTTCAATGCAACAGCAAAGAATTGTATTTAACTTCTGAATGACCGTTTCATAAACACTTTCAACTATTTTAATATGTTCATTTTGGAGTTGTATACATGGGAAAAGAGTTTATCCAAGGAAATCATGAATTACTAGTCAGTAATAGCATGTTTAGTTTTTTAAATGCCTTAAAGTGCTTTTCAGCTCCTTAGTAGCATTTTCAATGCAACGGCAAAGAATTGTATGTAACCTCTCAGCGATAAGTTTGTAATCAGTTTTACTAATCTAACACGGTCTCATAGATGGTTTACACATTGGAAAGTTGTTTTGGCACTGGAATTGTCCAATACATGTGCATAAAAGTATGTTCAGGTTTTTATTTCCTTAAAGTGCCTTTCAGTGCCTTTGTAACGTTTTCAATGCAACAGCAAAGAATTGTATTTAACTTCTGAATGACCGTTTCCCAAACATTTTCCACCATTTCAATATGTTCATTTTGGAGTTGTATACATGACAAAAGAGTTGATGCACTGAAATCATGACTTACTAGTCGGTAATAGCATGTTTTGTTTTTTTATTGCCTTAAAGTGCTTTTCAGCTCCTTAGTAGCATTTTCAATGCAACGGCAAAGAGTTGTATGTAACCTCTCAGCGATAAGTTTGTAATCAGTTTTACTAATCTAACACGGTCTCATAGATGGTTTACACATTGGAAAGTTGTTTTGGCACTGGAATTGTCCAATACATGTCCATAAAAGTATGTTCAGGTTTTTATTGCCTTAAAGTGCTTTTCAGTGCCTTTGTAACGTTTTCAATGCAACAGCAAAGAATTGTATTTAACTTCTGAATGACCGTTTCCCAAACATTTTCCACCATTTCAATATGTTCATTTTGGAGTTGTATACATGACAAAAGAGTTGATGCACTGAAACCATGACTTTTTAGTCGGTAATAGCATGTTTTGTTTTTTTATTGCCTTAAAGTGCTTTTCAGCTCCTTAGTAGCATTTTCAATGCAACGGCAAAGAATTGTATGTAACCTCTCAGCGATAAGTTTGTAATCAGTTTTACTAATCTAACACGGTCTCATAGATGGTTTACACATTGGAAAGTTGTTTTGGCACTGGAATTGTCCAATACATGTCCATAAAAGTATGTTCAGGTTTTTATTGCCTTAAAGTGCTTTTCAGTGCCTTTGTAACGTTTTCAATGCAACAGCAAAGAATTGTATTTAACTTCTGAATGACCGTTTCCCAAACATTTTCCACCATTTCAATATGTTCATTTTGGAGTTGTATACATGACAAAAGAGTTGATGCACTGAAATCATGACTTACTAGTCGGTAATAGCATGTTTTGTTTTTTTATTGCCTTAAAGTGCTTTTCAGCTCCTTAGTAGCATTTTCAATGCAACGGCAAAGAATTGTATGTAACCTCTCAGCGATAAGTTTGTAATCAGTTTTACTAATCTAACACGGTCTCATAGATGGTTTACACATTGGAAAGTTGTTTTGGCACTGGAATTGTCCAATACATGTCCATAAAAGTATGTTCAGGTTTTTATTGCCTTAAAGTGCTTTTCAGTGCCTTTGTAACGTTTTCAATGCAACAGCAAAGAATTGTATTTAACTTCTGAATGACCGTTTCCCAAACATTTTCCACCATTTCAATATGTTCATTTTGGAGTTGTATACATGACAAAAGAGTTGATGCACTGAAATCATGACTTACTAGTCGGTAATAGCATGTTTTGTTTTTTTATTGCCTTAAAGTGCTTTTCAGCTCCTTAGTAGCATTTTCAATGCAACGGCAAAGAATTGTATGTAACCTCTCAGCGATAAGTTTGTAATCAGTTTTACTAATCTAACACGGTCTCATAGATGGTTTACACATTGGAAAGTTGTTTTGGCACTGGAATTGTCCAATACATGTGCATAAAAGTATGTTCAGGTTTTTATTTCCTTAAAGTGCCTTTCAGTGCCTTTGTAACGTTTTCAATGCAACAGCAAAGAATTGTATTTAACTTCTGAATGACCGTTTCCCAAACATTTTCCACCATTTCAATATGTTCATTTTGGAGTTGTATACATGACAAAAGAGTTGATGCACTGAAATCATGACTTACTAGTCAGTAATAGCATGTTTAGTTTTTTTATTGCCTTAAAGTGCTTTTCAGTTCCTCAGTAGCATTTGCAATGCAACTGCAAAGTTTTGTATGTAACCTCTCAGCGATAAGTTTGTATTCAGTTTTACTAATCTAACACGGTCTCATAGATGGTTTACACATTGGAAAGTTGTTTTGGCACTGGAATTGTCCAATACATGTCCATAAAAGTATGTTCAGGTTTTTATTGCCTTAAAGTGCTTTTCAGTGCCTTTGTAACGTTTTCAATGCAACAGCAAAGAATTGTATTTAACTTCTGAATGACCGTTTCATAAACACTTTCAACTATTTTAATATGTTCATTTTGGAGTTGTATACATGGGAAAAGAGTTTATCCACGGAAATCATGAATTACTAGTCAGTAATAGCATGTTTAGTTTTTTAAATGCCTTAAAGTGCTTTTCAGCTCCTTAGTAGCATTTTCAATGCAACGGCAAAGAATTGTATGTAACCTCTCAGCGATAAGTTTGTAATCAGTTTTACTAATCTAACACGGTCTCATAGATGGTTTACACATTGGAAAGTTGTTTTGGCACTGGAATTGTCCAATACATGTGCATAAAAGTATGTTCAGGTTTTTATTTCCTTAAAGTGCCTTTCAGTGCCTTTGTAACGTTTTCAATGCAACAGCAAAGAATTGTATTTAACTTCTGAATGACCGTTTCCCAAACATTTTCCACCATTTCAATATGTTCATTTTGGAGTTGTATACATGACAAAAGAGTTGATGCACTGAAATCATGACTTACTAGTCGGTAATAGCATGTTTAGTTTTTTAAATGCCTTAAAGTGCTTTTCAGCTCCTTAGTAGCATTTTCAATGCAACAGCAAAGAATTGTATGTAACCTCTCAGTGATAAGTTTTGAATCAGTTTTGCTAATCTAACACGGTCTCATAGATGGTTTATACATTGAAAAGTTGTTTTGGCATTGGAATTTTCCAATACAAGTCCATAAAAGTATGTTCAGGTTCTTATTGCCTTAAACTGCTTTTCACTGCCTTTGTAACGTTTTCAATGCAACGGCAAAGAATTGTATTTAACTTCTGAATGACCATTTTCTAAACATTTTCTACCATTTTAACATTTTCATTTCGGAGTTGTATACATGGGAAAAGAGTTTATGCACTGAAATCATGAATTACTAGTCAGTAATAGCATGTTTAGTTTTTTAAATGCCTTAAAGTGCTTTTCAGCTCCTTAGTAGCATTTTCAATGCAACGGCAAAGAATTGTATGTAACTTCTTAGCGATAAGTTTGTAATCAGTTTTTCTAATCTAACACGGTCTCATAGATGGTTTACACATTGGAAAGTTGTTTTGGCACTGGAATTGTCCAATACATGTCCATAAAAGTATGTTCAGGTTTTTATTGCCTTAAAGTGCTTTTCAGTGCCTTTGTAACGTTTTCAATGCAACAGCAAAGAATTGTATTTAACTTCTGAATGACCGTTTCCCAAACATTTTCCACCATTTCAATATGTTCATTTTGGTGTTGTATACATGACAAAAGAGTTGATGCACTGAAATCATGACTTACTAGTCAGTAATAGCATGTTTAGTTTTTTTATTGCCTTAAAGTGCTTTTCAGTTCCTCAGTAGCATTTGCAATGCAACTGCAAAGTTTTGTATGTAACCTCTCAGCGATAAGTTTGTAATCAGTTTTACTAATCTAACACGGTCTCATAGAGGGTTTACACATTGGAAAGTTGTTTTGGCACTGGAATTGTCCAATACATGTCCATAAAAGTATGTTCAGGTTTTTATTGCCTTAAAGTGCCTTTCAGTGCCTTTGTAACGTTTTCAATGCAACAGCAAAGAATTGTATTTAACTTCTGAATGACCGTTTCCCAAACATTTTCCACCATTTCAATATGTTCATTTTGGAGTTGTATACATGACAAAAGAGTTGATGCACTGAAATCATGACTTACTAGTCAGTAATAGCATGTTTAGTTTTTTTATTGCCTTAAAGTGCTTTTCAGTTCCTCAGTAGCATTTGCAATGCAACTGCAAAGTTTTGTATGTAACCTCTCAGCGATAAGTTTGTAATCAGTTTAACTAATCTAACACGGTCTCATAGAGGGTTTACACATTGGAAAGTTGTTTTGGCACTGGAATTGTCCAATACATGTCCATAAAAGTATGTTCAGGTTTTTATTGCCTTAAAGTGCCTTTCAGTGCCTTTGTAACGTTTTCAATGCAACAGCAAAGAATTGTATTTAACTTCTGAATGACCGTTTCCCAAACATTTTCCACCATTTCAATATGTTCATTTTGGAGTTGTATACATGACAAAAGAGTTGATGCACTGAAATCATGACTTACTAGTCGGTAATAGCATGTTTTGTTTTTTTATTGCCTTAAAGTGCTTTTCAGCTCCTTAGTAGCATTTTCAATGCAACGGCAAAGAATTGTATGTAACCTCTCAGCGATAAGTTTGTAATCAGTTTTACTAATCTAACACGGTCTCATAGATGGTTTACACATTGGAAAGTTGTTTTGGCACTGGAATTGTCCAATACATGTCCATAAAAGTATGTTCAGGTTTTTATTGCCTTAAAGTGCTTTTCAGTGCCTTTGTAACGTTTTCAATGCAACAGCAAAGAATTGTATTTAACTTCTGAATGACCGTTTCCCAAACATTTTCCACCATTTCAATATGTTCATTTTGGAGTTGTATACATGACAAAAGAGTTGATGCACTGAAATCATGACTTACTAGTCAGTAATAGCATGTTTAGTTTTTTTATTGCCTTAAAGTGCTTTTCAGTTCCTCAGTAGCATTTGCAATGCAACTGCAAAGTTTTGTATGTAACCTCTCAGCGATAAGTTTGTATTCAGTTTTACTAATCTAACACGGTCTCATAGATGGTTTACACATTGGAAAGTTGTTTTGGCACTGGAATTGTCCAATACATGTCCATAAAAGTATGTTCAGGTTTTTATTGCCTTAAAGTGCTTTTCAGTGCCTTTGTAACGTTTTCAATGCAACAGCAAAGAATTGTATTTAACTTCTGAATGACCGTTTCATAAACACTTTCAACTATTTTAATATGTTCATTTTGGAGTTGTATACATGGGAAAAGAGTTTATCCACGGAAATCATGAATTACTAGTCAGTAATAGCATGTTTAGTTTTTTAAATGCCTTAAAGTGCTTTTCAGCTCCTTAGTAGCATTTTCAATGCAACGGCAAAGAATTGTATGTAACCTCTCAGCGATAAGTTTGTAATCAGTTTTACTAATCTAACACGGTCTCATAGATGGTTTACACATTGGAAAGTTGTTTTGGCACTGGAATTGTCCAATACATGTGCATAAAAGTATGTTCAGGTTTTTATTTCCTTAAAGTGCCTTTCAGTGCCTTTGTAACGTTTTCAATGCAACAGCAAAGAATTGTATTTAACTTCTGAATGACCGTTTCCCAAACATTTTCCACCATTTCAATATGTTCATTTTGGAGTTGTATACATGACAAAAGAGTTGATGCACTGAAATCATGACTTACTAGTCGGTAATAGCATGTTTTGTTTTTTTATTGCCTTAAAGTGCTTTTCAGCTCCTTAGTAGCATTTTCAATGCAACGGCAAAGAATTGTATGTAACCTCTCAGCGATAAGTTTGTAATCAGTTTTACTAATCTAACACGGTCTCATAGATGGTTTACACATTGGAAAGTTGTTTTGGCACTGGAATTGTCCAATACATGTCCATAAAAGTATGTTCAGGTTTTTATTGCCTTAAAGTGCTTTTCAGTGCCTTTGTAACGTTTTCAATGCAACAGCAAAGAATTGTATTTAACTTCTGAATGACCGTTTCCCAAACATTTTCCACCATTTCAATATGTTCATTTTGGAGTTGTATACATGACAAAAGAGTTGATGCACTGAAATCATGACTTACTAGTCGGTAATAGCATGTTTTGTTTTTTTATTGCCTTAAAGTGCTTTTCAGCTCCTTAGTAGCATTTTCAATGCAACGGCAAAGAATTGTATGTAACCTCTCAGCGATAAGTTTGTAATCAGTTTTACTAATCTAACACGGTCTCATAGATGGTTTACACATTGGAAAGTTGTTTTGGCACTGGAATTGTCCAATACATGTGCATAAAAGTATGTTCAGGTTTTTATTGCCTTAAAGTGCCTTTCAGTGCCTTTGTAACGTTTTCAATGCAACAGCAAAGAATTGTATTTAACTTCTGAATGACCGTTTCATAAACACTTTCAACTATTTTAATATGTTCATTTTGGAGTTGTATACATGGGAAAAGAGTTTATCCACGGAAATCATGAATTACTAGTCAGTAATAGCATGTTTAGTTTTTTAAATGCCTTAAAGTGCTTTTCAGCTCCTTAGTAGCATTTTCAATGCAACGGCAAAGAATTGTATGTAACCTCTCAGCGATAAGTTTGTAATCAGTTTTACTAATCTAACACGGTCTCATAGATGGTTTACACATTGGAAAGTTGTTTTGGCACTGGAATTGTCCAATACATGTGCATAAAAGTATGTTCAGGTTTTTATTTCCTTAAAGTGCCTTTCAGTGCCTTTGTAACGTTTTCAATGCAACAGCAAAGAATTGTATTTAACTTCTGAATGACCGTTTCCCAAA
Organism: Neosalanx taihuensis; assembly: GCA_030340665.1. Classification (NCBI taxonomy): domain Eukaryota; kingdom Metazoa; phylum Chordata; class Actinopteri; order Osmeriformes; family Salangidae; genus Neosalanx; species Neosalanx taihuensis. Next base: position 5,480,489 of record CM059315.1, read on the forward strand.
CATTTTCCACCATTTCAATATGTTCATTTTGGAGTTGTATACATGACAAAAGAGTTGATGCACTGAAATCATGACTTACTAGTCAGTAATAGCATGTTTAGTTTTTTTATTGCCTTAAAGTGCTTTTCAGTTCCTCAGTAGCATTTGCAATGCAACTGCAAAGTTTTGTATGTAACCTCTCAGCGATAAGTTTGTATTCAGTTTTACTAATCTAACACGGTCTCATAGATGGTTTACACATTGGAAAGTTGTTTTGGCACTGGAATTGTCCAATACATGTCCATAAAAGTATGTTCAGGTTTTTATTGCCTTAAAGTGCTTTTCAGTGCCTTTGTAACGTTTTCAATGCAACAGCAAAGAATTGTATTTAACTTCTGAATGACCGTTTCATAAACACTTTCAACTATTTTAATATGTTCATTTTGGAGTTGTATACATGGGAAAAGAGTTTATCCACGGAAATCATGAATTACTAGTCAGTAATAGCATGTTTAGTTTTTTAAATGCCTTAAAGTGCTTTTCAGCTCCTTAGTAGCATTTTCAATGCAACGGCAAAGAATTGTATGTAACCTCTCAGCGATAAGTTTGTAATCAGTTTTACTAATCTAACACGGTCTCATAGATGGTTTACACATTGGAAAGTTGTTTTGGCACTGGAATTGTCCAATACATGTGCATAAAAGTATGTTCAGGTTTTTATTTCCTTAAAGTGCCTTTCAGTGCCTTTGTAACGTTTTCAATGCAACAGCAAAGAATTGTATTTAACTTCTGAATGACCGTTTCCCAAACATTTTCCACCATTTCAATATGTTCATTTTGGAGTTGTATACATGACAAAAGAGTTGATGCACTGAAATCATGACTTACTAGTCGGTAATAGCATGTTTTGTTTTTTTATTGCCTTAAAGTGCTTTTCAGCTCCTTAGTAGCATTTTCAATGCAACGGCAAAGAATTGTATGTAACCTCTCAGCGATAAGTTTGTAATCAGTTTTACTAATCTAACACGGTCTCATAGATGGTTTACACATTGGAAAGTTGTTTTGGCACTGGAATTGTCCAATACATGTCCATAAAAGTATGTTCAGGTTTTTATTGCCTTAAAGTGCTTTTCAGTGCCTTTGTAACGTTTTCAATGCAACAGCAAAGAATTGTATTTAACTTCTGAATGACCGTTTCCCAAACATTTTCCACCATTTCAATATGTTCATTTTGGAGTTGTATACATGACAAAAGAGTTGATGCACTGAAATCATGACTTACTAGTCGGTAATAGCATGTTTTGTTTTTTTATTGCCTTAAAGTGCTTTTCAGCTCCTTAGTAGCATTTTCAATGCAACGGCAAAGAATTGTATGTAACCTCTCAGCGATAAGTTTGTAATCAGTTTTACTAATCTAACACGGTCTCATAGATGGTTTACACATTGGAAAGTTGTTTTGGCACTGGAATTGTCCAATACATGTGCATAAAAGTATGTTCAGGTTTTTATTGCCTTAAAGTGCCTTTCAGTGCCTTTGTAACGTTTTCAATGCAACAGCAAAGAATTGTATTTAACTTCTGAATGACCGTTTCATAAACACTTTCAACTATTTTAATATGTTCATTTTGGAGTTGTATACATGGGAAAAGAGTTTATCCACGGAAATCATGAATTACTAGTCAGTAATAGCATGTTTAGTTTTTTAAATGCCTTAAAGTGCTTTTCAGCTCCTTAGTAGCATTTTCAATGCAACGGCAAAGAATTGTATGTAACCTCTCAGCGATAAGTTTGTAATCAGTTTTACTAATCTAACACGGTCTCATAGATGGTTTACACATTGGAAAGTTGTTTTGGCAGTGGAATTGTCCAATACATGTGCATAAAAGTATGTTCAGGTTTTTATTTCCTTAAAGTGCCTTTCAGTGCCTTTGTAACGTTTTCAATGCAACAGCAAAGAATTGTATTTAACTTCTGAATGACCGTTTCCCAAACATTTTCCACCATTTCAATATGTTCATTTTGGAGTTGTATACATGACAAAAGAGTTGATGCACTGAAATCATGACTTACTAGTCGGTAATAGCATGTTTAGTTTTTTAAATGCCTTAAAGTGCTTTTCAGCTCCTTAGTAGCATTTTCAATGCAACAGCAAAGAATTGTATGTAACCTCTCAGTGATAAGTTTTGAATCAGTTTTGCTAATCTAACACGGTCTCATAGATGGTTTATACATTGAAAAGTTGTTTTGGCATTGGAATTTTCCAATACAAGTCCATAAAAGTATGTTCAGGTTCTTATTGCCTTAAACTGCTTTTCACTGCCTTTGTAACGTTTTCAATGCAACGGCAAAGAATTGTATTTAACTTCTGAATGACCATTTTCTAAACATTTTCTACCATTTTAACATTTTCATTTCGGAGTTGTATACATGGGAAAAGAGTTTATGCACTGAAATCATGAATTACTAGTCAGTAATAGCATGTTTAGTTTTTTAAATGCCTTAAAGTGCTTTTCAGCTCCTTAGTAGCATTTTCAATGCAACGGCAAAGAATTGTATGTAACTTCTTAGCGATAAGTTTGTAATCAGTTTTTCTAATCTAACACGGTCTCATAGATGGTTTACACATTGGAAAGTTGTTTTGGCACTGGAATTGTCCAATACATGTCCATAAAAGTATGTTCAGGTTTTTATTGCCTTAAAGTGCTTTTCAGTGCCTTTGTAACGTTTTCAATGCAACAGCAAAGAATTGTATTTAACTTCTGAATGACCGTTTCCCAAACATTTTCCACCATTTCAATATGTTCATTTTGGTGTTGTATACATGACAAAAGAGTTGATGCACTGAAATCATGACTTACTAGTCAGTAATAGCATGTTTAGTTTTTTTATTGCCTTAAAGTGCTTTTCAGTTCCTCAGTAGCATTTGCAATGCAACTGCAAAGTTTTGTATGTAACCTCTCAGCGATAAGTTTGTAATCAGTTTTACTAATCTAACACGGTCTCATAGAGGGTTTACACATTGGAAAGTTGTTTTGGCACTGGAATTGTCCAATACATGTCCATAAAAGTATGTTCAGGTTTTTATTGCCTTAAAGTGCCTTTCAGTGCCTTTGTAACGTTTTCAATGCAACAGCAAAGAATTGTATTTAACTTCTGAATGACCGTTTCCCAAACATTTTCCACCATTTCAATATGTTCATTTTGGAGTTGTATACATGACAAAAGAGTTGATGCACTGAAATCATGACTTACTAGTCAGTAATAGCATGTTTAGTTTTTTTATTGCCTTAAAGTGCTTTTCAGTTCCTCAGTAGCATTTGCAATGCAACTGCAAAGTTTTGTATGTAACCTCTCAGCGATAAGTTTGTAATCAGTTTAACTAATCTAACACGGTCTCATAGAGGGTTTACACATTGGAAAGTTGTTTTGGCACTGGAATTGTCCAATACATGTCCATAAAAGTATGTTCAGGTTTTTATTGCCTTAAAGTGCCTTTCAGTGCCTTTGTAACGTTTTCAATGCAACAGCAAAGAATTGTATTTAACTTCTGAATGACCGTTTCCCAAACATTTTCCACCATTTCAATATGTTCATTTTGGAGTTGTATACATGACAAAAGAGTTGATGCACTGAAATCATGACTTACTAGTCGGTAATAGCATGTTTTGTTTTTTTATTGCCTTAAAGTGCTTTTCAGCTCCTTAGTAGCATTTTCAATGCAACGGCAAAGAATTGTATGTAACCTCTCAGCGATAAGTTTGTAATCAGTTTTACTAATCTAACACGGTCTCATAGATGGTTTACACATTGGAAAGTTGTTTTGGCACTGGAATTGTCCAATACATGTCCATAAAAGTATGTTCAGGTTTTTATTGCCTTAAAGTGCTTTTCAGTGCCTTTGTAACGTTTTCAATGCAACAGCAAAGAATTGTATTTAACTTCTGAATGACCGTTTCCCAAACATTTTCCACCATTTCAATATGTTCATTTTGGAGTTGTATACATGACAAAAGAGTTGATGCACTGAAATCATGACTTACTAGTCAGTAATAGCATGTTTAGTTTTTTTATTGCCTTAAAGTGCTTTTCAGTTCCTCAGTAGCATTTGCAATGCAACTGCAAAGTTTTGTATGTAACCTCTCAGCGATAAGTTTGTATTCAGTTTTACTAATCTAACACGGTCTCATAGATGGTTTACACATTGGAAAGTTGTTTTGGCACTGGAATTGTCCAATACATGTCCATAAAAGTATGTTCAGGTTTTTATTGCCTTAAAGTGCTTTTCAGTGCCTTTGTAACGTTTTCAATGCAACAGCAAAGAATTGTATTTAACTTCTGAATGACCGTTTCATAAACACTTTCAACTATTTTAATATGTTCATTTTGGAGTTGTATACATGGGAAAAGAGTTTATCCACGGAAATCATGAATTACTAGTCAGTAATAGCATGTTTAGTTTTTTAAATGCCTTAAAGTGCTTTTCAGCTCCTTAGTAGCATTTTCAATGCAACGGCAAAGAATTGTATGTAACCTCTCAGCGATAAGTTTGTAATCAGTTTTACTAATCTAACACGGTCTCATAGATGGTTTACACATTGGAAAGTTGTTTTGGCACTGGAATTGTCCAATACATGTGCATAAAAGTATGTTCAGGTTTTTATTTCCTTAAAGTGCCTTTCAGTGCCTTTGTAACGTTTTCAATGCAACAGCAAAGAATTGTATTTAACTTCTGAATGACCGTTTCCCAAACATTTTCCACCATTTCAATATGTTCATTTTGGAGTTGTATACATGACAAAAGAGTTGATGCACTGAAATCATGACTTACTAGTCGGTAATAGCATGTTTTGTTTTTTTATTGCCTTAAAGTGCTTTTCAGCTCCTTAGTAGCATTTTCAATGCAACGGCAAAGAATTGTATGTAACCTCTCAGCGATAAGTTTGTAATCAGTTTTACTAATCTAACACGGTCTCATAGATGGTTTACACATTGGAAAGTTGTTTTGGCACTGGAATTGTCCAATACATGTCCATAAAAGTATGTTCAGGTTTTTATTGCCTTAAAGTGCTTTTCAGTGCCTTTGTAACGTTTTCAATGCAACAGCAAAGAATTGTATTTAACTTCTGAATGACCGTTTCCCAAACATTTTCCACCATTTCAATATGTTCATTTTGGAGTTGTATACATGACAAAAGAGTTGATGCACTGAAATCATGACTTACTAGTCGGTAATAGCATGTTTTGTTTTTTTATTGCCTTAAAGTGCTTTTCAGCTCCTTAGTAGCATTTTCAATGCAACGGCAAAGAATTGTATGTAACCTCTCAGCGATAAGTTTGTAATCAGTTTTACTAATCTAACACGGTCTCATAGATGGTTTACACATTGGAAAGTTGTTTTGGCACTGGAATTGTCCAATACATGTGCATAAAAGTATGTTCAGGTTTTTATTGCCTTAAAGTGCCTTTCAGTGCCTTTGTAACGTTTTCAATGCAACAGCAAAGAATTGTATTTAACTTCTGAATGACCGTTTCCCAAACATTTTCCACCATTTCAATATGTTCATTTTGGAGTTGTATACATGACAAAAGAGTTGATGCACTGAAATCATGACTTACTAGTCAGTAATAGCATGTTTAGTTTTTTTATTGCCTTAAAGTGCTTTTCAGTTCCTCAGTAGCATTTGCAATGCAACTGCAAAGTTTTGTATGTAACCTCTCAGCGATAAGTTTGTATTCAGTTTTACTAATCTAACACGGTCTCATAGATGGTTTACACATTGGAAAGTTGTTTTGGCACTGGAATTGTCCAATACATGTCCATAAAAGTATGTTCAGGTTTTTATTGCCTTAAAGTGCTTTTCAGTGCCTTTGTAACGTTTTCAATGCAACAGCAAAGAATTGTATTTAACTTCTGAATGACCGTTTCATAAACACTTTCAACTATTTTAATATGTTCATTTTGGAGTTGTATACATGGGAAAAGAGTTTATCCACGGAAATCATGAATTACTAGTCAGTAATAGCATGTTTAGTTTTTTAAATGCCTTAAAGTGCTTTTCAGCTCCTTAGTAGCATTTTCAATGCAACGGCAAAGAATTGTATGTAACCTCTCAGCGATAAGTTTGTAATCAGTTTTACTAATCTAACACGGTCTCATAGATGGTTTACACATTGGAAAGTTGTTTTGGCACTGGAATTGTCCAATACATGTGCATAAAAGTATGTTCAGGTTTTTATTTCCTTAAAGTGCCTTTCAGTGCCTTTGTAACGTTTTCAATGCAACAGCAAAGAATTGTATTTAACTTCTGAATGACCGTTTCCCAAACATTTTCCACCATTTCAATATGTTCATTTTGGAGTTGTATACATGACAAAAGAGTTGATGCACTGAAATCATGACTTACTAGTCGGTAATAGCATGTTTTGTTTTTTTATTGCCTTAAAGTGCTTTTCAGCTCCTTAGTAGCATTTTCAATGCAACGGCAAAGAATTGTATGTAACCTCTCAGCGATAAGTTTGTAATCAGTTTTACTAATCTAACACGGTCTCATAGATGGTTTACACATTGGAAAGTTGTTTTGGCACTGGAATTGTCCAATACATGTCCATAAAAGTATGTTCAGGTTTTTATTGCCTTAAAGTGCTTTTCAGTGCCTTTGTAACGTTTTCAATGCAACAGCAAAGAATTGTATTTAACTTCTGAATGACCGTTTCCCAAACATTTTCCACCATTTCAATATGTTCATTTTGGAGTTGTATACATGACAAAAGAGTTGATGCACTGAAATCATGACTTACTAGTCGGTAATAGCATGTTTTGTTTTTTTATTGCCTTAAAGTGCTTTTCAGCTCCTTAGTAGCATTTTCAATGCAACGGCAAAGAATTGTATGTAACCTCTCAGCGATAAGTTTGTAATCAGTTTTACTAATCTAACACGGTCTCATAGATGGTTTACACATTGGAAAGTTGTTTTGGCACTGGAATTGTCCAATACATGTGCATAAAAGTATGTTCAGGTTTTTATTGCCTTAAAGTGCCTTTCAGTGCCTTTGTAACGTTTTCAATGCAACAGCAAAGAATTGTATTTAACTTCTGAATGACCGTTTCATAAACACTTTCAACTATTTTAATATGTTCATTTTGGAGTTGTATACATGGGAAAAGAGTTTATCCACGGAAATCATGAATTACTAGTCAGTAATAGCATGTTTAGTTTTTTAAATGCCTTAAAGTGCTTTTCAGCTCCTTAGTAGCATTTTCAATGCAACGGCAAAGAATTGTATGTAACCTCTCAGCGATAAGTTTGTAATCAGTTTTACTAATCTAACACGGTCTCATAGATGGTTTACACATTGGAAAGTTGTTTTGGCACTGGAATTGTCCAATACATGTCCATAAAAGTATGTTCAGGTTTTTATTGCCTTAAAGTGCTTTTCAGTGCCTTTGTAACGTTTTCAATGCAACAGCAAAGAATTGTATTTAACTTCTGAATGACCGTTTCCCAAACATTTTCCACCATTTCAATATGTTCATTTTGGAGTTGTATACATGACAAAAGAGTTGATGCACTGAAATCATGACTTACTAGTCGGTAATAGCATGTTTTGTTTTTTTATTGCCTTAAAGTGCTTTTCAGCTCCTTAGTAGCATTTTCAATGCAACGGCAAAGAATTGTATGTAACCTCTCAGCGATAAGTTTGTAATCAGTTTTACTAATCTAACACGGTCTCATAGATGGTTTACACATTGGAAAGTTGTTTTGGCACTGGAATTGTCCAATACATGTGCATAAAAGTATGTTCAGGTTTTTATTGCCTTAAAGTGCCTTTCAGTGCCTTTGTAACGTTTTCAATGCAACAGCAAAGAATTGTATTTAACTTCTGAATGACCGTTTCCCAAACATTTTCCACCATTTCAATATGTTCATTTTGGAGTTGTATACATGACAAAAGAGTTGATGCACTGAAATCATGACTTACTAGTCAGTAATAGCATGTTTAGTTTTTTTATTGCCTTAAAGTGCTTTTCAGTTCCTCAGTAGCATTTGCAATGCAACTGCAAAGTTTTGTATGTAACCTCTCAGCGATAAGTTTGTATTCAGTTTTACTAATCTAACACGGTCTCATAGATGGTTTACACATTGGAAAGTTGTTTTGGCACTGGAATTGTCCAATACATGTCCATAAAAGTATGTTCAGGTTTTTATTGCCTTAAAGTGCTTTTCAGTGCCTTTGTAACGTTTTCAATGCAACAGCAAAGAATTGTATTTAACTTCTGAATGACCGTTTCATAAACACTTTCAACTATTTTAATATGTTCATTTTGGAGTTGTATAAATGGGAAAAGAGTTTATCCACGGAAATCATGAATTACTAGTCAGTAATAGCATGTTTAGTTTTTTAAATGCCTTAAAGTGCTTTTCAGCTCCTTAGTAGCATTTTCAATGCAACGGCAAAGAATTGTATGTAACCTCTCAGCGATAAGTTTGTAATCAGTTTTACTAATCTAACACGGTCTCATAGATGGTTTACACATTGGAAAGTTGTTTTGGCACTGGAATTGTCCAATACATGTGCATAAAAGTATGTTCAGGTTTTTATTTCCTTAAAGTGCCTTTCAGTGCCTTTGTAACGTTTTCAATGCAACAGCAAAGAATTGTATTTAACTTCTGAATGACCGTTTCCCAAACATTTTCCACCATTTCAATATGTTCATTTTGGAGTTGTATACATGACAAAAGAGTTGATGCACTGAAATCATGACTTACTAGTCGGTAATAGCATGTTTTGTTTTTTTATTGCCTTAAAGTGCTTTTCAGCTCCTTAGTAGCATTTTCAATGCAACGGCAAAGAATTGTATGTAACCTCTCAGCGATAAGTTTGTAATCAGTTTTACTAATCTAACACGGTCTCATAGATGGTTTACACATTGGAAAGTTGTTTTGGCACTGGAATTGTCCAATACATGTCCATAAAAGTATGTTCAGGTTTTTATTGCCTTAAAGTGCTTTTCAGTGCCTTTGTAACGTTTTCAATGCAACAGCAAAGAATTGTATTTAACTTCTGAATGACCGTTTCCCAAACATTTTCCACCATTTCAATATGTTCATTTTGGAGTTGTATACATGACAAAAGAGTTGATGCACTGAAATCATGACTTACTAGTCGGTAATAGCATGTTTTGTTTTTTTATTGCCTTAAAGTGCTTTTCAGCTCCTTAGTAGCATTTTCAATGCAACGGCAAAGAATTGTATGTAACCTCTCAGCGATAAGTTTGTAATCAGTTTTACTAATCTAACACGGTCTCATAGATGGTTTACACATTGGAAAGTTGTTTTGGCACTGGAATTGTCCAATACATGTGCATAAAAGTATGTTCAGGTTTTTATTGCCTTAAAGTGCCTTTCAGTGCCTTTGTAACGTTTTCAATGCAACAGCAAAGAATTGTATTTAACTTCTGAATGACCGTTTCATAAACACTTTCAACTATTTTAATATGTTCATTTTGGAGTTGTATACATGGGAAAAGAGTTTATCCACGGAAATCATGAATTACTAGTCAGTAATAGCATGTTTAGTTTTTTAAATGCCTTAAAGTGCTTTTCAGCTCCTTAGTAGCATTTTCAATGCAACGGCAAAGAATTGTATGTAACCTCTCAGCGATAAGTTTGTAATCAGTTTTACTAATCTAACACGGTCTCATAGATGGTTTACACATTGGAAAGTTGTTTTGGCACTGGAATTGTCCAATACATGTGCATAAAAGTATGTTCAGGTTTTTATTTCCTTAAAGTGCCTTTCAGTGCCTTTGTAACGTTTTCAATGCAACAGCAAAGAATTGTATTTAACTTCTGAATGACCGTTTCCCAAACATTTTCCACCATTTCAATATGTTCATTTTGGAGTTGTATACATGACAAAAGAGTTGATGCACTGAAATCATGACTTACTAGTCGGTAATAGCATGTTTTGTTTTTTTATTGCCTTAAAGTGCTTTTCAGCTCCTTAGTAGCATTTTCAATGCAACGGCAAAGAATTGTATGTAACCTCTCAGCGATAAGTTTGTAATCAGTTTTACTAATCTAACACGGTCTCATAGATGGTTTACACATTGGAAAGTTGTTTTGGCACTGGAATTGTCCAATACATGTCCATAAAAGTATGTTCAGGTTTTTATTGCCTTAAAGTGCTTTTCAGTGCCTTTGTAACGTTTTCAATGCAACAGCAAAGAATTGTATTTAACTTCTGAATGACCGTTTCCCAAACATTTTCCACCATTTCAATATGTTCATTTTGGAGTTGTATACATGACAAAAGAGTTGATGCACTGAAATCATGACTTACTAGTCGGTAATAGCATGTTTTGTTTTTTTATTGCCTTAAAGTGCTTTTCAGCTCCTTAGTAGCATTTTCAATGCAACGGCAAAGAATTGTATGTAACCTCTCAGCGATAAGTTTGTAATCAGTTTTACTAATCTAACACGGTCTCATAGATGGTTTACACATTGGAAAGTTGTTTTGGCACTGGAATTGTCCAATACATGTGCATAAAAGTATGTTCAGGTTTTTATTGCCTTAAAGTGCCTTTCAGTGCCTTTGTAACGTTTTCAATGCAACAGCAAAGAATTGTATTTAACTTCTGAATGACCGTTTCCCAAACATTTTCCACCATTTCAATATGTTCATTTTGGAGTTGTATACATGACAAAAGAGTTGATGCACTGAAATCATGACTTACTAGTCAGTAATAGCATGTTTAGTTTTTTTATTGCCTTAAAGTGCTTTTCAGTTCCTCAGTAGCATTTGCAATGCAACTGCAAAGTTTTGTATGTAACCTCTCAGCGATAAGTTTGTATTCAGTTTTACTAATCTAACACGGTCTCATAGATGGTTTACACATTGGAAAGTTGTTTTGGCACTGGAATTGTCCAATACATGTCCATAAAAGTATGTTCAGGTTTTTATTGCCTTAAAGTGCTTTTCAGTGCCTTTGTAACGTTTTCAATGCAACAGCAAAGAATTGTATTTAACTTCTGAATGACCGTTTCATAAACACTTTCAACTATTTTAATATGTTCATTTTGGAGTTGTATACATGGGAAAAGAGTTTATCCACGGAAATCATGAATTACTAGTCAGTAATAGCATGTTTAGTTTTTTAAATGCCTTAAAGTGCTTTTCAGCTCCTTAGTAGCATTTTCAATGCAACGGCAAAGAATTGTATGTAACCTCTCAGCGATAAGTTTGTAATCAGTTTTACTAATCTAACACGGTCTCATAGATGGTTTACACATTGGAAAGTTGTTTTGGCACTGGAATTGTCCAATACATGTGCATAAAAGTATGTTCAGGTTTTTATTTCCTTAAAGTGCCTTTCAGTGCCTTTGTAACGTTTTCAATGCAACAGCAAAGAATTGTATTTAACTTCTGAATGACCGTTTCCCAAACATTTTCCACCATTTCAATATGTTCATTTTGGAGTTGTATACATGACAAAAGAGTTGATGCACTGAAATCATGACTTACTAGTCGGTAATAGCATGTTTTGTTTTTTTATTGCCTTAAAGTGCTTTTCAGCTCCTTAGTAGCATTTTCAATGCAACGGCAAAGAATTGTATGTAACCTCTCAGCGATAAGTTTGTAATCAGTTTTACTAATCTAACACGGTCTCATAGATGGTTTACACATTGGAAAGTTGTTTTGGCACTGGAATTGTCCAATACATGTCCATAAAAGTATGTTCAGGTTTTTATTGCCTTAAAGTGCTTTTCAGTGCCTTTGTAACGTTTTCAATGCAACAGCAAAGAATTGTATTTAACTTCTGAATGACCGTTTCCCAAACATTTTCCACCATTTCAATATGTTCATTTTGGAGTTGTATACATGACAAAAGAGTTGATGCACTGAAATCATGACTTACTAGTCGGTAATAGCATGTTTTGTTTTTTTATTGCCTTAAAGTGCTTTTCAGCTCCTTAGTAGCATTTTCAATGCAACGGCAAAGAATTGTATGTAACCTCTCAGCGATAAGTTTGTAATCAGTTTTACTAATCTAACACGGTCTCATAGATGGTTTACACATTGGAAAGTTGTTTTGGCACTGGAATTGTCCAATACATGTGCATAAAAGTATGTTCAGGTTTTTATTGCCTTAAAGTGCCTTTCAGTGCCTTTGTAACGTTTTCAATGCAACAGCAAAGAATTGTATTTAACTTCTGAATGACCGTTTCATAAACACTTTCAACTATTTTAATATGTTCATTTTGGAGTTGTATACATGGGAAAAGAGTTTATCCACGGAAATCATGAATTACTAGTCAGTAATAGCATGTTTAGTTTTTTAAATGCCTTAAAGTGCTTTTCAGCTCCTTAGTAGCATTTTCAATGCAACGGCAAAGAATTGTATGTAACCTCTCAGCGATAAGTTTGTAATCAGTTTTACTAATCTAACACGGTCTCATAGATGGTTTACACATTGGAAAGTTGTTTTGGCACTGGAATTGTCCAATACATGTGCATAAAAGTATGTTCAGGTTTTTATTTCCTTAAAGTGCCTTTCAGTGCCTTTGTAACGTTTTCAATGCAACAGCAAAGAATTGTATTTAACTTCTGAATGACCGTTTCCCAAACATTTTCCACCATTTCAATATGTTCATTTTGGAGTTGTATACATGACAAAAGAGTTGATGCACTGAAATCATGACTTACTAGTCGGTAATAGCATGTTTTGTTTTTTTATTGCCTTAAAGTGCTTTTCAGCTCCTTAGTAGCATTTTCAATGCAACGGCAAAGAATTGTATGTAACCTCTCAGCGATAAGTTTGTAATCAGTTTTACTAATCTAACACGGTCTCATAGATGGTTTACACATTGGAAAGTTGTTTTGGCACTGGAATTGTCCAATACATGTCCATAAAAGTATGTTCAGGTTTTTATTGCCTTAAAGTGCTTTTCAGTGCCTTTGTAACGTTTTCAATGCAACAGCAAAGAATTGTATTTAACTTCTGAATGACCGTTTCCCAAACATTTTCCACCATTTCAATATGTTCATTTTGGAGTTGTATACATGACAAAAGAGTTGATGCACTGAAATCATGACTTACTAGTCGGTAATAGCATGTTTTGTTTTTTTATTGCCTTAAAGTGCTTTTCAGCTCCTTAGTAGCATTTTCAATGCAACGGCAAAGAATTGTATGTAACCTCTCAGCGATAAGTTTGTAATCAGTTTTACTAATCTAACACGGTCTCATAGATGGTTTACACATTGGAAAGTTGTTTTGGCACTGGAATTGTCCAATACATGTGCATAAAAGTATGTTCAGGTTTTTATTGCCTTAAAGTGCCTTTCAGTGCCTTTGTAACGTTTTCAATGCAACAGCAAAGAATTGTATTTAACTTCTGAATGACCGTTTCCCAAACATTTTCCACCATTTCAATATGTTCATTTTGGAGTTGTATACATGACAAAAGAGTTGATGCACTGAAATCATGACTTACTAGTCAGTAATAGCATGTTTAGTTTTTTTATTGCCTTAAAGTGCTTTTCAGTTCCTCAGTAGCATTTGCAATGCAACTGCAAAGTTTTGTATGTAACCTCTCAGCGATAAGTTTGTATTCAGTTTTACTAATCTAACACGGTCTCATAGATGGTTTACACATTGGAAAGTTGTTTTGGCACTGGAATTGTCCAATACATGTCCATAAAAGTATGTTCAGGTTTTTATTGCCTTAAAGTGCTTTTCAGTGCCTTTGTAACGTTTTCAATGCAACAGCAAAGAATTGTATTTAACTTCTGAATGACCGTTTCATAAACACTTTCAACTATTTTAATATGTTCATTTTGGAGTTGTATACATGGGAAAAGAGTTTATCCACGGAAATCATGAATTACTAGTCAGTAATAGCATGTTTAGTTTTTTAAATGCCTTAAAGTGCTTTTCAGCTCCTTAGTAGCATTTTCAATGCAACGGCAAAGAATTGTATGTAACCTCTCAGCGATAAGTTTGTAATCAGTTTTACTAATCTAACACGGTCTCATAGATGGTTTACACATTGGAAAGTTGTTTTGGCACTGGAATTGTCCAATACATGTGCATAAAAGTATGTTCAGGTTTTTATTTCCTTAAAGTGCCTTTCAGTGCCTTTGTAACGTTTTCAATGCAACAGCAAAGAATTGTATTTAACTTCTGAATGACCGTTTCCCAAACATTTTCCACCATTTCAATATGTTCATTTTGGAGTTGTATACATGACAAAAGAGTTGATGCACTGAAATCATGACTTACTAGTCGGTAATAGCATGTTTTGTTTTTTTATTGCCTTAAAGTGCTTTTCAGCTCCTTAGTAGCATTTTCAATGCAACGGCAAAGAATTGTATGTAACCTCTCAGCGATAAGTTTGTAATCAGTTTTACTAATCTAACACGGTCTCATAGATGGTTTACACATTGGAAAGTTGTTTTGGCACTGGAATTGTCCAATACATGTCCATAAAAGTATGTTCAGGTTTTTATTGCCTTAAAGTGCTTTTCAGTGCCTTTGTAACGTTTTCAATGCAACAGCAAAGAATTGTATTTAACTTCTGAATGACCGTTTCCCAAACATTTTCCACCATTTCAATATGTTCATTTTGGAGTTGTATACATGACAAAAGAGTTGATGCACTGAAATCATGACTTACTAGTCGGTAATAGCATGTTTTGTTTTTTTATTGCCTTAAAGTGCTTTTCAGCTCCTTAGTAGCATTTTCAATGCAACGGCAAAGAATTGTATGTAACCTCTCAGCGATAAGTTTGTAATCAGTTTTACTAATCTAACACGGTCTCATAGATGGTTTACACATTGGAAAGTTGTTTTGGCACTGGAATTGTCCAATACATGTGCATAAAAGTATGTTCAGGTTTTTATTGCCTTAAAGTGCCTTTCAGTGCCTTTGTAACGTTTTCAATGCAACAGCAAAGAATTGTATTTAACTTCTGAATGACCGTTTCATAAACACTTTCAACTATTTTAATATGTTCATTTTGGAGTTGTATACATGGGAAAAGAGTTTATCCACGGAAATCATGAATTACTAGTCAGTAATAGCATGTTTAGTTTTTTAAATGCCTTAAAGTGCTTTTCAGCTCCTTAGTAGCATTTTCAATGCAACGGCAAAGAATTGTATGTAACCTCTCAGCGATAAGTTTGTAATCAGTTTTACTAATCTAACACGGTCTCATAGATGGTTTACACATTGGAAAGTTGTTTTGGCACTGGAATTGTCCAATACATGTCCATAAAAGTATGTTCAGGTTTTTATTGCCTTAAAGTGCTTTTCAGTGCCTTTGTAACGTTTTCAATGCAACAGCAAAGAATTGTATTTAACTTCTGAATGACCGTTTCCCAAACATTTTCCACCATTTCAATATGTTCATTTTGGAGTTGTATACATGACAAAAGAGTTGATGCACTGAAATCATGACTTACTAGTCGGTAATAGCATGTTTTGTTTTTTTATTGCCTTAAAGTGCTTTTCAGCTCCTTAGTAGCATTTTCAATGCAACGGCAAAGAATTGTATGTAACCTCTCAGCGATAAGTTTGTAATCAGTTTTACTAATCTAACACGGTCTCATAGATGGTTTACACATTGGAAAGTTGTTTTGGCACTGGAATTGTCCAATACATGTGCATAAAAGTATGTTCAGGTTTTTATTGCCTTAAAGTGCCTTTCAGTGCCTTTGTAACGTTTTCAATGCAACAGCAAAGAATTGTATTTAACTTCTGAATGACCGTTTCCCAAACATTTTCCACCATTTCAATATGTTCATTTTGGAGTTGTATACATGACAAAAGAGTTGATGCACTGAAATCATGACTTACTAGTCAGTAATAGCATGTTTAGTTTTTTTATTGCCTTAAAGTGCTTTTCAGTTCCTCAGTAGCATTTGCAATGCAACTGCAAAGTTTTGTATGTAACCTCTCAGCGATAAGTTTGTATTCAGTTTTACTAATCTAACACGGTCTCATAGATGGTTTACACATTGGAAAGTTGTTTTGGCACTGGAATTGTCCAATACATGTCCATAAAAGTATGTTCAGGTTTTTATTGCCTTAAAGTGCTTTTCAGTGCCTTTGTAACGTTTTCAATGCAACAGCAAAGAATTGTATTTAACTTCTGAATGACCGTTTCATAAACACTTTCAACTATTTTAATATGTTCATTTTGGAGTTGTATACATGGGAAAAGAGTTTATCCACGGAAATCATGAATTACTAGTCAGTAATAGCATGTTTAGTTTTTTAAATGCCTTAAAGTGCTTTTCAGCTCCTTAGTAGCATTTTCAATGCAACGGCAAAGAATTGTATGTAACCTCTCAGCGATAAGTTTGTAATCAGTTTTACTAATCTAACACGGTCTCATAGATGGTTTACACATTGGAAAGTTGTTTTGGCACTGGAATTGTCCAATACATGTGCATAAAAGTATGTTCAGGTTTTTATTTCCTTAAAGTGCCTTTCAGTGCCTTTGTAACGTTTTCAATGCAACAGCAAAGAATTGTATTTAACTTCTGAATGACCGTTTCCCAAACATTTTCCACCATTTCAATATGTTCATTTTGGAGTTGTATACATGACAAAAGAGTTGATGCACTGAAATCATGACTTACTAGTCGGTAATAGCATGTTTTGTTTTTTTATTGCCTTAAAGTGCTTTTCAGCTCCTTAGTAGCATTTTCAATGCAACGGCAAAGAATTGTATGTAACCTCTCAGCGATAAGTTTGTAATCAGTTTTACTAATCTAACACGGTCTCATAGATGGTTTACACATTGGAAAGTTGTTTTGGCACTGGAATTGTCCAATACATGTCCATAAAAGTATGTTCAGGTTTTTATTGCCTTAAAGTGCTTTTCAGTGCCTTTGTAACGTTTTCAATGCAACAGCAAAGAATTGTATTTAACTTCTGAATGACCGTTTCCCAAACATTTTCCACCATTTCAATATGTTCATTTTGGAGTTGTATACATGACAAAAGAGTTGATGCACTGAAATCATGACTTACTAGTCGGTAATAGCATGTTTTGTTTTTTTATTGCCTTAAAGTGCTTTTCAGCTCCTTAGTAGCATTTTCAATGCAACGGCAAAGAATTGTATGTAACCTCTCAGCGATAAGTTTGTAATCAGTTTTACTAATCTAACACGGTCTCATAGATGGTTTACACATTGGAAAGTTGTTTTGGCACTGGAATTGTCCAATACATGTGCATAAAAGTATGTTCAGGTTTTTATTGCCTTAAAGTGCCTTTCAGTGCCTTTGTAACGTTTTCAATGCAACAGCAAAGAATTGTATTTAACTTCTGAATGACCGTTTCATAAACACTTTCAACTATTTTAATATGTTCATTTTGGAGTTGTATACATGGGAAAAGAGTTTATCCACGGAAATCATGAATTACTAGTCAGTAATAGCATGTTTAGTTTTTTAAATGCCTTAAAGTGCTTTTCAGCTCCTTAGTAGCATTTTCAATGCAACGGCAAAGAATTGTATGTAACCTCTCAGCGATAAGTTTGTAATCAGTTTTACTAATCTAACACGGTCTCATAGATGGTTTACACATTGGAAAGTTGTTTTGGCACTGGAATTGTCCAATACATGTCCATAAAAGTATGTTCAGGTTTTTATTGCCTTAAAGTGCTTTTCAGTGCCTTTGTAACGTTTTCAATGCAACAGCAAAGAATTGTATTTAACTTCTGAATGACCGTTTCCCAAACATTTTCCACCATTTCAATATGTTCATTTTGGAGTTGTATACATGACAAAAGAGTTGATGCACTGAAATCATGACTTACTAGTCGGTAATAGCATGTTTTGTTTTTTTATTGCCTTAAAGTGCTTTTCAGCTCCTTAGTAGCATTTTCAATGCAACGGCAAAGAATTGTATGTAACCTCTCAGCGATAAGTTTGTAATCAGTTTTACTAATCTAACACGGTCTCATAGATGGTTTAAACATTTGAAAGTTGTTTTGGCACTGGAATTGTCCAATACAATTCCATAAAAGTATGTTCAGGTTTTTATTGCCTTAAAGTGCTTTTCAGTGCCTTTGTAACGTTTTCAATGCAACAACAAACAATTGTATTTAACTTCTGAATGACCGTTTCATAAACACTTTCAACTATTTTAATATGTTCATTTTGGAGTTGTATACATGGGAAAAGAGTTTATCCACGGAAATCATGAATTACTAGTCAGTAATAGCATGTTTAGTTTTTTAAATGCCTTAAAGTGCTTTTCAGCTCCTTAGTAGCATTTTCAATGCAACGGCAAAGAATTGTATGTAACCTCTCAGCGATAAGTTTGTAATCAGTTTTACTAATCTAACACGGTCTCATAGATGGTTTACACATTGGAAAGTTGTTTTGGCACTGGAATTGTCCAATACATGTCCATAAAAGTATGTTCAGGTTTTTATTGCCTTAAAGTGCTTTTCAGTGCCTTTGTAACGTTTTCAATGCAACAGCAAAGAATTGTATTTAACTTCTGAATGACCGTTTCCCAAACATTTTCCACCATTTCAATATGTTCATTTTGGAGTTGTATACATGACAAAAGAGTTGATGCACTGAAATCATGACTTACTAGTCAGTAATAGCATGTTTAGTTTTTTAAATGCCTTAAAGTGCTTTTCAGCTCCTTAGTAGCATTTTCAATGCAACGGCAAAGAATTGTATGTAACCTCTCAGCGATAAGTTTGTAATCAGTTTTACTAATCTAACACGGTCTCATAGATGGTTTACACATTGGAAAGTTGTTTTGGCACTGGAATTGTCCTATACATGTCCATAAAAGTATGTTCAGGTTTTTATTGCCTTAAAGTGCTTTTCAGTGCCTTTGTAACGTTTTCAATGCAACAGCAAAGAATTGTATTTAACTTCTGAATGACCGTTTCCCAAACATTTTCCACCATTTCAATATGTTCATTTTGGAGTTGTATACATGACAAAAGAGTTGATGCACTGAAATCATGACTTACTAGTCAGTAATAGCATGTTTAGTTTTTTTATTGCCTTAAAGTGCTTTTCAGTTCCTCAGTAGCATTCGCAATGCAACTGCAAAGTTTTGTATGTAACCTCTCAGCGATAAGTTTGTAATCAGTTTTACAATCTAACACGGTCTCATAGAGGGTTTACACATTGGAAAGTTGTTTTGGCACTGGAATTGTCCAATACATGTCCATAAAAGTATGTTCAGGTTTTTATTGCCTTAAAGTGCTTTTCAGTGCCTTTGTAACGTTTTCAATGCAACAGCAAAGAATTGTATTTAACTTCTGAATGACCGTTTCCCAAACATTTTCCACCATTTCAATATGTTCATTTTGGAGTTGTATACATGACAAAAGAGTTGATGCACTGAAATCATGACTTACTAGTCGGTAATAGCATGTTTTGTTTTTTTATTGCCTTAAAGTGCTTTTCAGCTCCTTAGTAGCATTTTCAATGCAACGGCAAAGAATTGTATGTAACCTCTCAGCGATAAGTTTGTAATCAGTTTTACTAATCTAACACGGTCTCATAGATGGTTTACACATTGGAAAGTTGTTTTGGCACTGGAATTGTCCAATACATGTGCATAAAAGTATGTTCAGGTTTTTATTGCCTTAAAGTGCCTTTCAGTGCCTTTGTAACGTTTTCAATGCAACAGCAAAGAATTGTATTTAACTTCTGAATGACCGTTTCATAAACACTTTCAACTATTTTAATATGTTCATTTTGGAGTTGTATACATGGGAAAAGAGTTTATCCACGGAAATCATGAATTACTAGTCAGTAATAGCATGTTTAGTTTTTTAAATGCCTTAAAGTGCTTTTCAGCTCCTTAGTAGCATTTTCAATGCAACGGCAAAGAATTGTATGTAACCTCTCAGCGATAAGTTTGTAATCAGTTTTACTAATCTAACACGGTCTCATAGATGGTTTACACATTGGAAAGTTGTTTTGGCACTGGAATTGTCCTATACATGTCCATAAAAGTATGTTCAGGTTTTTATTGCCTTAAAGTGCTTTTCAGTGCCTTTGTAACGTTTTCAATGCAACAGCAAAGAATTGTATTTAACTTCTGAATGACCGTTTCCCAAACATTTTCCACCATTTCAATATGTTCATTTTGGAGTTGTATACATGACAAAAGAGTTGATGCACTGAAATCATGACTTACTAGTCAGTAATAGCATGTTTAGTTTTTTTATTGCCTTAAAGTGCTTTTCAGTTCCTCAGTAGCATTCGCAATGCAACTGCAAAGTTTTGTATGTAACCTCTCAGCGATAAGTTTGTAATCAGTTTTACAATCTAACACGGTCTCATAGAGGGTTTACACATTGGAAAGTTGTTTTGGCACTGGAATTGTCCAATACATGTCCATAAAAGTATGTTCAGGTTTTTATTGCCTTAAAGTGCTTTTCAGTGCCTTTGTAACGTTTTCAATGCAACAGCAAAGAATTGTATTTAACTTCTGAATGACCGTTTCATAAACACTTTCAACTATTTTAATATGTTCATTTTGGAGTTGTATACATGGGAAAAGAGTTTATCCACGGAAATCATGAATTACTAGTCAGTAATAGCATGTTTAGTTTTTTAAATGCCTTAAAGTGTTTTTCAGCTCCTTAGTAGCATTTTCAATGCAACGGCAAAGAATTGTATGTAACCTCTCAGCGATAAGTTTGTAATCAGTTTTACTAATCTAACACGGTCTCATAGATGGTTTACACATTGGAAAGTTGTTTTGGCACTGGAATTGTCCAATACATGTCCATAAAAGTATGTTCAGGTTTTTATTGCCTTAAAGTGCTTTTCAGTGCCTTTGTAACGTTTTCAATGCAACAGCAAAGAATTGTATTTAACTTCTGAATGACCGTTTCCCAAACATTTTCCACCATTTCAATATGTTCATTTTGGAGTTGTATACATGACAAAAGAGTTGATGCACTGAAATCATGACTTACTAGTCAGTAATAGCATGTTTAGTTTTTTTATTGCCTTAAAGTGCTTTTCAGTTCCTCAGTAGCATTTGCAATGCAACTGCAAAGTTTTGTATGTAACCTCTCAGCGATAAGTTTGTAATCAGTTTTACTAATCTAACACGGTCTCATAGAGGGTTTACACATTGGAAAGTTGTTTTGGCACTGGAATTGTCCAATACATGTCCATAAAAGTATGTTCAGGTTTTTATTGCCTTAAAGTGCCTTTCAGTGCCTTTGTAACGTTTTCAATGCAACAGCAAAGAATTGTATTTAACTTCTGAATGACCGTTTCCCAAACATTTTCCACCATTTCAATATGTTCATTTTGGAGTTGTATACATGATAAAAGAGTTGATGCACTGAAGTCATGACTTACTAGTCAGTAATAGCATGTTTAGTTTTTTTATTGCCTTAAAGTGCTTTTCAGTTCCTCAGTAGCATTTGCAATGCAACTGCAAAGTTTTGTATGTAACCTCTCAGCGATAAGTTTGTAATCAGTTTTACTAATCTAACACGGTCTCATAGATGGTTTACACATTGGAAAGTTGTTTTGGCACTGGAATTGTCCAATACATGTGCATAAAAGTATGTTCAGGTTTTTATTGCCTTAAAGTGCCTTTCAGTGCCTTTGTAACGTTTTCAATGCAACAGCAAAGAATTGTATTTAACTTCTGAATGACCGTTTCATAAACACTTTCAACTATTTTAATATGTTCATTTTGGAGTTGTATACATGGGAAAAGAGTTTATCCACGGAAATCATGAATTACTAGTCAGTAATAGCATGTTTAGTTTTTTAAATGCCTTAAAGTGCTTTTCAGCTCCTTAGTAGCATTTTCAATGCAACGGCAAAGAATTGTATGTAACCTCTCAGCGATAAGTTTGTAATCAGTTTTACTAATCTAACACGGTCTCATAGATGGTTTACACATTGGAAAGTTGTTTTGGCACTGGAATTGTCCTATACATGTCCATAAAAGTATGTTCAGGTTTTTATTGCCTTAAAGTGCTTTTCAGTGCCTTTGTAACGTTTTCAATGCAACAGCAAAGAATTGTATTTAACTTCTGAATGACCGTTTCCCAAACATTTTCCACCATTTCAATATGTTCATTTTGGAGTTGTATACATGACAAAAGAGTTGATGCACTGAAATCATGACTTACTAGTCAGTAATAGCATGTTTAGTTTTTTTATTGCCTTAAAGTGCTTTTCAGTTCCTCAGTAGCATTCGCAATGCAACTGCAAAGTTTTGTATGTAACCTCTCAGCGATAAGTTTGTAATCAGTTTTACAATCTAACACGGTCTCATAGAGGGTTTACACATTGGAAAGTTGTTTTGGCACTGGAATTGTCCAATACATGTCCATAAAAGTATGTTCAGGTTTTTATTGCCTTAAAGTGCCTTTCAGTGCCTTTGTAACGTTTTCAATGCAACAGCAAAGAATTGTATTTAACTTCTGAATGACCGTTTCCCAAACATTTTCCACCATTTCAATATGTTCATTTTGGAGTTGTATACATGATAAAAGAGTTGATGCACTGAAGTCATGACTTACTAGTCAGTAATAGCATGTTTAGTTTTTTTATTGCCTTAAAGTGCTTTTCAGTTCCTCAGTAGCATTTGCAATGCAACTGCAAAGTTTTGTATGTAACCTCTCAGCGATAAGTTTGTAATCAGTTTTACTAATCTAACACGGTCTCATAGATGGTTTACACATTGGAAAGTTGTTTTGGCACTGGAATTGTCCAATACATGTGCATAAAAGTATGTTCAGGTTTTTATTGCCTTAAAGTGCCTTTCAGTGCCTTTGTAACGTTTTCAATGCAACAGCAAAGAATTGTATTTAACTTCTGAATGACCGTTTCATAAACACTTTCAACTATTTTAATATGTTCATTTTGGAGTTGTATACATGGGAAAAGAGTTTATCCACGGAAATCATGAATTACTAGTCAGTAATAGCATGTTTAGTTTTTTAAATGCCTTAAAGTGCTTTTCAGCTCCTTAGTAGCATTTTCAATGCAACGGCAAAGAATTGTATGTAACCTCTCAGCGATAAGTTTGTAATCAGTTTTACTAATCTAACACGGTCTCATAGATGGTTTACACATTGGAAAGTTGTTTTGGCACTGGAATTGTCCTATACATGTCCATAAAAGTATGTTCAGGTTTTTATTGCCTTAAAGTGCTTTTCAGTGCCTTTGTAACGTTTTCAATGCAACAGCAAAGAATTGTATTTAACTTCTGAATGACCGTTTCCCAAACATTTTCCACCATTTCAATATGTTCATTTTGGAGTTGTATACATGACAAAAGAGTTGATGCACTGAAATCATGACTTACTAGTCAGTAATAGCATGTTTAGTTTTTTTATTGCCTTAAAGTGCTTTTCAGTTCCTCAGTAGCATTCGCAATGCAACTGCAAAGTTTTGTATGTAACCTCTCAGCGATAAGTTTGTAATCAGTTTTACAATCTAACACGGTCTCATAGAGGGTTTACACATTGGAAAGTTGTTTTGGCACTGGAATTGTCCAATACATGTCCATAAAAGTATGTTCAGGTTTTTATTGCCTTAAAGTGCCTTTCAGTGCCTTTGTAACGTTTTCAATGCAACAGCAAAGAATTGTATTTAACTTCTGAATGACCGTTTCCCAAACATTTTCCACCATTTCAATATGTTCATTTTGGAGTTGTATACATGATAAAAGAGTTGATGCACTGAAGTCATGACTTACTAGTCAGTAATAGCATGTTTAGTTTTTTTATTGCCTTAAAGTGCTTTTCAGTTCCTCAGTAGCATTTGCAATGCAACTGCAAAGTTTTGTATGTAACCTCTCAGCGATAAGTTTGTAATCAGTTTTACTAATCTAACACGGTCTCATAGATGGTTTACACATTGGAAAGTTGTTTTGGCACTGGAATTGTCCAATACATGTCCATAAAAGTATGTTCAGGTTTTTATTGCCTTAAAGTGCTTTTCAGTGCCTTTGTAACGTTTTCAATGCAACAGCAAAGAATTGTATTTAACTTCTGAATGACCGTTTCCCAAACATTTTCCACCATTTCAATATGTTCATTTTGGAGTTGTATACATGACAAAAGAGTTGATGCACTGAAATCATGACTTACTAGTCGGTAATAGCATGTTTTGTTTTTTTATTGCCTTAAAGTGCTTTTCAGCTCCTTAGTAGCATTTTCAATGCAACGGCAAAGAATTGTATGTAACCTCTCAGCGATAAGTTTGTAATCAGTTTTACTAATCTAACACGGTCTCATAGATGGTTTACACATTGGAAAGTTGTTTTGGCACTGGAATTGTCCAATACATGTGCATAAAAGTATGTTCAGGTTTTTATTGCCTTAAAGTGCCTTTCAGTGCCTTTGTAACGTTTTCAATGCAACAGCAAAGAATTGTATTTAACTTCTGAATGACCGTTTCATAAACACTTTCAACTATTTTAATATGTTCATTTTGGAGTTGTATACATGGGAAAAGAGTTTATCCACGGAAATCATGAATTACTAGTCAGTAATAGCATGTTTAGTTTTTTAAATGCCTTAAAGTGCTTTTCAGCTCCTTAGTAGCATTTTCAATGCAACGGCAAAGAATTGTATGTAACCTCTCAGCGATAAGTTTGTAATCAGTTTTACTAATCTAACACGGTCTCATAGATGGTTTACACATTGGAAAGTTGTTTTGGCACTGGAATTGTCCAATACATGTCCATAAAAGTATGTTCAGGTTTTTATTGCCTTAAAGTGCTTTTCAGTGCCTTTGTAACGTTTTCAATGCAACAGCAAAGAATTGTATTTAACTTCTGAATGACCGTTTCCCAAACATTTTCCACCATTTCAATATGTTCATTTTGGAGTTGTATACATGACAAAAGAGTTGATGCACTGAAATCATGACTTACTAGTCGGTAATAGCATGTTTTGTTTTTTTATTGCCTTAAAGTGCTTTTCAGCTCCTTAGTAGCATTTTCAATGCAACGGCAAAGAATTGTATGTAACCTCTCAGCGATAAGTTTGTAATCAGTTTTACTAATCTAACACGGTCTCATAGATGGTTTACACATTGGAAAGTTGTTTTGGCACTGGAATTGTCCAATACATGTGCATAAAAGTATGTTCAGGTTTTTATTGCCTTAAAGTGCCTTTCAGTGCCTTTGTAACGTTTTCAATGCAACAGCAAAGAATTGGAGAGGCACCTGCCTGCAGTCCTCTGTCGGGAGGCCGCTCCGCTGGGAGGCCGCTCGGCTGGGAGGCCGGAAGTACATTTCAAAATAAAAGCGCAAGATTTCAGAATAAAAGCGCAAATTTATATAAAAGCGCATTTCCTCCCAAATGCATTAATTAGTAAACACATTAGATTACGTTAAATCAATGAATTCCTTGTCTATAGTTTCAATCGTTATATCATATTTATATAGTAAACTTTAGACAAGAAGCCAGACTAATATACACTGCACTGCGTAACTTTGTCATTACGAAAAATAAAGGGTGGGTGATATGACTCGGGGCTCAATAATGTATTTGTAGCCTACTACAAAGCTGAGGATCGTGACAAGATAAGGTCAAAATGTTGATAACTGAAAACAATGGAGGTTAGGACTCCTATTCATCAGCCTACATTTCGTGAGACGTCATAAGCCTATACATTTTATTGTGTACTATACAATACTTCACTGCCTTTTCATTATATTGATAATAAATTGTCATTGAACCTTATTGCACTGATGTTTTTCATGTTTGGCTCTATATCTATGCCAATTATGTTTTTGTGCTGATATGTACAGTATAATCCAAGCGAATTATTCAATGATCAATGATAACATGTAAAACACACCAAGTCACAATATGATTTGACTTTATTCTGGCAGACAGAAACTCATTTAGCTGTTTGATATTCAGATTAGGCCAAATATTTTCTTTGGTCCATTATTTCTGCACAGAATTTCCACATCTTCTGTGTTGTGAAATGTGAACTTGAAGGGCTCCAGGATTGTTTCCTTTTCAAGGTCATTCCGCACCCTCCCATACTACCTTAGCCTGGTTCTCTTCCCCCATGCACAGGATTTCAGGCAGGTCCACTTTGGCAGAGAACAGTTATTAAAATCAACCCACTCATGATCAGAATCAGAATCTGTTTTAATGGCTATGCAAGTTTAACAAACACAGAATTTACATTAACATGGAAGAGCAAGATAGAACATATATGTAACATGATAAGAACATAATATAATACAATAAAAATATGGTGTAAAAAGGTCAGGGGGGTATATATACAGCATTGCAAAACAGTGGTACAACAGTAAGTAATTTTAAGGTGTCAAAAGGGGTTTTGAGTGCAAAAGTGGCTTGTGCAGTGGGATGCTGGATGGGGGTGTTTGTGGCAAAGTCATTCCGAGTCCTTGGCCCTATTGAAGAGTGCAATGGCCGAGGGTAGAAGCTGTTCTTATGGCGAGCGGTTTTGGTCCTGGTGGACCGCGAGGGGAGCAGCTGAAGCAGAGGGTGTCCTGGGTGGGAGGCAAGTCTGACTGAGACAAAATATATATAGATAAGCAAAATGGTTAGTTGTAATATACATAACACAGGCTCCAAAAAGAAAAGATCTCATCAGTGCCCTCCTTTAATATGTCCATCTAGACATTGTTAAAATTAAATAAATAAGGAAATGAAAATGCTGGTTTCTGACCTGAAACGGATGGAACCCAAACAAATGTACAATTTTACCTCATTAATGTTATCCACCTTCCTTTTCATCAGCCTAAACACTGGCGGCACTTCACCTCGCAAGAGGGCTTTAGATGAGAGATGACCTGTGATTGCGGATTTTGCTCAATAGCTTAAAGCACGCATTTCCTCAAAGCAAAAAGTTGTCAATTACATATAAACATAATAGGCTCACAATTACATAGGTTCAAATGTTAACTCACGGTTGATTCCATTTCTTGGTTCAATCCAAGCCCCCTGAAGTCAGAGCGTCAGGCAACTTTTTCCTGTTCTGACAATGAGCTCGCCCGCTGGGTTGTCAGTGTCCAATATGTATCTGAGCTGATTATTGTTGAAGAGAAGTAAATACAATCATAACAAGCATAATATTATTAATTATGATATAGGAACATGGGTGGTAGAGCTTCAAGATGAGAAGCACATATGTCTGTCTTATATATCTTTCCTTTAAGAATACATACCAGCTGCTCATGGGCAGGATGAAGGCCCACCCTTTGAAGAGTGTGGTCTTCAGGGGGTGGGGGCACACCTTTTAGTGGTCAAAGCACTGTTAGAAGATTGTGATCTGCAGGGGGAGGGGGCACACAGTATCTACAGGATTTAGGAGACAGACAGGAATCAACATTTACATCTGGAGGTCAGAGGGCCCTTCTAAACGTGAAATTCCTTCCTCAGTATCCAAAAGTAAAAGTACTGATGATGCAAAAGCTATTCATATTTGTTTCGTTTATATACTGTAGTATACAACATAGGTAGAAAAATAAAAAAGTAAAAATGAGCCATGTACTCTGCCACATTCTGTACCCTGTATATTCTGATTATACTGTTCATACTGTGTATATTCTAAGTATAC
The DNA here is from genome assembly GCA_030340665.1 of Neosalanx taihuensis. Classification (NCBI taxonomy): domain Eukaryota; kingdom Metazoa; phylum Chordata; class Actinopteri; order Osmeriformes; family Salangidae; genus Neosalanx; species Neosalanx taihuensis. Next base: position 5,508,058 of record CM059315.1, read on the forward strand.
TTATATTTATTATACTCTGTTGTAATAACTGTTTTGCACTTCTGGTTGGATGCTAACTGTATTTCGTTACCCTGTACTTGTACCTGTGTAATGACATTAAAATTGAATCTAATCTAATTTTGTGACGATGCCCAGCTAATGCAAGGAGTTTACAAAACTGTATTATAACGTTACATACAAACAAATGCGAACAGTTACTTTACGTTATGCACTATACATTTAATTATCCGTGATAACAGCTATTGCAAGGATAGTTTACAAAAATGTTTTGTAACGTTACATACAAACAAATGCGAACAGTTACTTTACGTTATGCACTATACATTTAATTATCCGTGATAACAGCTATTGCAAGGATAGTTTACAAAAATGTTTTGTAACGTTACATACAAACAAATGCGAACAGTTACTTTACGTTATGCACTATACATTTAATTATCCGTGATAACAGCTATTGCAAGGATAGTTTACAAAAATGTTTTGTAACGTTACATACAAACAAATGCGAACAGTTACTTTACGTTATGCACTATACATTTAATTATCCGTGATAACAGCTATTGCAAGGATAGTTTACAAAAATGTTTTGTAACGTTACATACAAACAAATGCGATCAATTAGTTTACGTTATGCACTATACATTTAATAATCCCTGATAATTTGTTGATGCTAACCGCCATCGGTGAAAGTAAACTTTGACGTTATCAAATTTAGCTTCATAACAACTACCCAAGTAGACTTGTAACATTCGTAAATATTCGGTAAATCATTAATGACTTCTATAACGTTATTGTTTTACGGCACTTATATTGACAATAAATCATGCATTTACTTACTGTGGAAAATATGCAACTTACCGCAACTAGGAAGAGATGTGATCTGTGTCGTGAAATCCAGGTGAAATCCAGGTTTAAATGTCCTCACTTCCCCCCGCCGCCCCCCGAAAATAAATTAAAATAAAATAAAATAAATGCGTCACTTCCGGCCCTGGAGCAGAGCGGCCTCCCAGCCGAGCGGCCTCCCAGCCGAGGACTGCAGGCAGGTACTCTTGAAGAATTGTATTTAACTTCTGAATGACCGTTTCATAAACACTTTCAACTATTTTAATATGTTCATTTTGGAGTTGTATACATGGGAAAAGAGTTTATCCACGGAAATCATGAATTACTAGTCAGTAATAGCATGTTTAGTTTTTTAAATGCCTTAAAGTGCTTTTCAGCTCCTTAGTAGCATTTTCAATGCAACAGCAAAGAATTGTATGTAACCTCTCAGCGATAAGTTTGTAATCAGTTTTACTAATCTAACACGGTCTCATAGATGGTTTACACATTGGAAAGTTGTTTTGGCACTGGAATTGTCCAATACATGTCCATAAAAGTATGTTCAGGTTTTTATTGCCTTAAAGTGCTTTTCAGTGCCTTTGTAACGTTTTCAATGCAACAGCAAAGAATTGTATTTAACTTCTGAATGACCGTTTCCCAAACATTTTCCACCATTTCAATATGTTCATTTTGGAGTTGTATACATGACAAAAGAGTTGATGCACTGAAATCATGACTTACTAGTCGGTAATAGCATGTTTTGTTTTTTTATTGCCTTAAAGTGCTTTTCAGCTCCTTAGTAGCATTTTCAATGCAACGGCAAAGAATTGTATGTAACCTCTCAGCGATAAGTTTGTAATCAGTTTTACTAATCTAACACGGTCTCATAGATGGTTTAAACATTTGAAAGTTGTTTTGGCACTGGAATTGTCCAATACAATTCCATAAAAGTATGTTCAGGTTTTTATTGCCTTAAAGTGCTTTTCAGTGCCTTTGTAACGTTTTCAATGCAACAACAAACAATTGTATTTAACTTCTGAATGACCGTTTCATAAACACTTTCAACTATTTTAATATGTTCATTTTGGAGTTGTATACATGGGAAAAGAGTTTATCCACGGAAATCATGAATTACTAGTCAGTAATAGCATGTTTAGTTTTTTAAATGCCTTAAAGTGCTTTTCAGCTCCTTAGTAGCATTTTCAATGCAACGGCAAAGAATTGTATGTAACCTCTCAGCGATAAGTTTGTAATCAGTTTTACTAATCTAACACGGTCTCATAGATGGTTTACACATTGGAAAGTTGTTTTGGCACTGGAATTGTCCAATACATGTCCATAAAAGTATGTTCAGGTTTTTATTGCCTTAAAGTGCTTTTCAGTGCCTTTGTAACGTTTTCAATGCAACAGCAAAGAATTGTATTTAACTTCTGAATGACCGTTTCCCAAACATTTTCCACCATTTCAATATGTTCATTTTGGAGTTGTATACATGACAAAAGAGTTGATGCACTGAAATCATGACTTACTAGTCGGTAATAGCATGTTTTGTTTTTTTATTGCCTTAAAGTGCTTTTCAGCTCCTTAGTAGCATTTTCAATGCAACGGCAAAGAATTGTATGTAACCTCTCAGCGATAAGTTTGTAATCAGTTTTACTAATCTAACACGGTCTCATAGATGGTTTACACATTGGAAAGTTGTTTTGGCACTGGAATTGTCCAATACATGTGCATAAAAGTATGTTCAGGTTTTTATTGCCTTAAAGTGCCTTTCAGTGCCTTTGTAACGTTTTCAATGCAACAGCAAAGAATTGTATTTAACTTCTGAATGACCGTTTCATAAACACTTTCAACTATTTTAATATGTTCATTTTGGAGTTGTATACATGGGAAAAGAGTTTATCCACGGAAATCATGAATTACTAGTCAGTAATAGCATGTTTAGTTTTTTAAATGCCTTAAAGTGCTTTTCAGCTCCTTAGTAGCATTTTCAATGCAACGGCAAAGAATTGTATGTAACCTCTCAGCGATAAGTTTGTAATCAGTTTTACTAATCTAACACGGTCTCATAGATGGTTTACACATTGGAAAGTTGTTTTGGCACTGGAATTGTCCTATACATGTCCATAAAAGTATGTTCAGGTTTTTATTGCCTTAAAGTGCTTTTCAGTGCCTTTGTAACGTTTTCAATGCAACAGCAAAGAATTGTATTTAACTTCTGAATGACCGTTTCCCAAACATTTTCCACCATTTCAATATGTTCATTTTGGAGTTGTACACATGACAAAAGAGTTGATGCACTGAAATCATGACTTACTAGTCAGTAATAGCATGTTTAGTTTTTTTATTGCCTTAAAGTGCTTTTCAGTTCCTCAGTAGCATTCGCAACGCAACTGCAAAGTTTTGTATGTAACCTCTCAGCGATAAGTTTGTAATCAGTTTTACAATCTAACACGGTCTCATAGAGGGTTTACACATTGGAAAGTTGTTTTGGCACTGGAATTGTCCAATACATGTCCATAAAAGTATGTTCAGGTTTTTATTGCCTTAAAGTGCCTTTCAGTGCCTTTGTAACGTTTTCAATGCAACAGCAAAGAATTGTATTTAACTTCTGAATGACCGTTTCCCAAACATTTTCCACCATTTCAATATGTTCATTTTGGAGTTGTATACATGACAAAAGAGTTGATGCACTGAAATCATGACTTACTAGTCGGTAATAGCATGTTTTGTTTTTTTATTGCCTTAAAGTGCTTTTCAGCTCCTTAGTAGCATTTTCAATGCAACGGCAAAGAATTGTATGTAACCTCTCAGCGATAAGTTTGTAATCAGTTTTACTAATCTAACACGGTCTCATAGATGGTTTACACATTGGAAAGTTGTTTTGGCACTGGAATTGTCCAATACATGTGCATAAAAGTATGTTCAGGTTTTTATTGCCTTAAAGTGCCTTTCAGTGCCTTTTTAACGTTTTCAATGCAACAGCAAAGAATTGTATTTAACTTCTGAATGACCGTTTCATAAACACTTTCAACTATTTTAATATGTTCATTTTGGAGTTGTATACATGGGAAAAGAGTTTATCCACGGAAATCATGAATTACTAGTCAGTAATAGCATGTTTAGTTTTTTAAATGCCTTAAAGTGCTTTTCAGCTCCTTAGTAGCATTTTCAATGCAACGGCAAAGAATTGTATGTAACCTCTCAGCGATAAGTTTGTAATCAGTTTTACTAATCTAACACGGTCTCATAGATGGTTTACACATTGGAAAGTTGTTTTGGCACTGGAATTGTCCAATACATGTCCATAAAAGTATGTTCAGGTTTTTATTGCCTTAAAGTGCTTTTCAGTGCCTTTGTAACGTTTTCAATGCAACAGCAAAGAATTGTATTTAACTTCTGAATGACCGTTTCCCAAACATTTTCCACCATTTCAATATGTTCATTTTGGAGTTGTATACATGACAAAAGAGTTGATGCACTGAAATCATGACTTACTAGTCAGTAATAGCATGTTTAGTTTTTTTATTGCCTTAAAGTGCTTTTCAGTTCCTCAGTAGCATTTGCAATGCAACTGCAAAGTTTTGTATGTAACCTCTCAGCGATAAGTTTGTATTCAGTTTTACTAATCTAACACGGTCTCATAGATGGTTTACACATTGGAAAGTTGTTTTGGCACTGGAATTGTCCAATACATGTCCATAAAAGTATGTTCAGGTTTTTATTGCCTTAAAGTGCTTTTCAGTGCCTTTGTAACGTTTTCAATGCAACAGCAAAGAATTGTATTTAACTTCTGAATGACCGTTTCATAAACACTTTCAACTATTTTAATATGTTCATTTTGGAGTTGTATACATGGGAAAAGAGTTTATCCACGGAAATCATGAATTACTAGTCAGTAATAGCATGTTTAGTTTTTTAAATGCCTTAAAGTGTTTTTCAGCTCCTTAGTAGCATTTTCAATGCAACGGCAAAGAATTGTATGTAACCTCTCAGCGATAAGTTTGTAATCAGTTTTACTAATCTAACACGGTCTCATAGATGGTTTACACATTGGAAAGTTGTTTTGGCACTGGAATTGTCCAATACATGTCCATAAAAGTATGTTCAGGTTTTTATTGCCTTAAAGTGCTTTTCAGTGCCTTTGTAACGTTTTCAATGCAACAGCAAAGAATTGTATTTAACTTCTGAATGACCGTTTCCCAAACATTTTCCACCATTTCAATATGTTCATTTTGGAGTTGTATACATGACAAAAGAGTTGATGCACTGAAATCATGACTTACTAGTCAGTAATAGCATGTTTAGTTTTTTTATTGCCTTAAAGTGCTTTTTAGTTCCTCAGTAGCATTTGCAATGCAACTGCAAAGTTTTGTATGTAACCTCTCAGCGATAAGTTTGTAATCAGTTTTACAATCTAACACGGTCTCATAGAGGGTTTACATATTGGAAAGTTGTTTTGGCACTGGAATTGTCCAATACATGTCCATAAAAGTATGTTCAGGTTTTTATTGCCTTAAAGTGCCTTTCAGTGCCTTTGTAACGTTTTCAATGCAACAGCAAAGAATTGTATTTAACTTCTGAAGGACCGTTTCCCAAACATTTTCCACCATTTCAATATGTTCATTTTGGAGTTGTATACATGATAAAAGAGTTGATGCACTGAAGTCATGACTTACTAGTCAGTAATAGCATGTTTAGTTTTTTTATTGCCTTAAAGTGCTTTTCAGTTCCTCAGTAGCATTTGCAATGCAACTGCAAAGTTTTGTATGTAACCTCTCAGCGATAAGTTTGTAATCAGTTTTACTAATCTAACACGGTCTCATAGATGGTTTACACATTGGAAAGTTGTTTTGGCACTGGAATTGTCCAATACATGTCCATAAAAGTATGTTCAGGTTTTTATTGCCTTAAAGTGCTTTTCAGTGCCTTTGTAACGTTTTCAATGCAACAGCAAAGAATTGTATTTAACTTCTGAATGACCGTTTCATAAACACTTTCAACTTTTTTAATATGTTCATTTTGGAGTTGTATACATGGGAAAAGAGTTTATCCACGGAAATCATGAATTACTAGTCAGTAATAGCATGTTTAGTTTTTTAAATGCCTTAAAGTGCTTTTCAGCTCCTTAGTAGCATTTTCAATGCAACGGCAAAGAATTGTATGTAACCTCTCAGCGATAAGTTTGTAATCAGTTTTACTAATCTAACACGGTCTCATAGATGGTTTACACATTGGAAAGTTGTTTTGGCACTGGAATTGTCCAATACATGTCCATAAAAGTATGTTCAGGTTTTTATTGCCTTAAAGTGCTTTTCAGTGCCTTTGTAACGTTTTCAATGCAACAGCAAAGAATTGTATTTAACTTCTGAATGACCGTTTCCCAAACATTTTCCACCATTTCAATATGTTCATTTTGGAGTTGTATACATGACAAAAGAGTTGATGCACTGAAATCATGACTTACTAGTCAGTAATAGCATGTTTAGTTTTTTTATTGCCTTAAAGTGCTTTTCAGTTCCTCAGTAGCATTTGCAATGCAACTGCAAATTTTTGTATGTAACCTCTCAGCGATAAGTTTGTAATCAGTTTTACTAATCTAACACGGTCTCATAGATGGTTTACACATTGGAAAGTTGTTTTGGCACTGGAATTGTCCAATACAATTCCATAAAAGTATGTTCAGGTTTTTATTGCCTTAAAGTGCTTTTCAGTGCCTTTGTAACGTTTTCAATGCAACAACAAACAATTGTATTTAACTTCTGAATGACCGTTTCATAAACACTTTCAACTATTTTAATATGTTCATTTTGGAGTTGTATACATGGGAAAAGAGTTTATCCACGGAAATCATGAATTACTAGTCAGTAATAGCATGTTTAGTTTTTTAAATGCCTTAAAGTGTTTTTCAGCTCCTTAGTAGCATTTTCAATGCAACGGCAAAGAATTGTATGTAACCTCTCAGCGATAAGTTTGTAATCAGTTTTACTAATCTAACACGGTCTCATAGATGGTTTACACATTGGAAAGTTGTTTTGGCACTGGAATTGTCCAATACATGTCCATAAAAGTATGTTCAGGTTTTTATTGCCTTAAAGTGCTTTTCAGTGCCTTTGTAACGTTTTCAATGCAACAGCAAAGAATTGTATTTAACTTCTGAATGACCGTTTCCCAAACATTTTCCACCATTTCAATATGTTCATTTTGGAGTTGTATACATGACAAAAGAGTTGATGCACTGAAATCATGACTTACTAGTCAGTAATAGCATGTTTAGTTTTTTTATTGCCTTAAAGTGCTTTTCAGTTCCTCAGTAGCATTTGCAATGCAACTGCAAAGTTTTGTATGTAACCTCTCAGCGATAAGTTTGTATTCAGTTTTACTAATCTAACACGGTCTCATAGATGGTTTACACATTGGAAAGTTGTTTTGGCACTGGAATTGTCCAATACATGTCCATAAAAGTATGTTCAGGTTTTTATTGCCTTAAAGTGCTTTTCAGTGCCTTTGTAACGTTTTCAATGCAACAGCAAAGAATTGTATTTAACTTCTGAATGACCGTTTTATAAACACTTTCAACTATTTTAATATGTTCATTTTGGAGTTGTATACATGGGAAAAGAGTTTATCCACGGAAATCATGAATTACTAGTCAGTAATAGCATGTTTAGTTTTTTAAATGCCTTAAAGTGTTTTTCAGCTCCTTAGTAGCATTTTCAATGCAACGGCAAAGAATTGTATGTAACCTCTCAGCGATAAGTTTGTAATCAGTTTTACTAATCTAACACGGTCTCATAGATGGTTTACACATTGGAAAGTTGTTTTGGCACTGGAATTGTCCAATACATGTCCATAAAAGTATGTTCAGGTTTTTATTGCCTTAAAGTGCTTTTCAGTGCCTTTGTAACGTTTTCAATGCAACAGCAAAGAATTGTATTTAACTTCTGAATGACCGTTTCCCAAACATTTTCCACCATTTCAATATGTTCATTTTGGAGTTGTATACATGACAAAAGAGTTGATGCACTGAAATCATGACTTACTAGTCAGTAATAGCATGTTTAGTTTTTTTATTGCCTTAAAGTGCTTTTCAGTTCCTCAGTAGCATTTGCAATGCAACTGCAAAGTTTTGTATGTAACCTCTCAGCGATAAGTTTGTAATCAGTTTTACAATCTAACACGGTCTCATAGAGGGTTTACACATTGGAAAGTTGTTTTGGCACTGGAATTGTCCAATACATGTCCATAAAAGTATGTTCAGGTTTTTATTGCCTTAAAGTGCCTTTCAGTGCCTTTGTAACGTTTTCAATGCAACAGCAAAGAATTGTATTTAACTTCTGAAGGACCGTTTCCCAAACATTTTCCACCATTTCAATATGTTCATTTTGGAGTTGTATACATGATAAAAGAGTTGATGCACTGAAGTCATGACTTACTAGTCAGTAATAGCATGTTTAGTTTTTTTATTGCCTTAAAGTGCTTTTCAGTTCCTCAGTAGCATTTGCAATGCAACTGCAAAGTTTTGTATGTAACCTCTCAGCGATAAGTTTGTAATCAGTTTTACTAATCTAACACGGTCTCATAGATGGTTTACACATTGGAAAGTTGTTTTGGCACTGGAATTGTCCAATACATGTCCATAAAAGTATGTTCAGGTTTTTATTGCCTTAAAGTGCTTTTCAGTGCCTTTGTAACGTTTTCAATGCAACAGCAAAGAATTGTATTTAACTTCTGAATGACCGTTTCATAAACACTTTCAACTATTTTAATATGTTCATTTTGGAGTTGTATACATGGGAAAAGAGTTTATCCACGGAAATCATGAATTACTAGTCAGTAATAGCATGTTTAGTTTTTTAAATGCCTTAAAGTGTTTTTCAGCTCCTTAGTAGCATTTTCAATGCAACGGCAAAGAATTGTATGTAACCTCTCAGCGATAAGTTTGTAATCAGTTTTACTAATCTAACACGGTCTCATAGATGGTTTACACATTGGAAAGTTGTTTTGGCACTGGAATTGTCCAATACATGTCCATAAAAGTATGTTCAGGTTTTTATTGCCTTAAAGTGCTTTTCAGTGCCTTTGTAACGTTTTCAATGCAACAGCAAAGAATTGTATTTAACTTCTGAATGACCGTTTCCCAAACATTTTCCACCATTTCAATATGTTCATTTTGGAGTTGTATACATGACAAAAGAGTTGATGCACTGAAATCATGACTTACTAGTCAGTAATAGCATGTTTAGTTTTTTTATTGCCTTAAAGTGCTTTTTAGTTCCTCAGTAGCATTTGCAATGCAACTGCAAAGTTTTGTATGTAACCTCTCAGCGATAAGTTTGTAATCAGTTTTACAATCTAACACGGTCTCATAGAGGGTTTACATATTGGAAAGTTGTTTTGGCACTGGAATTGTCCAATACATGTCCATAAAAGTATGTTCAGGTTTTTATTGCCTTAAAGTGCCTTTCAGTGCCTTTGTAACGTTTTCAATGCAACAGCAAAGAATTGTATTTAACTTCTGAAGGACCGTTTCCCAAACATTTTCCACCATTTCAATATGTTCATTTTGGAGTTGTATACATGATAAAAGAGTTGATGCACTGAAGTCATGACTTACTAGTCAGTAATAGCATGTTTAGTTTTTTTATTGCCTTAAAGTGCTTTTCAGTTCCTCAGTAGCATTTGCAATGCAACTGCAAAGTTTTGTATGTAACCTCTCAGCGATAAGTTTGTAATCAGTTTTACTAATCTAACACGGTCTCATAGATGGTTTACACATTGGAAAGTTGTTTTGGCACTGGAATTGTCCAATACATGTCCATAAAAGTATGTTCAGGTTTTTATTGCCTTAAAGTGCTTTTCAGTGCCTTTGTAACGTTTTCAATGCAACAGCAAAGAATTGTATTTAACTTCTGAATGACCGTTTCATAAACACTTTCAACTTTTTTAATATGTTCATTTTGGAGTTGTATACATGGGAAAAGAGTTTATCCACGGAAATCATGAATTACTAGTCAGTAATAGCATGTTTAGTTTTTTAAATGCCTTAAAGTGCTTTTCAGCTCCTTAGTAGCATTTTCAATGCAACGGCAAAGAATTGTATGTAACCTCTCAGCGATAAGTTTGTAATCAGTTTTACTAATCTAACACGGTCTCATAGATGGTTTACACATTGGAAAGTTGTTTTGGCACTGGAATTGTCCAATACATGTCCATAAAAGTATGTTCAGGTTTTTATTGCCTTAAAGTGCTTTTCAGTGCCTTTGTAACGTTTTCAATGCAACAGCAAAGAATTGTATTTAACTTCTGAATGACCGTTTCCCAAACATTTTCCACCATTTCAATATGTTCATTTTGGAGTTGTATACATGACAAAAGAGTTGATGCACTGAAATCATGACTTACTAGTCAGTAATAGCATGTTTAGTTTTTTTATTGCCTTAAAGTGCTTTTCAGTTCCTCAGTAGCATTTGCAATGCAACTGCAAATTTTTGTATGTAACCTCTCAGCGATAAGTTTGTAATCAGTTTTACTAATCTAACACGGTCTCATAGATGGTTTACACATTGGAAAGTTGTTTTGGCACTGGAATTGTCCAATACAATTCCATAAAAGTATGTTCAGGTTTTTATTGCCTTAAAGTGCTTTTCAGTGCCTTTGTAACGTTTTCAATGCAACAACAAACAATTGTATTTAACTTCTGAATGACCGTTTCATAAACACTTTCAACTATTTTAATATGTTCATTTTGGAGTTGTATACATGGGAAAAGAGTTTATCCACGGAAATCATGAATTACTAGTCAGTAATAGCATGTTTAGTTTTTTAAATGCCTTAAAGTGTTTTTCAGCTCCTTAGTAGCATTTTCAATGCAACGGCAAAGAATTGTATGTAACCTCTCAGCGATAAGTTTGTAATCAGTTTTACTAATCTAACACGGTCTCATAGATGGTTTACACATTGGAAAGTTGTTTTGGCACTGGAATTGTCCAATACATGTCCATAAAAGTATGTTCAGGTTTTTATTGCCTTAAAGTGCTTTTCAGTGCCTTTGTAACGTTTTCAATGCAACAGCAAAGAATTGTATTTAACTTCTGAATGACCGTTTCCCAAACATTTTCCACCATTTCAATATGTTCATTTTGGAGTTGTATACATGACAAAAGAGTTGATGCACTGAAATCATGACTTACTAGTCAGTAATAGCATGTTTAGTTTTTTTATTGCCTTAAAGTGCTTTTCAGTTCCTCAGTAGCATTTGCAATGCAACTGCAAAGTTTTGTATGTAACCTCTCAGCGATAAGTTTGTATTCAGTTTTACTAATCTAACACGGTCTCATAGATGGTTTACACATTGGAAAGTTGTTTTGGCACTGGAATTGTCCAATACATGTCCATAAAAGTATGTTCAGGTTTTTATTGCCTTAAAGTGCTTTTCAGTGCCTTTGTAACGTTTTCAATGCAACAGCAAAGAATTGTATTTAACTTCTGAATGACCGTTTTATAAACACTTTCAACTATTTTAATATGTTCATTTTGGAGTTGTATACATGGGAAAAGAGTTTATCCACGGAAATCATGAATTACTAGTCAGTAATAGCATGTTTAGTTTTTTAAATGCCTTAAAGTGTTTTTCAGCTCCTTAGTAGCATTTTCAATGCAACGGCAAAGAATTGTATGTAACCTCTCAGCGATAAGTTTGTAATCAGTTTTACTAATCTAACACGGTCTCATAGATGGTTTACACATTGGAAAGTTGTTTTGGCACTGGAATTGTCCAATACATGTCCATAAAAGTATGTTCAGGTTTTTATTGCCTTAAAGTGCTTTTCAGTGCCTTTGTAACGTTTTCAATGCAACAGCAAAGAATTGTATTTAACTTCTGAATGACCGTTTCCCAAACATTTTCCACCATTTCAATATGTTCATTTTGGAGTTGTATACATGACAAAAGAGTTGATGCACTGAAATCATGACTTACTAGTCAGTAATAGCATGTTTAGTTTTTTTATTGCCTTAAAGTGCTTTTCAGTTCCTCAGTAGCATTTGCAATGCAACTGCAAAGTTTTGTATGTAACCTCTCAGCGATAAGTTTGTATTCAGTTTTACTAATCTAACACGGTCTCATAGATGGTTTACACATTGGAAAGTTGTTTTGGCACTGGAATTGTCCAATACATGTCCATAAAAGTATGTTCAGGTTTTTATTGCCTTAAAGTGCTTTTCAGTGCCTTTGTAACGTTTTCAATGCAACAGCAAAGAATTGTATTTAACTTCTGAATGACCGTTTCCCAAACATTTTCCACCATTTCAATATGTTCATTTTGGAGTTGTATACATGACAAAAGAGTTGATGCACTGAAATCATGACTTACTAGTCAGTAATAGCATGTTTAGTTTTTTTATTGCCTTAAAGTGCTTTTCAGTTCCTCAGTAGCATTTGCAATGCAACTGCAAAGTTTTGTATGTAACCTCTCAGCGATAAGTTTGTATTCAGTTTTACTAATCTAACACGGTCTCATAGATGGTTTACACATTGGAAAGTTGTTTTGGCACTGGAATTGTCCAATACATGTCCATAAAAGTATGTTCAGGTTTTTATTGCCTTAAAGTGCTTTTCAGTGCCTTTGTAACGTTTTCAATGCAACAGCAAAGAATTGTATTTAACTTCTGAATGACCGTTTCATAAACACTTTCAACTATTTTAATATGTTCATTTTGGAGTTGTATACATGGGAAAAGAGTTTATCCACGGAAATCATGAATTACTAGTCAGTAATAGCATGTTTAGTTTTTTAAATGCCTTAAAGTGTTTTTCAGCTCCTTAGTAGCATTTTCAATGCAACGGCAAAGAATTGTATGTAACCTCTCAGCGATAAGTTTGTAATCAGTTTTACTAATCTAACACGGTCTCATAGATGGTTTACACATTGGAAAGTTGTTTTGGCACTGGAATTGTCCAATACATGTCCATAAAAGTATGTTCAGGTTTTTATTGCCTTAAAGTGCTTTTCAGTGCCTTTGTAACGTTTTCAATGCAACAGCAAAGAATTGTATTTAACTTCTGAATGACCGTTTCCCAAACATTTTCCACCATTTCAATATGTTCATTTTGGAGTTGTATACATGACAAAAGAGTTGATGCACTGAAATCATGACTTACTAGTCAGTAATAGCATGTTTAGTTTTTTTATTGCCTTAAAGTGCTTTTCAGTTCCTCAGTAGCATTTGCAATGCAACTGCAAAGTTTTGTATGTAACCTCTCAGCGATAAGTTTGTATTCAGTTTTACTAATCTAACACGGTCTCATAGATGGTTTACACATTGGAAAGTTGTTTTGGCACTGGAATTGTCCAATACATGTCCATAAAAGTATGTTCAGGTTTTTATTGCCTTAAAGTGCTTTTCAGTGCCTTTGTAACGTTTTCAATGCAACAGAAAAGAATTGTATTTAACTTCTGAATGACCGTTTTATAAACACTTTCAACTATTTTAATATGTTCATTTTGGAGTTGTATACATGGGAAAAGAGTTTATCCACGGAAATCATGAATTACTAGTCAGTAATAGCATGTTTAGTTTTTTAAATGCCTTAAAGTGTTTTTCAGCTCCTTAGTAGCATTTTCAATGCAACGGCAAAGAATTGTATGTAACCTCTCAGCGATAAGTTTGTAATCAGTTTTACTAATCTAACACGGTCTCATAGATGGTTTACACATTGGAAAGTTGTTTTGGCACTGGAATTGTCCAATACATGTCCATAAAAGTATGTTCAGGTTTTTATTGCCTTAAAGTGCTTTTCAGTGCCTTTGTAACGTTTTCAATGCAACAGCAAAGAATTGTATTTAACTTCTGAATGACCGTTTCCCAAACATTTTCCACCATTTCAATATGTTCATTTTGGAGTTGTATACATGACAAAAGAGTTGATGCACTGAAATCATGACTTACTAGTCAGTAATAGCATGTTTAGTTTTTTTATTGCCTTAAAGTGCTTTTCAGTTCCTCAGTAGCATTTGCAATGCAACTGCAAAGTTTTGTATGTAACCTCTCAGCGATAAGTTTGTAATCAGTTTTACAATCTAACACGGTCTCATAGAGGGTTTACACATTGGAAAGTTGTTTTGGCACTGGAATTGTCCAATACATGTCCATAAAAGTATGTTCAGGTTTTTATTGCCTTAAAGTGCCTTTCAGTGCCTTTGTAACGTTTTCAATGCAACAGCAAAGAATTGTATTTAACTTCTGAAGGACCGTTTCCCAAACATTTTCCACCATTTCAATATGTTCATTTTGGAGTTGTATACATGATAAAAGAGTTGATGCACTGAAGTCATGACTTACTAGTCAGTAATAGCATGTTTAGTTTTTTTATTGCCTTAAAGTGCTTTTCAGTTCCTCAGTAGCATTTGCAATGCAACTGCAAAGTTTTGTATGTAACCTCTCAGCGATAAGTTTGTAATCAGTTTTACTAATCTAACACGGTCTCATAGATGGTTTACACATTGGAAAGTTGTTTTGGCACTGGAATTGTCCAATACATGTCCATAAAAGTATGTTCAGGTTTTTATTGCCTTAAAGTGCTTTTCAGTGCCTTTGTAACGTTTTCAATGCAACAGCAAAGAATTGTATTTAACTTCTGAATGACCGTTTCATAAACACTTTCAACTATTTTAATATGTTCATTTTGGAGTTGTATACATGGGAAAAGAGTTTATCCACGGAAATCATGAATTACTAGTCAGTAATAGCATGTTTAGTTTTTTAAATGCCTTAAAGTGCTTTTCAGCTCCTTAGTAGCATTTTCAATGCAACGGCAAAGAATTGTATGTAACCTCTCAGCGATAAGTTTGTAATCAGTTTTACTAATCTAACACGGTCTCATAGATGGTTTACACATTGGAAAGTTGTTTTGGCACTGGAATTGTCCAATACATGTCCATAAAAGTATGTTCAGGTTTTTATTGCCTTAAAGTGCTTTTCAGTGCCTTTGTAACGTTTTCAATGCAACAGCAAAGAATTGTATTTAACTTCTGAATGACCGTTTCCCAAACATTTTCCACCATTTCAATATGTTCATTTTGGAGTTGTATACATGACAAAAGAGTTGATGCACTGAAATCATGACTTACTAGTCAGTAATAGCATGTTTAGTTTTTTTATTGCCTTAAAGTGCTTTTCAGTTCCTCAGTAGCATTTGCAATGCAACTGCAAATTTTTGTATGTAACCTCTCAGCGATAAGTTTGTAATCAGTTTTACTAATCTAACACGGTCTCATAGATGGTTTACACATTGGAAAGTTGTTTTGGCACTGGAATTGTCCAATACAATTCCATAAAAGTATGTTCAGGTTTTTATTGCCTTAAAGTGCTTTTCAGTGCCTTTGTAACGTTTTCAATGCAACAACAAACAATTGTATTTAACTTCTGAATGACCGTTTCATAAACACTTTCAACTATTTTAATATGTTCATTTTGGAGTTGTATACATGGGAAAAGAGTTTATCCACGGAAATCATGAATTACTAGTCAGTAATAGCATGTTTAGTTTTTTAAATGCCTTAAAGTGTTTTTCAGCTCCTTAGTAGCATTTTCAATGCAACGGCAAAGAATTGTATGTAACCTCTCAGCGATAAGTTTGTAATCAGTTTTACTAATCTAACACGGTCTCATAGATGGTTTACACATTGGAAAGTTGTTTTGGCACTGGAATTGTCCAATACATGTCCATAAAAGTATGTTCAGGTTTTTATTGCCTTAAAGTGCTTTTCAGTGCCTTTGTAACGTTTTCAATGCAACAGCAAAGAATTGTATTTAACTTCTGAATGACCGTTTCCCAAACATTTTCCACCATTTCAATATGTTCATTTTGGAGTTGTATACATGACAAAAGAGTTGATGCACTGAAATCATGACTTACTAGTCAGTAATAGCATGTTTAGTTTTTTTATTGCCTTAAAGTGCTTTTCAGTTCCTCAGTAGCATTTGCAATGCAACTGCAAAGTTTTGTATGTAACCTCTCAGCGATAAGTTTGTAATCAGTTTTACTAATCTAACACGGTCTCATAGATGGTTTAAACATTTGAAAGTTGTTTTGGCACTGGAATTGTCCAATACAATTCCATAAAAGTATGTTCAGGTTTTTATTGCCTTAAAGTGCTTTTCAGTGCCTTTGTAACGTTTTCAATGCAACAACAAACAATTGTATTTAACTTCTGAATGACCGTTTCATAAACACTTTCAACTATTTTAATATGTTCATTTTGGAGTTGTATACATGGGAAAAGAGTTTATCCACGGAAATCATGAATTACTAGTCAGTAATAGCATGTTTAGTTTTTTAAATGCCTTAAAGTGCTTTTCAGCTCCTTAGTAGCATTTTCAATGCAACGGCAAAGAATTGTATGTAACCTCTCAGCGATAAGTTTGTAATCAGTTTTACTAATCTAACACGGTCTCATAGATGGTTTACACATTGGAAAGTTGTTTTGGCACTGGAATTGTCCAATACATGTCCATAAAAGTATGTTCAGGTTTTTATTGCCTTAAAGTGCTTTTCAGTGCCTTTGTAACGTTTTCAATGCAACAGCAAAGAATTGTATTTAACTTCTGAATGACCGTTTCATAAACACTTTCAACTATTTTAATATGTTCATTTTGGAGTTGTATACATGGGAAAAGAGTTTATCCACGGAAATCATGAATTACTAGTCAGTAATAGCATGTTTAGTTTTTTAAATGCCTTAAAGTGCTTTTCAGCTCCTTAGTAGCATTTTCAGTGCAACGGCAAAGAATTGTATGTAACCTCTCAGCGATAAGTTTGTAATCAGTTTTACTAATCTAACACGGTCTCATAGATGGTTTACACATTGGAAAGTTGTTTTGGCACTGGAATTGTCCAATACATGTCCATAAAAGTATGTTCAGGTTTTTATTGCCTTAAAGTGCTTTTCAGTGCCTTTGTAACGTTTTCAATGCAACAGCAAAGAATTGTATTTAACTTCTGAATGACCGTTTCCCAAACATTTTCCACCATTTCAATATGTTCATTTTGGAGTTGTATACATGACAAAAGAGTTGATGCACTGAAATCATGACTTACTAGTCAGTAATAGCATGTTTAGTTTTTTTATTGCCTTAAAGTGCTTTTCAGTTCCTCAGTAGCATTTGCAATGCAACTGCAAATTTTTGTATGTAACCTCTCAGCGATAAGTTTGTAATCAGTTTTACTAATCTAACACGGTCTCATAGATGGTTTACACATTGGAAAGTTGTTTTGGCACTGGAATTGTCCAATACAATTCCATAAAAGTATGTTCAGGTTTTTATTGCCTTAAAGTGCTTTTCAGTGCCTTTGTAACGTTTTCAATGCAACAACAAACAATTGTATTTAACTTCTGAATGACCGTTTCATAAACACTTTCAACTATTTTAATATGTTCATTTTGGAGTTGTATACATGGGAAAAGAGTTTATCCACGGAAATCATGAATTACTAGTCAGTAATAGCATGTTTAGTTTTTTAAATGCCTTAAAGTGTTTTTCAGCTCCTTAGTAGCATTTTCAATGCAACGGCAAAGAATTGTATGTAACCTCTCAGCGATAAGTTTGTAATCAGTTTTACTAATCTAACACGGTCTCATAGATGGTTTACACATTGGAAAGTTGTTTTGGCACTGGAATTGTCCAATACATGTCCATAAAAGTATGTTCAGGTTTTTATTGCCTTAAAGTGCTTTTCAGTGCCTTTGTAACGTTTTCAATGCAACAACAAACAATTGTATTTAACTTCTGAATGACCGTTTCATAAACACTTTCAACTATTTTAATATGTTCATTTTGGAGTTGTATACATGGGAAAAGAGTTTATCCACGGAAATCATGAATTACTAGTCAGTAATAGCATGTTTAGTTTTTTAAATGCCTTAAAGTGTTTTTCAGCTCCTTAGTAGCATTTTCAATGCAACGGCAAAGAATTGTATGTAACCTCTCAGCGATAAGTTTGTAATCAGTTTTACTAATCTAACACGGTCTCATAGATGGTTTACACATTGGAAAGTTGTTTTGGCACTGGAATTGTCCAATACATGTCCATAAAAGTATGTTCAGGTTTTTATTGCCTTAAAGTGCTTTTCAGTGCCTTTGTAACGTTTTCAATGCAACAGCAAAGAATTGTATTTAACTTCTGAATGACCGTTTCCCAAACATTTTCCACCATTTCAATATGTTCATTTTGGAGTTGTATACATGACAAAAGAGTTGATGCACTGAAATCATGACTTACTAGTCAGTAATAGCATGTTTAGTTTTTTTATTGCCTTAAAGTGCTTTTCAGTTCCTCAGTAGCATTTGCAATGCAACTGCAAAGTTTTGTATGTAACCTCTCAGCGATAAGTTTGTAATCAGTTTTACTAATCTAACACGGTCTCATAGATGGTTTACACGTTGGAAAGTTGTTTTCAATGCAACGGGAAAGAATTGTATTTAATTTCTGAATGACCATTTCCTAAACACTTTCAACTATTTTAATATGTTCATTTTGGAGTTGTATACATGGGAAAAGAGTTTATCCACGGAAATCATGAATTACTAGTCAGTAATAGCATGTTTAGTTTTTTAAACGCCTTAAAGTGCTTTTCAGCTCTTTAGTAGCATTTTCAATGCAACGGCAAAGAATTGTATGTAACCTCTCAGCGATAAGTTTTGAATCAGTTTTGCTAATCTAACACGGTCTCATAGATGGTTTATACATTGAAAAGTTGTTTTGGCATTGGAATTTTCCAATACAAGTCCATAAAAGTATGTTCAGGTTCTTATTGCCTTAAACTGCTTTTCACTGCCTTTGTAACGTTTTCAATGCAACGGCAAAGAATTGTATTTAACCTCTGAATGACCATTTTTTAAACACTTTCAACCATTTTAATATGTTCATTTTGGAGTTGTATACATGGGAAAAGAGTTTATCCACGGAAATCATGAATTACTAGTCAGTAATAGCATGTTTAGTTTTTTAAATGCCTTAAAGTGCTTTTCAGCTCCTTAGTAGCATTTTCAATGCAACAGCAAAGAATTGTATGTAACCTCTCAGCGATAAGTTTGTAATCAGTTTTACAAATCTAACACGGTCTCATAGATGGTTTACACATTGGAAAGTTGTTTTGGCATTGGAATTGTCCAATACAAGTCCATAAAAGTATGTTCAGGTTTTTATTGCCTTAAAGTGCTTTTCAGTGCCTTTGTAACGTTTTCAATGCAACAGCAAAGAATTGTATTTAACTTCTGAATGACCGTTTCCCAAACATTTTCCACCATTTCAATATGTTCATTTTGGAGTTGTATACATGACAAAAGAGTTGATGCACTGAAATCATGACTTACTAGTCAGTAATAGCATGTTTAGTTTTTTTATTGCCTTAAAGTGCTTTTCAGCTCCTTAGTAGCATTTTCAATGCAACGGCAAAGAATTGTATGTAACCTCTCAGCGATAAGTTTGTAATCAGTTTTACTAATCTAACACGGTCTCATAGATGGTTTACACATTGGAAAGTTGTTTTGGCACTGGAATTGTCCAATACAATTCCATAAAAGTATGTTCAGGTTTTTATTGCCTTAAAGTGCTTTTCAGTGCCTTTGTAACGTTTTCAATGCAACAGCAAACAATTGTATTTAACCTCTGAATGACCATTTTCTAAACACTTTCAACCATTTTAATATGTTCATTTTGGAGTTGTATACATGGGAAAAGAGTTTATCCACGGAAATCATGAATTACTAGTCAGTAATAGCATGTTTAGTTTTTTAAATGCCTCAAGTGCTTTTCAGCTCCTTAGTATCATTTTCAATGCAACGGCAAAGAATTGTATGTAACCTCACAGCGATAAGTTTTGAATCAGTTTTGCTAATCTAACACGGTCTCATAGATGGTTTACACATTGGAAAGTTGTTTTGGCACTGGAATTGTCCAATACATGTCCATAAAAGTATGTTCAGGTTTTTATTGCCTTAAAGTGCTTTTCAGTGCCTTTGTAACGTTTTCAATGCAACAACAAACAATTGTATTTAACTTCTGAATGACCGTTTCATAAACATTTTCTACCATTTTAATATGTTCATTTTGAAGTTGTATACATGACAAAAGAGTTGATGCACTGAAATCATGACTTACTAGTCAGTAATAGCATGTTTAGTTTTTTTATTGCCTTAAAGTGCTTTTCAGTTCCTCAGTAGCATTTGCAATGCAACTGCAAAGTTTTGTATGTAACCTCTCAGCGATAAGTTTGTAATCAGTTTTACTAATCTAACACGGTCTCACAGATGGTTTATACATTGAAAAGTTGTTTTGGCATTGGAATTTTCCAATACAAGTCCATAAAAGTATGTTCAGGTTCTTATTGCCTTAAACTGCTTTTCACTGCCTTTGTAACGTTTTCAATGCAACGGCAAAGAATTGTATTTAACTTCTGAATGACCATTTTCTAAACATTTTCTACAATTTTAACATTTTCATTTCGGAGTTGTATACATGGGAAAAGAGTTTATCCACGGAAATCATGAATTACTAGTCAGTAATAGCATGTTTAGTTTTTTAAACGCCTTAAAGTGCTTTTCAGCTCTTTAGTAGCATTTTCAATGCAACGGCAAAGAATTGTATGTAACCTCTCAGCGATAAGTTTTGAATCAGTTTTGCTAATCTAACACGGTCTCATAGATGGTTTATACATTGAAAAGTTGTTTTGGCATTGGAATTTTCCAATACAAGTCCATAAAAGTATGTTCAGGTTCTTATTGCCTTAAACTGCTTTTCACTGCCTTTGTAACGTTTTCAATGCAACGGCAAAGAATTGTATTTAACCTCTGAATGACCATTTTTTAAACACTTTCAACCATTTTAATATGTTCATTTTGGAGTTGTATACATGGGAAAAGAGTTTATCCACGGAAATCATGAATTACTAGTCAGTAATAGCATGTTTAGTTTTTTAAATGCCTTAAAGTGCTTTTCAGCTCCTTAGTAGCATTTTCAATGCAACAGCAAAGAATTGTATGTAACCTCTCAGCGATAAGTTTGTAATCAGTTTTACTAATCTAACACGGTCTCATAGATGGTTTACACATTGGAAAGTTGTTTTGGCATTGGAATTGTCCAATACAAGTCCATAAAAGTATGTTCAGGTTTTTATTGCCTTAAAGTGCTTTTCAGTGCCTTTGTAACGTTTTCAATGCAACAGCAAAGAATTGTATTTAACTTCTGAATGACCGTTTCCCAAACATTTTCCACCATTTCAATATGTTCATTTTGGAGTTGTATACATGACAAAAGAGTTGATGCACTGAAATCATGACTTACTAGTCAGTAATAGCATGTTTAGTTTTTTTATTGCCTTAAAGTGCTTTTCAGCTCCTTAGTAGCATTTTCAATGCAACGGCAAAGAATTGTATGTAACCTCTCAGCGATAAGTTTGTAATCAGTTTTACTAATCTAACACGGTCTCATAGATGGTTTACACATTGGAAAGTTGTTTTGGCACTGGAATTGTCCAATACAATTCCATAAAAGTATGTTCAGGTTTTTATTGCCTTAAAGTGCTTTTCAGTGCCTTTGTAACGTTTTCAATGCAACAGCAAACAATTGTATTTAACCTCTGAATGACCATTTTCTAAACACTTTCAACCATTTTAATATGTTCATTTTGGAGTTGTATACATGGGAAAAGAGTTTATCCACGGAAATCATGAATTACTAGTCAGTAATAGCATGTTTAGTTTTTTAAATGCCTCAAGTGCTTTTCAGCTCCTTAGTATCATTTTCAATGCAACGGCAAAGAATTGTATGTAACCTCACAGCGATAAGTTTTGAATCAGTTTTGCTAATCTAACACGGTCTCATAGATGGTTTACACATTGGAAAGTTGTTTTGGCACTGGAATTGTCCAATACATGTCCATAAAAGTATGTTCAGGTTTTTATTGCCTTAAAGTGCTTTTCAGTGCCTTTGTAACGTTTTCAATGCAACAACAAACAATTGTATTTAACTTCTGAATGACCGTTTCATAAACATTTTCTACCATTTTAATATGTTCATTTTGAAGTTGTATACATGACAAAAGAGTTGATGCACTGAAATCATGACTTACTAGTCAGTAATAGCATGTTTAGTTTTTTTATTGCCTTAAAGTGCTTTTCAGTTCCTCAGTAGCATTTGCAATGCAACTGCAAAGTTTTGTATGTAACCTCTCAGCGATAAGTTTGTAATCAGTTTTACTAATCTAACACGGTCTCACAGATGGTTTATACATTGAAAAGTTGTTTTGGCATTGGAATTTTCCAATACAAGTCCATAAAAGTATGTTCAGGTTCTTATTGCCTTAAACTGCTTTTCACTGCCTTTGTAACGTTTTCAATGCAACGGCAAAGAATTGTATTTAACTTCTGAATGACCATTTTCTAAACATTTTCTACCATTTTAACATTTTCATTTCGGAGTTGTATACATGGGAAAAGAGTTTATGCACTGAAATCATGAATTACTAGTCAGTAATAGCATGTTTAGTTTTTTAAATGCCTTAAAGTGCTTTTCAGCTCCTTAGGAGCATTTTCAATGCAACAGCAAAGAATTGTATGTAACCTCTCAGCGATAAGTTTGTAATCAGTTTTGCTAATCTAACACGGTCTCATAGATGGTTTATACGTTGGAAAGTTGTTTTGGCATTGGAATTGTCCAATACAAGTCCATAAAAGTATGTTCAGGTTTTTATTGCCTTAAAGTGCTTTTCAGTGTCTTTGTAACGTTTTCAATGCAACAGCAAATAATTGTATTTGACTTCTGAATGATCGTTTCCTAAACACTTTCAACCATTTTAATATGTTCATTTTGGAGTTGTATACATGACAAAAGAGTTGATGCACTGAAATCATGACTTACTAGTCAGTAATAGCATGTTTAGTTTTTGTATTGCCTTAAAGTGCTTTTCAGTTCCTTAGTAGCATTTGCAATGCAACTGCAAAGTTTTGTATGTAACCTCTCAGCGATAAGTTTGTAATCAGTTTTACTAATCTAACACGGTCTCATAGATGGTTTACACATTGGAAAGTTGTTTTCAATGCAACGGGAAATAATTGTATTTAACTTCTGAATGACCATTTCCTAAACACTTTCAACTATTTTAATATGTTCATTTTGGAGTTGTATACATGGGGAAAGAGTTTATCCACGGAAATCATGAATTACTAGTCAGTAATAGCATGTTTAGTTTTTTAAATGCCTCAAGTGCTTTTCAGCTCCTTAGTAGCATTTTCAATGCAACGGCAAAGAATTGTATGTAACCTCTCAGCGATAAGTTTTGAATCAGTTTTGCTAATCTAACACGGTCTCATAGATGGTTTATACATTGAAAAGTTGTTTTGGCATTGGAATTTTCCAATACAAGTCCATAAAAGTATGTTCAGGTTCTTATTGCCTTAAACTGCTTTTCACTGCCTTTGTAACGTTTTCAATGCAACGGCAAAGAATTGTATTTAACCTCTGAATGACCATTTTTTAAACACTTTCAACCATTTTAATATGTTCATTTTGGAGTTGTATACATGGGAAAAGAGTTTATCCACGGAAATCATGAATTACTAGTCAGTAATAGCATGTTTAGTTTTTTAAATGCCTCAAGTGCTTTTCAGCTCCTTAGTATCATTTTCAATGCAACGGCAAAGAATTGTATGTAACCTCTCAGCGATAAGTTTTGAATCAGTTTTACTAATCTAACACGGTCTCATAGATGGTTTATACGTTGGAAAGTTGTTTTGGCACTGGAATTGTCCAATACAAGTCCATAAAAGTATGTTCAGGTTTTTATTGCCTTAAAGTGCTTTTCAGTGTCTTTGTAATGTTTTCAATGCAACGGCAAATAATTGTATTTGACTTCTGAATGATCGTTTCCTAAACACTTTCAACCATTTTAATATGTTCATTTTGGAGTTGTATACATGACAAAAGAGTTGATGCACTGAAATCATGACTTACTAGTCAGTAATAGCATGTTTAGTTTTTTTATTGCCTTAAAGTGCTTTTCAGTTCCTTAGTAGCATTTGCAATGCAACTGCAAAGTTTTGTATGTAACCTCTCAGCGATAAGTTTGTAATCAGTTTTACTAATCTAACACGGTCTCATAGATGGTTTACACATTGGAAAGTTGTTTTCAATGCAACGGGAAATAATTGTATTTAACTTCTGAATGACCATTTCCTAAACACTTTCAACTATTTTAATATGTTCATTTTGGAGTTGTATACATGGGGAAAGAGTTTATCCACGGAAATCATGAATTACTAGTCAGTAATAGCATGTTTAGTTTTTTAAATGCCTCAAGTGCTTTTCAGCTCCTTAGTATCATTTTCAATGCAACGGCAAAGAATTGTATGTAACCTCACAGCGATAAGTTTTGAATCAGTTTTGCTAATCTAACACGGTCTCATAGATGGTTTATACGTTGGAAAGTTGTTTTGGCATTGGAATTGTCCAATACAAGTCCATAAAAGTATGTTCAGGTTTTTATTGCCTTAAAGTGCTTTTCAGTGTCTTTGTAACGTTTTCAATGCAACAGCAAATAATTGTATTTGACTTCTGAATGATCGTTTCCTAAACACTTTCAACCATTTTAATATGTTCATTTTGGAGTTGTATACATGACAAAAGAGTTGATGCACTGAAATCATGACTTACTAGTCAGTAATAGCATGTTTAGTTTTTGTATTGCCTTAAAGTGCTTTTCAGTTCCTTAGTAGCATTTGCAATGCAACTGCAAAGTTTTGTATGTAACCTCTCAGCGATAAGTTTGTAATCAGTTTTACTAATCTAACACGGTCTCATAGATGGTTTACACATTGGAAAGTTGTTTTCAATGCAACGGGAAATAATTGTATTTAACTTCTGAATGACCATTTCCTAAACACTTTCAACTATTTTAATATGTTCATTTTGGAGTTGTATACATGGGGAAAGAGTTTATCCACGGAAATCATGAATTACTAGTCAGTAATAGCATGTTTAGTTTTTTAAATGCCTCAAGTGCTTTTCAGCTCCTTAGTAGCATTTTCAATGCAACGGCAAAGAATTGTATGTAACCTCTCAGCGATAAGTTTTGAATCAGTTTTGCTAATCTAACACGGTCTCATAGATGGTTTATACATTGAAAAGTTGTTTTGGCATTGGAATTTTCCAATACAAGTCCATAAAAGTATGTTCAGGTTCTTATTGCCTTAAACTGCTTTTCACTGCCTTTGTAACGTTTTCAATGCAACGGCAAAGAATTGTATTTAACCTCTGAATGACCATTTTTTAAACACTTTCAACCATTTTAATATGTTCATTTTGGAGTTGTATACATGGGAAAAGAGTTTATCCACGGAAATCATGAATTACTAGTCAGTAATAGCATGTTTAGTTTTTTAAATGCCTCAAGTGCTTTTCAGCTCCTTAGTATCATTTTCAATGCAACGGCAAAGAATTGTATGTAACCTCTCATCGATAAGTTTTGAATCAGTTTAACTAATCTAACACGGTCTCATAGATGGTTTATACGTTGGAAAGTTGTTTTGGCACTGGAATTGTCCAATACAAGTCCATAAAAGTATGTTCAGGTTTTTATTGCCTTAAAGTGCTTTTCAGTGTCTTTGTAATGTTTTCAATGCAACGGCAAATAATTGTATTTGACTTCTGAATGATCGTTTCCTAAACACTTTCAACCATTTTAATATGTTCATTTTGGAGTTGTATACATGACAAAAGAGTTGATGCACTGAAATCATGACTTACTAGTCAGTAATAGCATGTTTAGTTTTTTTATTGCCTTAAAGTGCTTTTCAGTTCCTCAGTAGCATTTGCAATGCAACTGCAAAGTTTTGTATGTAACCTCTCAGCGATAAGTTTGTAATCAGTTTTACTAATCTAACACGGTCTCACAGATGGTTTATACATTGAAAAGTTGTTTTGGCATTGGAATTTTCCAATACAAGTCCATAAAAGTATGTTCAGGTTCTTATTGCCTTAAACTGCTTTTCACTGCCTTTGTAACGTTTTCAATGCAACGGCAAAGAATTGTATTTAACTTCTGAATGACCATTTTCTAAACATTTTCTACCATTTTAACATTTTCATTTCGGAGTTGTATACATGGGAAAAGAGTTTATGCACTGAAATCATGAATTACTAGTCAGTAATAGCATGTTTAGTTTTTTAAATGCCTTAAAGTGCTTTTCAGCTCCTTAGGAGCATTTTCAATGCAACAGCAAAGAATTGTATGTAACCTCTCAGCGATAAGTTTGTAATCAGTTTTGCTAATCTAACACGGTCTCATAGATGGTTTATACGTTGGAAAGTTGTTTTGGCATTGGAATTGTCCAATACAAGTCCATAAAAGTATGTTCAGGTTTTTATTGCCTTAAAGTGCTTTTCAGTGTCTTTGTAACGTTTTCAATGCAACAGCAAATAATTGTATTTGACTTCTGAATGATCGTTTCCTAAACACTTTCAACCATTTTAATATGTTCATTTTGGAGTTGTATACATGACAAAAGAGTTGATGCACTGAAATCATGACTTACTAGTCAGTAATAGCATGTTTAGTTTTTGTATTGCCTTAAAGTGCTTTTCAGTTCCTTAGTAGCATTTGCAATGCAACTGCAAAGTTTTGTATGTAACCTCTCAGCGATAAGTTTGTAATCAGTTTTACTAATCTAACACGGTCTCATAGATGGTTTACACATTGGAAAGTTGTTTTCAATGCAACGGGAAATAATTGTATTTAACTTCTGAATGACCATTTCCTAAACACTTTCAACTATTTTAATATGTTCATTTTGGAGTTGTATACATGGGGAAAGAGTTTATCCACGGAAATCATGAATTACTAGTCAGTAATAGCATGTTTAGTTTTTTAAATGCCTCAAGTGCTTTTCAGCTCCTTAGTAGCATTTTCAATGCAACGGCAAAGAATTGTATGTAACCTCTCAGCGATAAGTTTTGAATCAGTTTTGCTAATCTAACACGGTCTCATAGATGGTTTATACATTGAAAAGTTGTTTTGGCATTGGAATTTTCCAATACAAGTCCATAAAAGTATGTTCAGGTTCTTATTGCCTTAAACTGCTTTTCACTGCCTTTGTAACGTTTTCAATGCAACGGCAAAGAATTGTATTTAACCTCTGAATGACCATTTTTTAAACACTTTCAACCATTTTAATATGTTCATTTTGGAGTTGTATACATGGGAAAAGAGTTTATCCACGGAAATCATGAATTACTAGTCAGTAATAGCATGTTTAGTTTTTTAAATGCCTCAAGTGCTTTTCAGCTCCTTAGTATCATTTTCAATGCAACGGCAAAGAATTGTATGTAACCTCTCAGCGATAAGTTTTGAATCAGTTTTACTAATCTAACACGGTCTCATAGATGGTTTATACGTTGGAAAGTTGTTTTGGCACTGGAATTGTCCAATACAAGTCCATAAAAGTATGTTCAGGTTTTTATTGCCTTAAAGTGCTTTTCAGTGTCTTTGTAATGTTTTCAATGCAACGGCAAATAATTGTATTTGACTTCTGAATGATCGTTTCCTAAACACTTTCAACCATTTTAATATGTTCATTTTGGAGTTGTATACATGACAAAAGAGTTGATGCACTGAAATCATGACTTACTAGTCAGTAATAGCATGTTTAGTTTTTTTATTGCCTTAAAGTGCTTTTCAGTTCCTTAGTAGCATTTGCAATGCAACTGCAAAGTTTTGTATGTAACCTCTCAGCGATAAGTTTGTAATCAGTTTTACTAATCTAACACGGTCTCATAGATGGTTTACACATTGGAAAGTTGTTTTCAATGCAACGGGAAATAATTGTATTTAACTTCTGAATGACCATTTCCTAAACACTTTCAACTATTTTAATATGTTCATTTTGGAGTTGTATACATGGGGAAAGAGTTTATCCACGGAAATCATGAATTACTAGTCAGTAATAGCATGTTTAGTTTTTTAAATGCCTCAAGTGCTTTTCAGCTCCTTAGTATCATTTTCAATGCAACGGCAAAGAATTGTATGTAACCTCACAGCGATAAGTTTTGAATCAGTTTTGCTAATCTAACACGGTCTCATAGATGGTTTATACGTTGGAAAGTTGTTTTGGCATTGGAATTGTCAAATACAAGTCC
Source organism: Neosalanx taihuensis (assembly GCA_030340665.1). Classification (NCBI taxonomy): domain Eukaryota; kingdom Metazoa; phylum Chordata; class Actinopteri; order Osmeriformes; family Salangidae; genus Neosalanx; species Neosalanx taihuensis. The sequence continues at coordinate 5,536,073 of CM059315.1, forward strand.
ATAAAAGTATGTTCAGGTTTTTATTGCCTTAAAGTGCTTTTCAGTGTCTTTGTAACGTTTTCAATGCAACAGCAAATAATTGTATTTGACTTCTGAATGATCGTTTCCTAAACACTTTCAACCATTTTAATATGTTCATTTTGGAGTTGTATACATGACAAAAGAGTTGATGCACTGAAATCATGACTTACTAGTCAGTAATAGCATGTTTAGTTTTTGTATTGCCTTAAAGTGCTTTTCAGTTCCTTAGTAGCATTTGCAATGCAACTGCAAAGTTTTGTATGTAACCTCTCAGCGATAAGTTTGTAATCAGTTTTACTAATCTAACACGGTCTCATAGATGGTTTACACATTGGAAAGTTGTTTTCAATGCAACGGGAAATAATTGTATTTAACTTCTGAATGACCATTTCCTAAACACTTTCAACTATTTTAATATGTTCATTTTGGAGTTGTATACATGGGGAAAGAGTTTATCCACGGAAATCATGAATTACTAGTCAGTAATAGCATGTTTAGTTTTTTAAATGCCTCAAGTGCTTTTCAGCTCCTTAGTAGCATTTTCAATGCAACGGCAAAGAATTGTATGTAACCTCTCAGCGATAAGTTTTGAATCAGTTTTGCTAATCTAACACGGTCTCATAGATGGTTTATACATTGAAAAGTTGTTTTGGCATTGGAATTTTCCAATACAAGTCCATAAAAGTATGTTCAGGTTCTTATTGCCTTAAACTGCTTTTCACTGCCTTTGTAACGTTTTCAATGCAACGGCAAAGAATTGTATTTAACCTCTGAATGACCATTTTTTAAACACTTTCAACCATTTTAATATGTTCATTTTGGAGTTGTATACATGGGAAAAGAGTTCATCCACGGAAATCATGAATTACTAGTCAGTAATAGCATGTTTAGTTTTTTAAATGCCTCAAGTGCTTTTCAGCTCCTTAGTATCCTTTTCAATGCAACGGCAAAGAATTGTATGTAACCTCTCAGCGATAAGTTTTGAATCAGTTTTACTAATCTAACACGGTCTCATAGATGGTTTATACGTTGTAAAGTTGTTTTGGCACTGGAATTGTCCAATACAAGTCCATAAAAGTATGTTCAGGTTTTTATTGCCTTAAAGTGCTTTTCAGTGTCTTTGTAATGTTTTCAATGCAACGGCAAATAATTGTATTTGACTTCTGAATGATCGTTTCCTAAACACTTTCAACCATTTTAATATGTTCATTTTGGAGTTGTATACATGACAAAAGAGTTGATGCACTGAAATCATGACTTACTAATCAGTAATAGCATGTTTAGTTTTTTTATTGCCTTAAAGTGCTTTTCAGTTCCTTAGTAGCATTTGCAATGCAACTGCAAAGTTTTGTATGTAACCTCTCAGCGATAAGTTTGTAATCAGTTTTACTAATCTAACACGGTCTCATAGATGGTTTACACATTGGAAAGTTGTTTTCAATGCAACGGGAAATAATTGTATTTAACTTCTGAATGACCATTTCCTAAACACTTTCAACTATTTTAATATGTTCATTTTGGAGTTGTATACATGGGGAAAGAGTTTATCCACGGAAATCATGAATTACTAGTCAGTAATAGCATGTTTAGTTTTTTAAATGCCTCAAGTGCTTTTCAGCTCCTTAGTATCATTTTCAATGCAACGGCAAAGAATTGTATGTAACCTCACAGCGATAAGTTTTGAATCAGTTTTGCTAATCTAACACGGTCTCATAGATGGTTTATACGTTGGAAAGTTGTTTTGGCATTGGAATTGTCAAATACAAGTCCATAAAAGTATGTTCAGGTTTTTATTGCCTTAAAGTGCTTTTCAGTGTCTTTGTAACGTTTTCAATGCAACAGCAAATAATTGTATTTGACTTCTGAATGATCGTTTCCTAAACACTTTCAACCATTTTAATATGTTCATTTTGGAGTTGTATACATGACAAAAGAGTTGATGCACTGAAATCATGACTTACTAGTCAGTAATAGCATGTTTAGTTTTTGTATTGCCTTAAAGTGCTTTTCAGTTCCTTAGTAGCATTTGCAATGCAACTGCAAAGTTTTGTATGTAACCTCTCAGCGATAAGTTTGTAATCAGTTTTACTAATCTAACACGGTCTCATAGATGGTTTACACATTGGAAAGTTGTTTTCAATGCAACGGGAAATAATTGTATTTAACTTCTGAATGACCATTTCCTAAACACTTTCAACTATTTTAATATGTTCATTTTGGAGTTGTATACATGGGGAAAGAGTTTATCCACGGAAATCATGAATTACTAGTCAGTAATAGCATGTTTAGTTTTTTAAATGCCTCAAGTGCTTTTCAGCTCCTTAGTAGCATTTTCAATGCAACGGCAAAGAATTGTATGTAACCTCTCAGCGATAAGTTTTGAATCAGTTTTGCTAATCTAACACGGTCTCATAGATGGTTTATACATTGAAAAGTTGTTTTGGCATTGGAATTTTCCAATACAAGTCCATAAAAGTATGTTCAGGTTCTTATTGCCTTAAACTGCTTTTCACTGCCTTTGTAACGTTTTCAATGCAACGGCAAAGAATTGTATTTAACCTCTGAATGACCATTTTTTAAACACTTTCAACCATTTTAATATGTTCATTTTGGAGTTGTATACATGGGAAAAGAGTTCATCCACGGAAATCATGAATTACTAGTCAGTAATAGCATGTTTAGTTTTTTAAATGCCTCAAGTGCTTTTCAGCTCCTTAGTATCCTTTTCAATGCAACGGCAAAGAATTGTATGTAACCTCTCAGCGATAAGTTTTGAATCAGTTTTACTAATCTAACACGGTCTCATAGATGGTTTATACGTTGTAAAGTTGTTTTGGCACTGGAATTGTCCAATACAAGTCCATAAAAGTATGTTCAGGTTTTTATTGCCTTAAAGTGCTTTTCAGTGTCTTTGTAATGTTTTCAATGCAACGGCAAATAATTGTATTTGACTTCTGAATGATCGTTTCCTAAACACTTTCAACCATTTTAATATGTTCATTTTGGAGTTGTATACATGACAAAAGAGTTGATGCACTGAAATCATGACTTACTAATCAGTAATAGCATGTTTAGTTTTTTTATTGCCTTAAAGTGCTTTTCAGTTCCTTAGTAGCATTTGCAATGCAACTGCAAAGTTTTGTATGTAACCTCTCAGCGATAAGTTTGTAATCAGTTTTACTAATCTAACACGGTCTCATAGATGGTTTACACATTGGAAAGTTGTTTTCAATGCAACGGGAAATAATTGTATTTAACTTCTGAATGACCATTTCCTAAACACTTTCAACTATTTTAATATGTTCATTTTGGAGTTGTATACATGGGGAAAGAGTTTATCCACGGAAATCATGAATTACTAGTCAGTAATAGCATGTTTAGTTTTTTAAATGCCTCAAGTGCTTTTCAGCTCCTTAGTATCATTTTCAATGCAACGGCAAAGAATTGTATGTAACCTCACAGCGATAAGTTTTGAATCAGTTTTGCTAATCTAACACGGTCTCATAGATGGTTTATACGTTGGAAAGTTGTTTTGGCATTGGAATTGTCAAATACAAGTCCATAAAAGTATGTTCAGGTTTTTATTGCCTTAAAGTGCTTTTCAGTGTCTTTGTAACGTTTTCAATGCAACAGCAAATAATTGTATTTGACTTCTGAATGATCGTTTCCTAAACACTTTCAACCATTTTAATATGTTCATTTTGGAGTTGTATACATGACAAAAGAGTTGATGCACTGAAATCATGACTTACTAGTCAGTAATAGCATGTTTAGTTTTTGTATTGCCTTAAAGTGCTTTTCAGTTCCTTAGTAGCATTTGCAATGCAACTGCAAAGTTTTGTATGTAACCTCTCAGCGATAAGTTTGTAATCAGTTTTACTAATCTAACACGGTCTCATAGATGGTTTACACATTGGAAAGTTGTTTTCAATGCAACGGGAAATAATTGTATTTAACTTCTGAATGACCATTTCCTAAACACTTTCAACTATTTTAATATGTTCATTTTGGAGTTGTATACATGGGGAAAGAGTTTATCCACGGAAATCATGAATTACTAGTCAGTAATAGCATGTTTAGTTTTTTAAATGCCTCAAGTGCTTTTCAGCTCCTTAGTAGCATTTTCAATGCAACGGCAAAGAATTGTATGTAACCTCTCAGCGATAAGTTTTGAATCAGTTTTGCTAATCTAACACGGTCTCATAGATGGTTTATACATTGAAAAGTTGTTTTGGCATTGGAATTTTCCAATACAAGTCCATAAAAGTATGTTCAGGTTCTTATTGCCTTAAACTGCTTTTCACTGCCTTTGTAACGTTTTCAATGCAACGGCAAAGAATTGTATTTAACCTCTGAATGACCATTTTTTAAACACTTTCAACCATTTTAATATGTTCATTTTGGAGTTGTATACATGGGAAAAGAGTTTATCCACGGAAATCATGAATTACTAGTCAGTAATAGCATGTTTAGTTTTTTAAATGCCTCAAGTGCTTTTCAGCTCCTTAGTATCATTTTCAATGCAACGGCAAAGAATTGTATGTAACCTCTCAGCGATAAGTTTTGAATCAGTTTTACTAATCTAACACGGTCTCATAGATGGTTTATACGTTGGAAAGTTGTTTTGGCACTGGAATTGTCCAATACAAGTCCATAAAAGTATGTTCAGGTTTTTATTGCCTTAAAGTGCTTTTCAGTGTCTTTGTAACGTTTTCAATGCAACAGCAAATAATTGTATTTGACTTCTGAATGATCGTTTCCTAAACACTTTCAACCATTTTAATATGTTCATTTTGGAGTTGTATACATGACAAAAGAGTTGATGCACTGAAATCATGACTTACTAGTCAGTAATAGCATGTTTAGTTTTTGTATTGCCTTAAAGTGCTTTTCAGTTCCTTAGTAGCATTTGCAATGCAACTGCAAAGTTTTGTATGTAACCTCTCAGCGATAAGTTTGTAATCAGTTTTACTAATCTAACACGGTCTCATAGATGGTTTACACATTGGAAAGTTGTTTTCAATGCAACGGGAAATAATTGTATTTAACTTCTGAATGACCATTTCCTAAACACTTTCAACTATTTTAATATGTTCATTTTGGAGTTGTATACATGGGGAAAGAGTTTATCCACGGAAATCATGAATTACTAGTCAGTAATAGCATGTTTAGTTTTTTAAATGCCTCAAGTGCTTTTCAGCTCCTTAGTAGCATTTTCAATGCAACGGCAAAGAATTGTATGTAACCTCTCAGCGATAAGTTTTGAATCAGTTTTGCTAATCTAACACGGTCTCATAGATGGTTTATACATTGAAAAGTTGTTTTGGCATTGGAATTTTCCAATACAAGTCCATAAAAGTATGTTCAGGTTCTTATTGCCTTAAACTGCTTTTCACTGCCTTTGTAACGTTTTCAATGCAACGGCAAAGAATTGTATTTAACCTCTGAATGACCATTTTTTAAACACTTTCAACCATTTTAATATGTTCATTTTGGAGTTGTATACATGGGAAAAGAGTTCATCCACGGAAATCATGAATTACTAGTCAGTAATAGCATGTTTAGTTTTTTAAATGCCTCAAGTGCTTTTCAGCTCCTTAGTATCATTTTCAATGCAACGGCAAAGAATTGTATGTAACCTCTCAGCGATAAGTTTTGAATCAGTTTTACTAATCTAACACGGTCTCATAGATGGTTTATACGTTGGAAAGTTGTTTTGGCACTGGAATTGTCCAATACAAGTCCATAAAAGTATGTTCAGGTTTTTATTGCCTTAAAGTGCTTTTCAGTGTCTTTGTAATGTTTTCAATGCAACGGCAAATAATTGTATTTGACTTCTGAATGATCGTTTCCTAAACACTTTCAACCATTTTAATATGTTCATTTTGGAGTTGTATACATGACAAAAGAGTTGATGCACTGAAATCATGACTTACTAATCAGTAATAGCATGTTTAGTTTTTTTATTGCCTTAAAGTGCTTTTCAGTTCCTTAGTAGCATTTGCAATGCAACTGCAAAGTTTTGTATGTAACCTCTCAGCGATAAGTTTGTAATCAGTTTTACTAATCTAACACGGTCTCATAGATGGTTTACACATTGGAAAGTTGTTTTCAATGCAACGGGAAATAATTGTATTTAACTTCTGAATGACCATTTCCTAAACACTTTCAACTATTTTAATATGTTCATTTTGGAGTTGTATACATGGGGAAAGAGTTTATCCACGGAAATCATGAATTACTAGTCAGTAATAGCATGTTTAGTTTTTTAAATGCCTCAAGTGCTTTTCAGCTCCTTAGTATCATTTTCAATGCAACGGCAAAGAATTGTATGTAACCTCACAGCGATAAGTTTTGAATCAGTTTTGCTAATCTAACACGGTCTCATAGATGGTTTATACGTTGGAAAGTTGTTTTGGCATTGGAATTGTCAAATACAAGTCCATAAAAGTATGTTCAGGTTTTTATTGCCTTAAAGTGCTTTTCAGTGTCTTTGTAACGTTTTCAATGCAACAGCAAATAATTGTATTTGACTTCTGAATGATCGTTTCCTAAACACTTTCAACCATTTTAATATGTTCATTTTGGAGTTGTATACATGACAAAAGAGTTGATGCACTGAAATCATGACTTACTAGTCAGTAATAGCATGTTTAGTTTTTGTATTGCCTTAAAGTGCTTTTCAGTTCCTTAGTAGCATTTGCAATGCAACTGCAAAGTTTTGTATGTAACCTCTCAGCGATAAGTTTGTAATCAGTTTTACTAATCTAACACGGTCTCATAGATGGTTTACACATTGGAAAGTTGTTTTCAATGCAACGGGAAATAATTGTATTTAACTTCTGAATGACCATTTCCTAAACACTTTCAACTATTTTAATATGTTCATTTTGGAGTTGTATACATGGGGAAAGAGTTTATCCACGGAAATCATGAATTACTAGTCAGTAATAGCATGTTTAGTTTTTTAAATGCCTCAAGTGCTTTTCAGCTCCTTAGTAGCATTTTCAATGCAACGGCAAAGAATTGTATGTAACCTCTCAGCGATAAGTTTTGAATCAGTTTTGCTAATCTAACACGGTCTCATAGATGGTTTATACATTGAAAAGTTGTTTTGGCATTGGAATTTTCCAATACAAGTCCATAAAAGTATGTTCAGGTTCTTATTGCCTTAAACTGCTTTTCACTGCCTTTGTAACGTTTTCAATGCAACGGCAAAGAATTGTATTTAACCTCTGAATGACCATTTTTTAAACACTTTCAACCATTTTAATATGTTCATTTTGGAGTTGTATACATGGGAAAAGAGTTTATCCACGGAAATCATGAATTACTAGTCAGTAATAGCATGTTTAGTTTTTTAAATGCCTTAAAGTGCTTTTCAGCTCCTTAGTAGCATTTTCAATGCAACAGCAAAGAATTGTATGTAACCTCTCAGCGATAAGTTTGTAATCAGTTTTACTAATCTAACACGGTCTCATAGATGGTTTACACATTGGAAAGTTGTTTTGGCATTGGAATTGTCCAATACAAGTCCATAAAAGTATGTTCAGGTTTTTATTGCCTTAAAGTGCTTTTCAGTGCCTTTGTAACGTTTTCAATGCAACAGCAAAGAATTGTATTTAACTTCTGAATGACCGTTTCCCAAACATTTTCCACCATTTCAATATGTTCATTTTGGAGTTGTATACATGACAAAAGAGTTGATGCACTGAAATCATGACTTACTAGTCAGTAATAGCATGTTTAGTTTTTTTATTGCCTTAAAGTGCTTTTCAGCTCCTTAGTAGCATTTTCAATGCAACGGCAAAGAATTGTATGTAACCTCTCAGCGATAAGTTTGTAATCAGTTTTACTAATCTAACACGGTCTCATAGATGGTTTACACATTGGAAAGTTGTTTTGGCACTGGAATTGTCCAATACAATTCCATAAAAGTATGTTCAGGTTTTTATTGCCTTAAAGTGCTTTTCAGTGCCTTTGTAACGTTTTCAATGCAACAGCAAACAATTGTATTTAACCTCTGAATGACCATTTTCTAAACACTTTCAACCATTTTAATATGTTCATTTTGGAGTTGTATACATGGGAAAAGAGTTTATCCACGGAAATCATGAATTACTAGTCAGTAATAGCATGTTTAGTTTTTTAAATGCCTCAAGTGCTTTTCAGCTCCTTAGTATCATTTTCAATGCAACGGCAAAGAATTGTATGTAACCTCACAGCGATAAGTTTTGAATCAGTTTTGCTAATCTAACACGGTCTCATAGATGGTTTATACGTTGGAAAGTTGTTTTGGCATTGGAATTGTCCAATACAAGTCCATAAAAGTATGTTCAGGTTTTTATTGCCTTAAAGTGCTTTTCAGTGTCTTTGTAACGTTTTCAATGCAACAGCAAATAATTGTATTTGACTTCTGAATGATCGTTTCCTAAACACTTTCAACCATTTTAATATGTTCATTTTGGAGTTGTATACATGACAAAAGAGTTGATGCACTGAAATCATGACTTACTAGTCAGTAATAGCATGTTTAGTTTTTTTATTGCCTTAAAGTGCTTTTCAGTTCCTTAGTAGCATTTGCAATGCAACTGCAAAGTTTTGTATGTAACCTCTCAGCGATAAGTTTGTAATCAGTTTTACTAATCTAACACGGTCTCATAGATGGTTTACACATTGGAAAGTTGTTTTGGCACTGGAATTGTCCAATACATGTCCATAAAAGTATGTTCAGTCAAGACACTCACGTGATGATTGATATAAAGAATATTTATTGATAACCATACATGGAATATGTTTGATTTTGGCGGAGTGGAATGTCTAAGGGGAAGCGCTCCCTACCGCCTCGAGCGACACATACGTGCACACATATATGACATGAGGCATGGAGCAATAGATATATAATCCCCCTGATAGACAGATATACATAAATTCAAACAGACAGACATACAGATATGCATAAATTCAGACAGACAGACATACAGATATGCATAAATTCAGACAGACAGACATACAGATATGCATAAATTCAGACAGACAGACATACAGATATGCATAAATTCAGACAGACAGACGACCGGGGGAGAAAGGGGATGGTGGTGGGAGGCAACAGTAATGATCCTAACCGTTCTGAGTGAGTGTTGGATATCCGCGCAGCCTTTTAAGGCAGTCTTACCGGGCGGAGCCCCAATGGGCTTGCACTAGCCAGGTCAGGTGTGTTCATGATTGAGTGTTTGCGCTACCTGTGTGCTTGAACTGTTACTGTACGTGAACTGCGGTGTGTGATGAGTAATAGTGTACTGAATGAGTGAAGTGTATGCTGAGTGTATGAAGAGTTATGTGAATGAATGATGATATGTACTTGATGACTGAGTGATGACGCGGGCAGCCCGAGTGTCGTTGCCAGAACTAGCTTCGCCCATTTCAGTCAAGACACTCACGTGATGATTGATATAAAGAATATTTATTGATAACCATACATGGAATATGTTTGATTTTGGCGGAGTGGAATGTCTAAGGGAAAGCGCTCCCTACCGCCTCGAGCGACACATACGTGCACACATATATGACATGAGGCATGGAGCAATAGATATATAATCCCCAACCTACGACCACTCCGCCAGACTATGTGTAAGCGGAGCACCACTGCTCCTGAGCCTTGACATCCCACTTGGTACTAGTGGCGAAAAACAAGTGTTCTTCTGGATGCTTGGGTCATGCTAGCATTAACGATGACTAAACCAAGTGTGCATAACTTTTGTGTTACATACCATCTGATGTGCGGTTCACCTGACCGTCCCAAAAACACACTCCGTCCAGACTATTGCTGGACGGAAGGTGAACATGCGGCTAGCCAGATCCACCGACCATCTCCCCGGTACCCTTCTCATCCGACCTTGGGCTGATATCGCTGATATCTAGGGAGCTGCCCCTCTCGCTCGTCAGCGACACACCATGGATGTACGCAAAGGCAGCTGAAGTGCTGGAACACAAAAGATATGTTATCTAGTGTGAAGTCAATGTGTCAGCAGAGCGTCTGCTGTTCCCCGCCGGTACCAGGGTATCTCCGCAGATATCCTGACTCGCACGCTGGCTTCTGATCGTTGCTACTGCATCAGACGCACGTCTGCGAATCACCAGTGCCGAGCCCAAGATCTAACGGAAACATTCTACTACATATTGGTCCGGTAGCCTCTCAACCATACGGGGCAGGTTTACAGCTACCTCTAGAAACACGACCTCTAGCGCCCGTCGGTGACCCCAAGGATGTCCGCAAGGCTGTGTATGCACCCAGTGTAACTATATGAAATCAGAATGGACTACAAAATGTGTCGGCAGACATCCACCGTTCCCCATCGTATCCTGAGGTATCTCTGCAGATATCTCGACTCGAACACTGCTTCTGATCGTAACCTACTGCATCAGAGCACGTCTGCGGACCACCAGAACTGAGTCGAGATCGTACAGAAATATCCTACCATTATGTGTAACCCTCTCATCCAAAGGGGCAGGTCTACTGCTACCTCTAGAGGCCATCCTCTAGCACCCGTCGATGACCCAGGATGTACGCGAGGGGTATGTCTCGAATGTAAATGATCGAACAATGTGTCGACAGACGTTTGCCGTTCCCTGTAGTACAGGGCATCTCTGGAGATATCCTGATTCAGACCTATGGATTCTGATGGAGCCACCATCAGAGCACGTCTGCGGATCACCACGTCCGAACCAGAATCAAAAGAGATATTCTACCTTTATGGGTTAATAAAGCCAACCCAACCACCAATATGCAATGCTTCATTATTTAGCCGCATGGCCGCACTTCTTTCATAGCACATACACATCCAAACTCCCACTATGTCCATTGCATTGGGGCGTACATGCACTCGCACGCTGCCGAAGAAACATGCCCAGTTGCTTTTAGCGTGGCTGTGGGCACACTGGATGATGCCGAAGCTGCCGCCCCAATCCGAATCAGCGAGCTGTAGACGGCTCCGGGAACAATCCACGGCGAGCGTGCAGAGCGGAGTCCTTGTGCCAACCAGGATCTCGTCATGGCCTGACTGCATCTGTGATGGACAGGGGCTCAGATGGCGTCGCCCGGGAGCAACATAGCAGGTCCCGTGACATAGAAGAAGTGGGCAAAATGCACAATTAGATTGAGCAATCACGATATGAGTACCGTAGAAACAGCAGCAGTTGCAGTGTTACAGGACAACGTGAACATGTCGCTGGATGCTAGAACAGCTATATCAGAATAATGAGGTCCCAACAAAGATCAATAGTGGCATGCCTGTTGGTTAATTCCCCACCCATTAAGACCTTTGAGAAACATAGACTCAAGAGTATCACTGTACGTCCAGGGCACTCTCGTCTTAAACTAGACATACAGCCTTATTAGTTCAAGATGCGAGGTTATAGGTAGCCGTTTATCTTTAATATCAGGACGCTGCTTCTTCAGCCCCTTCATAAGCAGCGTATACAGAGCAATTAGCAACATCCTTTCTTAGAGAAGACGGGAAGCGATGCCGGCGCAACGCTCAACAGGCAGAGGACTGCTGCCGCACCCAGACTCCCCAGCTTGCTTAGCGGCATGGCGCATCCGTAACGCGGGCAGCGAGCAGACACAAGTGTCCACAGGCAGCCGCGCCCGAACCTACGCCACGCCACAAGTGGGGGGAAGGAGAAACGGCAGACAGGAGCCTCTGTCCTGAAACCCGCGAAACGTCAGTAAGGGGTCTGCCAGCGGTGCCTGTTCTCTTCACCCACTGTTTAATAGTACAATGCATCCTTTTTTAGGGGAGTGCATACAGCACCAACTTCGACAATCCACCGAGGTGGAAAACGAAAGGGAAGGAAAGGCCCAACCGGTAGTTGCCGCACTCTTCTGCCGTACGCGCGCCCCTTTTAGAATGTTTAAGGACCACAGTAAATATATATTAGACATAAAAACATCAGACATGGAGAGGTCACGATAGGGATCGAAAGTAGCACCTGGTGGTGAATTCCCCGCACCTCAAAAACCCATAGTAAGCTGTGAGAAACACCGACACGAGGAGTGTGTCAACATAGAGCCCAAAGCACCTTCGTCTTAAACTAGACACCATAAGTGCAAAATGGGTAGGGTTATTGGTAGTCGTTTATCCTTAGCCACGGAACGCTGCTTCAGTAGCCCCTTCATCAGCAGGCGTATACGGGGGCTCCCAAGCGGCTGCTCGCAGACGGACCCAACACTGAACGTTAAATTGAATGCCCAACACCAGCGTTTACCTGCTGGACGATGCAGCTCCTGATTCGAACCACGAACAACGACACAATCATTTAACCTACAATTCACATGTATAGGACTGAATCCAGATTCAGAACGAAGCTTGATGATTGAAACCATGCGCTGTCATATGATTTTTTAGGTGGAGGGGCAATCCCCTTGCGCATGTATTCCCCAACCAACACTACATACCTTTCTGGGGCACATGGGCCTAGTCTTGCACAGTCCTAGTAAACAAGCAGACAACCCCACAATGCGATACAGCTCGTGGAGCGCTGTGGCAAAGACTCTGGATCCAGGGAAGCCGTCTCTGCTGCCACTTGTGAACCATTAGTCCCCGTAATATCCCTCAAAACCCGACAGATAGAAACCCATGCCGTTCCACAGATGCACGACGATCCCTAGGAAGCCAATCTGACCAGCAGGACACCATTGGTGAGATTAGGTAACCTCTTGGCTATGTTCGACAGATGGGAAACGAGTGTTCTGCCTAGGCTAATGACGCGCATGCAATTGAAATGCCCCGGTCAGAAGCAGGTCGCAGTTACCCATTGAAACGGCGTCTGAAGCCATCCTCCTCAGGATACCACGGACGCGCTCCGATATTATCCTGCAGACTGTCATCCTACGCAATTGACAAAAGAGAGCACCATAACAGAGCATCGGCCACCGAGCAGAACAACATGATAGACCGCGACACATAGCGGTTAAAACACCCAAGCTTGTAATACTCCCGAGCTCGCTTTATTACTTTATTAATGAACACCACCTGAGCTGTCGGTCTAGCCACAACTCACGCTTTATTAGCACTTCAACAACAGTCCGACTTCTAACAACCTTCTTCAACAAACTCCTGCTCAATCCCCCTCGCATGCGCCTTTACCCCAAAACTCAAGCATGCGCGCCTCCCACTTCCCAGCTCCTTTAAAGGCCCAACTACACAAAAGAACGCCATTCATTATAACAGAACAGATTTAACCAGGCTAACACAATATATATAACCTATACCCCACACCATATAAATATATAAAACTTATATATATGAAACTTATAACCCCTGCCACCCTATTTTTTCACCATCTGCATATCACTATTGTTACTTTGCCACCCTATATTTACATGCACCATCTGTAAACGTACGACTGCATCATTTGTTATTTGCCCCATCCGTTCATTTAGCACATAGCATCATGTGCGCTACCGTATATACGATTATGTGAATTCAATAAAATACTGTAATATTTCGAACAATACAGCTGTACATTTGTTGCCACATCACTTTAATCCCACCAAACACCCGCAAATACGTTCAACATTCCTTACAATTTCGTTTTACCTTGTGACAATGACAATAAAGATCCATCTATAGGGCGGACAATGAACAAATTTTACCTTGCCACCTAACCAACTGTCGAACGATTCCAGAGCGCAGGTAACAACACTAGAACCGACTCTGTGACGTCATCATCAGCCTGAATGTGGCAAGTGAATGCTAAGAAATGGCACCGGATCGTCGGTTCCACGTCCTGTTCATAGCTCAATACGTGCGACCACTTGCAATAAATCAAAACAAACGCAACAGTTAATGCGTAGACAGGAACACCTTAATGCTAACAATGCTGGTTGCAATCAACATTCGAGAAAGCAGACGTAAACGCCGCCTATAGGTTTACCTGCAGGTCTAGCTTTGTAGCTACCTATTTAGCTTCAGTATACAGTCTCTGTGCTCACCATCCTGCCTGCAACTGCATGGCAATGAACTCCTAATCTGAAATTGTGCAAAGACAACGCTTCCGTAGCAGAAACAGTTTAGTAAACTCCAAACGACGTCCCGCCACACCGCATGGTGAAACGGAACTCGGAGCCAGACGTCCATCCAGCTCCACACGTTGATCTGGGCAAGCGGAGCGTGTCACGGTATACTGAAGCCACGCAGAACTCGGCAAGAGTCAAGGTCGGCATCCGGGGTTCATTGTCTTAGAGGAACATGCACGGGTCCCCGCGACCGACCAAGTTGGAGGAGCACAGCAAAATAGAAGTCTTATCTGCATCCGTACCTGTGAGGATTTGGCCACGCAGAAGGGCGGAAATGTTGCAGCGGGAAACGGGAGCGGTGCCCAATTCTTCTGCCATGAAGTCCTAACATCCAGCAGCTTCGAAACACTGCGTCCCGCCGGAACTCGGGCCTTTTCGGTCTTTGGTTGTCCCCACCGGGGCGGCTGGATTAGCAGAAAGAAACGCTCGCCGTACTCCATGAAAAACAAGTTCCCTAAAGTTGCATCCGCTAAGGTAAGCACCCTGTCCGTATGAGCAGTCAGCAATTCGATAGACCTTACTCTGGAACCTGGCTGCTAGCATAGTTACAGAACACTCCACTGCAGATCCCGAGGGATTGTCCATGGCAAGCCCCGATGCAACCATGAAACACAGCCGAAGTAACAAACCCAATACCTCAGCAACAAGAACAAAACACGGTAGTAATGACGACCCCCACACGATAGCAACACAGAACCGCCCGCAACGATCCTGTCAACAGTAATGATCCTAACCGTTCTGAGTGAGTGTTGGATATCCGCGCAGCCTTTTAAGGCAGTCTTACCGGGCGGAGCCCCAATGGGCTTGCACTAGCCAGGTCAGGTGTGTTCATGATTGATTGTTTGCGCTACCTGTGTGCTTGAACTGTTACTGTACGTGAACTGCGGTGTGTGATGAGTAATAGTGTACTGAATGAGTGAAGTGTATGCTGAGTGTATGAAGAGTTATGTGAATGAATGATGATATGTACTTGATGACTGAGTGATGACGCGGGCAGCCCGAGTGTCGTTGCCAGAACTAGCTTCGCCCATTTCAGGTTTTTATTGCCTTAAAGTGCTTTTCAGTGCCTTTGTAACGTTTTCAATGCAACAACAAACAATTGTATTTAACTTCTGAATGACCGTTTCATAAACATTTTCTACCATTTTAATATGTTCATTTTGAAGTTGTATACATGACAAAAGAGTTGATGCACTGAAATCATGACTTACTAGTCAGTAATAGCATGTTTAGTTTTTTTATTGCCTTAAAGTGCTTTTCAGTTCCTCAGTAGCATTTATAATGCAACTGCAAAGTTTTGTATGTAACCTCTCAGCGATAAGTTTGTAATCAGTTTTACTAATCTAACACGGTCTCATAGATGGTTTACACATTGGAAAGTTGTTTTCAATGCAACGGGAAATAATTGTATTTAACTTCTGAATGACCATTTCCTAAACACTTTCAACTATTTTAATATGTTCATTTTGGAGTTGTATACATGGGGAAAGAGTTTATCCACGGAAATCATGAATTACTAGTCAGTAATAGCATGTTTAGTTTTTTAAATGCCTCAAGTGCTTTTCAGCTCCTTAGTAGCATTTTCAATGCAACGGCAAAGAATTGTATGTAACCTCTCAGCGATAAGTTTTGAATCAGTTTTGCTAATCTAACACGGTCTCATAGATGGTTTATACATTGAAAAGTTGTTTTGGCATTGGAATTTTCCAATACAAGTCCATAAAAGTATGTTCAGGTTCTTATTGCCTTAAACTGCTTTTCACTGCCTTTGTAACGTTTTCAATGCAACGGCAAAGAATTGTATTTAACCTCTGAATGACCATTTTTTAAACACTTTCAACCATTTTAATATGTTCATTTTGGAGTTGTATACATGGGAAAAGAGTTTATCCACGGAAATCATGAATTACTAGTCAGTAATAGCATGTTTAGTTTTTTAAATGCCTCAAGTGCTTTTCAGCTCCTTAGTAGCATTTTCAATGCAACGGCAAAGAATTGTATGTAACCTCTCAGCGATAAGTTTTGAATCAGTTTTGCTAATCTAACACGGTCTCATAGATGGTTTATACATTGAAAAGTTGTTTTGGCATTGGAATTTTCCAATACAAGTCCATAAAAGTATGTTCAGGTTCTTATTGCCTTAAACTGCTTTTCACTGCCTTTGTAACGTTTTCAATGCAACGGCAAAGAATTGTATTTAACCTCTGAATGACCATTTTTTAAACACTTTCAACCATTTTAATATGTTCATTTTGGAGTTGTATACATGGGAAAAGAGTTTATCCACGGAAATCATGAATTACTAGTCAGTAATAGCATGTTTAGTTTTTTAAATGCCTCAAGTGCTTTTCAGCTCCTTAGTATCATTTTCAATGCAACGGCAAAGAATTGTATGTAACCTCTCAGCGATAAGTTTTGAATCAGTTTTACTAATCTAACACGGTCTCATAGATGGTTTATACGTTGGAAAGTTGTTTTGGCACTGGAATTGTCCAATACAAGTCCATAAAAGTATGTTCAGGTTTTTATTGCCTTAAAGTGCTTTTCAGTGTCTTTGTAATGTTTTCAATGCAACGGCAAATAATTGTATTTGACTTCTGAATGATCGTTTCCTAAACACTTTCAACCATTTTAATATGTTCATTTTGGAGTTGTATACATGACAAAAGAGTTGATGCACTGAAATCATGACTTACTAGTCAGTAATAGCATGTTTAGTTTTTTAAATGCCTCAAGTGCTTTTCAGTTCCTTAGTAGCATTTGCAATGCAACTGCAAAGTTTTGTATGTAACCTCTCAGCGATAAGTTTGTAATCAGTTTTACTAATCTAACACGGTCTCATAGATGGTTTACACATTGGAAAGTTGTTTTGGCACTGGAATTGTCCAATACATGTCCATAAAAGTATGTTCAGGTTTTTATTGCCTTAAAGTGCTTTTCAGTGCCTTTGTAACGTTTTCAATGCAACAACAAACAATTGTATTTAACTTCTGAATGACCGTTTCATAAACATTTTCTACCATTTTAATATGTTCATTTTGAAGTTGTATACATGACAAAAGAGTTGATGCACTGAAATCATGACTTACTAGTCAGTAATAGCATGTTTAGTTTTTTTATTGCCTTAAAGTGCTTTTCAGTTCCTCAGTAGCATTTGCAATGCAACTGCAAAGTTTTGTATGTAACCTCTCAGCGATAAGTTTGTAATCAGTTTTACTAATCTAACACGGTCTCATAGATGGTTTACACATTGGAAAGTTGTTTTCAATGCAACGGGAAAGAATTGTAATTAGTTTCTGAATGACCATTTCCTAAACACTTTCAACTATTTCAATATGTTCATTTTGGAGTTGTATACACGGGAAAAGAGTTTATCCACGGAAATCATGAATTACTAGTCAGTAATAGCATGTTTAGTTTTTTAAATGCCTTAAAGTGCTTTTCAGCTCCTTAGTAGCATTTTCAATGCAACGGCAAAGAATTGTATGTAACCTCTCAGCGATAAGTTTTGAATCAGTTTTGCTAATCTAACACGGTCTCATAGATGGTTTATACATTGAAAAGTTGTTTTGGCATTGGAATTTTCCAATACAAGTCCATAAAAGTATGTTCAGGTTCTTATTGCCTTAAACTGCTTTTCACTGCCTTTGTAACGTTTTCAATGCAACGGCAAAGAATTGTATTTAACCTCTGAATGACCATTTTCTAAACACTTTCAACCATTTTAATATGTTCATTTTGGAGTTGTATACATGGGAAAAGAGTTTATCCACGGAAATCATGAATTACTAGTCAGTAATAGCATGTTTAGTTTTTTAAATGCCTTAAAGTGCTTTTCAGCTCCTTAGTAGCATTTTCAATGCAACGGCAAAGAATTGTATGTAACCCTCAGCAATAAGTTTGTATTCAGTTTTACTAATCTAACATGGGCTCATAGATGGTTTAAACATTGGAAAGTTGTTTTGGCACTGGAATTGTCCAAGTCCATAAAAGTATGTTCAGGTTTTTAATTGCCTTAAAGTGCTTTTCAGCTCCTTAGTAGCATTTTCAATGCAACTGCATAGTTTTGTGTAACCTCTCAGTGATTAGTTTGTAGTCAGTGTTACTAATCTAACATGGGCTCATAGATGGTTTAAACATTGAAAAATTGTTTTGGCAATGGAATTGTACAATACAAGTCCATAAAAGTATGTTCAGGTTTTTATTGCCTTAAAGTGCTTTGGAGCGCCTTTGTAACGTTTTCAATGCAACGGCAAAGAATTGTATTTAACTTCTGAATGACCATTTTCTAAACATTTTCTACCATTTTAACATTTTAATTTCGGAATTGTTTACATGGGAAAAGAGTTTATGCACTGAAATCATGACTTACTAGTCAGTAATAGCATGTTTAGTTTTTTATTGCCTTAAACTGCTTTTCAGCTCCTTAGTAGCATTTTCAATGCAACTGCATAGTTTTG
Organism: Neosalanx taihuensis; assembly: GCA_030340665.1. Classification (NCBI taxonomy): domain Eukaryota; kingdom Metazoa; phylum Chordata; class Actinopteri; order Osmeriformes; family Salangidae; genus Neosalanx; species Neosalanx taihuensis. The sequence goes on from CM059315.1 coordinate 5,554,634, forward strand.
TATGTAACCTCTCAGCGATCAGTTTGTAATCAGTTTTACTGATCTAACATGGTCTCATAGATGGTTTATTGCCTTTATTGCCTTTTCCTCTCGTCTTCAGATGGGAGTAGTACTGTATATATATTTTTTTTGCCAGAGGTCTGATAATTTTTTTCCCAATCTGCAGGTTTAATTTAATTAATTTTTGTAGACGCTTATTAGAATACTTATTTAATCCAAACTCAACTGAGCTGATCTTATGAAGAGACGGACAAAAACACTTTCTACATCAGTTGGCGGTGTCGGCAGCAGGACTGTAACACCAAATCAAGGAGAGACCTATTGTAAAGCAAGGAGAGACCAGTGTAAAGCAAAACCCATAGTGCACCTTTTGGTAGTCAGACCAAGCCTCGCAAAAGATGTAAAAGGATTTTGATATTCCAAACCGTTTGTCCGCTAAGCCTTTTTAATTTGGCAATAACACAACTAAACAGGACGTTCATTCTATGATTCCTAAGAAAATCAAAAATATTTGAGAAATCAACGCCACACTTGATATGCCACCAACAACACACAACAATATATACAACCCCATTCAATAGCTAAGTTCATATAATTCAACAACAAAAAAATCGCTAAGGCTAATTTAATGTTTATACAAGTGCCAAGCAAAAACTGATAGCCCGATTCCATCACAAGTTCATATGTAGACTCTTGACAATGAGTATACAAATCTGACAAAAAGTTTTAATGATGAATATTTTAAATGTGACTGAAGGCCAAGGTTTTTACTTAACACAGACCAGGGGGGAACCAATTAGGCGTGTATAAATGATAATGTGTTGTTACATCTGAAAACCTTAGTTGAATCTTTTTTTTTTGTTTTTACCTGTAAATGAAGGTTTATTACGCTTTGGTGTTGGGTTGTTTTCCTTTAGACCAAGCACAGTAGGTGGGCGGTCATAATGCAGGAGACCAACTTTTAAGGGTAAAGTGGGTTTTAAACAAGTGAGGGATACTTGAGACATTAAACAATCAGCGAGGGACAATCAAATACTAAGGGAAAGACAGATTGGCAGTTTATTGATGAACTCATCTCCATTAAGTATGAATTGTGGTCTTTTTGTTACCCATGGGGTAACGGAGTTGTGTTAATTAGTGTATACGCGTTGCCATGGTCATTGCCACTTTGCATATGTACTCCGCCACTTTATGTGCTCCATGTGGATTGCTCCCTGAATTCCAAGTAGAAGTTAAGAATCAAGTTCAAAGTTCATATGGTTATGGGGCCCTGTCTAATGTAATTGTACTTTGATGCAGGAATAAAAGTTAAGAAAAGGATTACATGATTACATACTAAATGAATGTCGTTCAGAAAGAAAATAATGTGCACTGCATTCACCCTTTCCAGTTTTTTCCTCAGAACAAGAAGCTTTGCTGTGGCCACTCAGACAGTAAACAGCCACAATCAGAACAATAACAAATCAAGAATAGGGGAGACGGAGAGCATCCTTTCTTTCAAGTCAAGCTAAGAGGTTAGGTTGTTTAACAGTATATCAATGAAATTGTGGACACAACTGTCAGTTAGCTCTTATTAGTGGGTCAATGGATATTTGAATGATAAAACATATTTCTTTCAAGTATGGGGTGTCAAGTCTGTCTGTTTGGAAAAGTCGATGTACAAACGGAATTGTGACTAGTGAAATGCACTACTGACTGTTCTTATCTATTCCTTGGGAGAAGAAACGCTGGCCTAGAAATCCAGTGGTCATCATTGACACGCAATGACACGGTTTCTGAGCAGGTAATGCCTGCGTGATACATGTCTGTTGTGCCTAAGCCTATTACGACAACTTAGCAAGTAACCCTGTTACTTTCTTGCACTGTGAATGATTGTTGTTTTGCTTTCTTCTCTGTTCCCATTGCAGAGGAGAGCCAATATCTATTTGCGTTCACCTTTTGCCAGATCCAGTATGCGTGTGTACCACAGGGGTACACCAAATCACCTACGTTGTTTAGTCAAGCCTTACAGAGGACATCCATCACCTCAGTTCTACTTTGGTCCAGTATATTGATGACCTATTAATATGTTCTTAGGATCTTGCCTACTGCCAACAGGACACTGTTGCAGTGCTACAAGCTCTGGCTGAGAAAGGCCTTGAAAGCAAAACTCCAGTTATGGTCTGAGGAGGTCAAGTATCTGGGCCATCCACTGAAAGGTACAGAGTGTGTGTATGTAGTGACTCCCGATAGCATGGAGGCCATCTGATTGTTACCGAAGCCTAGAACACCCAAACAAGCGAAGTCTTTTTTAGGTTCAGTCACAGGTATTGCGTTAGGATGGAGGATAATTGATCATTTGTTGTTAATTGCCCCACTGCTGGGGCAGTGGAGAGGCGGAATGGAACAGAAATAAAAAGCTGCAATGTCATTCCTATCAGGTTCAGATCTCAATGTAGATCACAAAGGAGAAAGACAAAGTACATAAAGAACAATAAAACAATAACAATACTACAAACACTGATACAATGGTTATAAAGACAAAGACCAGGGAAAGCCCTCCTTGGCCTCCCCCCTGCTCTCCCCAAGTCCATCGCTGAGGCTCCTCTTTTTATTAGAAAAGCTCACAGTTCATTTACATATTTCAGCATCTGATAAGGTGTGGAAAAACACCTAATCAGAAACTGTTCGAATCCCTTCTGTTTATTTTTATGTAAATATAAATCAGGGCATGGTTTTCTAACAGAGACTGGCTAAATTAGGCTAAACTCTGCTAACCAGTACTTTTGCACTGAAAACCTAGCAATTATGACAACATTGTTCCACTTTAATGTTTTCTCCCACACATTATCAAACTAACTTTGCTACCTAGTGACGATATGATTATATGATTACATATTTTTCCAAATTTCAATGAAATCAATTCAATGTCACTTGGTTAGAGAAAAATCAGCATCAGCAACCTTGTGCTGACACCCCTGGCGTGAGTTCTTCTTTGGCATCTGAAAAACACAGAATAGTTATTTAGGAATGAAGAATATACACATCAGCAGTACTGGTCATAAACCTCCATTAATGTTATTTCTCCAGTGTCAATTATTGCTATTACAGGTGACATCACATTTGAAAATATTGGTCATCAAAAACCAGAACTAACCAGAACTCACATGCACATACTACAAACATTGGTTTATAACAGTAACTCTTAATAATGCTTCATCACCCATTCACATTCCCTTTTCCTGAATGAATTTACGTAACATAGGTTTGCATTTTTCAAAAGTCTAATCTCAACAGTAGAGCCTCTGCAGCACCTAGCCTCTTTTTTTTGCTTCACTCGAGCTCTTGCCGGATCTCGGCATCTACAAAACACCCATCCAAAGTTTTAAACATTCATTGTCAATATTTCATACTTTCAGATTATCACCTTCATTTTACAATTTCAACATGAGATGACCCACGTTTGTATAACTTGCATGGCAAATAAAAACGCATTCTGATTGTGCAATAGTTACTCTAGAGAGCTAACGAATATGAGTGCTACACTGAAAAATATAGAATCTAAATACGGTTAGGGTGGACGATAGAACACGTTTTTGTCCGTCTCTTCATAAACGGAGTTCAGTTGAGTTCTGGGTTTAATACGTATTTAAGAATCTGCAGATTGGGAGAGAAATGACCAGACCTCTGGCAACTGAAGTGAAGACAGTACAAGGCTTAGGTCTCAATCATGTCTCTCTCCCGGACGAAGGCAAGAGAGCATTCTTTTATAGGGCACAAGAATGTAAACATAGATAGTGACTGTAGTGACTGGTAATGGCGTCTTCAAGGTGTGTTCAGTAGTGATTCATATATCACAGTACAATAAGTAATAATAAGTACACAGAACAAATACACTTTCGATACTTTCGAATGTCAGCGGGCCGATTTGACAAGCTTCTTCGCCGTATACAGCCTGGCGAGTGGAGAAAAGTGGTGGCCGATGATTCGAACTTCACAATGGTGTCCCGAAGCACACTCAATGAGTGATAATAAACTGTGAACTATGCATGGTGTGTAAACTGTGTTGTGCTGTGTGTGTTGAAAATAAATATCAAAACAACTGTTTGAAAACAAACTTTGTTTTATTCTTATGTATTATGTAATACAAAAAGTATAATTTTAAAAATCACAGCACTAAAACAATACAACAATATGCATTGTAGTATGTATAAATGTAATATAAAAAGTCAAATAAAAAAAAATCACGTCAAACAGTGCACTCAAACGATACAATACGCGTATCTCAACTATTTACAAAACTACGTCACGTTCTGAGCGGACCAATCACAGCGCTTGCGACTCAGACAACGCGACGCGTAGTTAGCGGGACGTAGCGGGAGGGTCCGCGTTGTCTGCGGAGCAATACGGGCGACGCATCGCGGTGGGTGATATGACTCGGGGCTCAATAGTGTATTTGTAGCATACTACAAAGCTGAGGATCTTGAAAAGAGAAGGTCAAAATGCTGATAACTGAAAATAAAGGAGGTTAGGAATAACATAGCTCAGTGCAAGTTATTACTGTTATTCATAAGCTTACATTTCGTAAGATGTCATAGGCCTATACATTTTATTGTGTACTATACAATACTTCACTGCCTTTTCATTATAATCATAATAATAATAATAATAAATTGTCATTGAACCTTATTGCACTGCTGTTTTTCATGTTTGGCTCTATATCTATGCCAATTATGTTTTTGTGCTGATATGTACAGTATAAACCAAGCGAATTATTAAATGATCAATGATAACATGTAAAACACACCAAGTCACAATATGATTTGACTTCTCGCAGACAATAAACTCATTTAGCTGTTTGACATTCAGAATAGGCCAAATATTTTCTTTGGTCCATATTTCTGCACCGAATTTCCACATCTTCTTGTTGTGAAATGTGAACTTGAAGGGCTCCAGGATTGTTTCCTTTTTAAGGTCATTCCACACCCTCCCATACAACCTTAGCCTGGTTCTCTTCCCCCATGCCCAGGATTTCAGGCAGGTCCACTTTGGCAGAGAACAGTTCTTAAAATCAACCCACTCATAATCAGAATCTGTTTTAATGGCTATGCAAGTTAAATAAAAACAGAATTAACATTAGCAGGGAAGAGCAACATATAACATATATGTAACATGATAAGAACATAGTATAATACAATAAAAATATGGTGTAAAAATGTCAGGGGGGTATATATACAGCATTGCAAAACAGTGGTGCAAACACAGCAGTACCGTATTTTTCGGATTATAGGGCGCACTTAAAAGCCTTTAATTTTTTCAAAAAACAACAGTGCGCCTTATAATCCGAAGCGCTTTATATATGGATTAATTCTGGTTTTACATTTTACATTTCATTTAGCAGACACTTTTATCCAAAGCGACTTGGTTTTGCTTACTGACCCCAGCATTACGGCTACCGTAGCCAGGTGCGCCGCGGATTAATACATACTGTGCTTCACCATAATATTACAGTGTGTGTATAAGGATCCCAAAGTGGCACCTGTCAAAAGACACGTTTACGACGCAGATTTATCTGACTGTTTTTTTCCCGCTTAATGCGCCTTATAGTCCGGTGTGTTTTATATATGAAAAAATATCAAAAATAGACCATTCATTGACAGTGCGCCTTATAATCCAGTGCGCCCTATGGTGCAAAAATACGGTAAGTTATTTTAAGGTGTCAAAAGAGGTTTTGAGGTGTTGTGTGCAAAGTGGCTTGTGCATTGGGATGCTGGATGCGGGTGTTGGAGTTTGTGGCAAAGTCATTCCGAGTCCTTGGCCCTATTGAAGAGTGCAATGGCCGAAGGGTAGAAGCTGTTCTTATGGTGAGAGGTTTTGGTCCTGGTGGACCGCGAGGGGAGCAGCTGAAGCAGAGGGTGTCCTGGGTGGGAGGCAAGTCTGACTGAGACCTCAGCATATATATAGATAGGCAAAATGGTCAGTTGTAATATACATAGCACAGGCTCCAAAGAGAAAAGATCTCATCAGTGCCCTCCTTTAATATGCCCATCTAGACCAGGGATCACCAATCCTGGTCCTCGAAGTCCGCTGTCCTGACAGTTTTCAATGTTTCCCTGCTCCAGCACACCTGATTCAAATAAAGGGTCATTATGAGGCTTCCACAGAGCTTGATAACGACCCATTCATTAGAATCAGGTGTGCTGGAGCAGGGAAACATCGACAACTGTCAGGACAGCGGACCTCGAGGACCAGGATTGGTGATCCCTGATCTAGACATTGTTAAAATTAAATAAATAGGGAAATGAAAAGGCTGGTTTTTGACCTGAAATGAAGGAAAAACTCAGATGGAACTCAAAAAAATTAACAATTTTACCTCAGTAAAGTTGTCCACCTTCTTTTTCATCAGCCTAAACACTGGCGGCACTTCACCTCGCAAGAGGGCTTTAGATGAGAGATGACCTGTGATTGAGCAATTTGCTCAATAGCTTCAAAGCACGCATTTCCTATCTGCAAACCACACAAAAGCAAAAAGTTGTCAATGACATATAAACATAGGCTCACAATTACATAGGCTCAAATGTTAACTCACGGTTGTTTCCATTTCTTGGTTCAATCCAACCCCCAGAAGTCAGAGCGTGTCAGGCAACGTTTTCCTGTTCTGACAATGAGCTCGCCCGCTGGGTTGTCGGTGTCCAATATGTATCTGATCTTATTATTGTTGAAGAGAAGTAAATAAAATCATAACAAGCATAATATTATTAATAATATAATAATAAACTAAATAATAATACATATTAATAAAATAATATTATTAATTATGATATAGGAACATGGGTGAAGAATACACCCAAGAATACATACCAGCTGCTCTTGGGCAGCATGAAGGTTGAAGGCCCACCCTTTGAAGAGTGTGATCTGCAGGGGGTGGAGGCACACATTTTAACATAGTGATCAAACTGGGACCAGATTAACTGGTCCTTTGATTAACTGGTGTTATGCAAATGTATATCTACAGGATTTAGGAGACAGACAGGAATCAACATTTACATCTGCAGGTCAGAGGGCCCTTCTAATTATGAAATTCCTTCCTCAGTATCCCAAAAAAAGTACTGATGATGCAAAAGCTAATCGTATTTGTTTAGTTTATATACTGTAGTATACAACATAGATAGAAAAAAAAAACGTAAAAATGAGCCATGTAAAAAAGAAATATGGCATTTGTTTTGACTCGTCAAGTTTACATGTCTATGTATGCACTGTGCCATATTTTTAATAAAAAATATATATATATATATATATATATATACTGTATATATATATATATATATATATATATATATATATATATATATATATATATATATATATAAATGAGCCATGTAACGGTTTTGCACTTCTGGTTGGATGCTAACTGTATTTCGTTACCCTGTACTTGTACCTGTGTAATGACATTAAAGTTGAATCTAATCTAATCTCTGAAAATCTATTCTCTCAGTGAACAGTTTGTAATTAACTTTTACTATTCTTACATGTTGTCCATAAACGTATGTTCAGATTTTTATTGCCTTGAAGTGCTTTTCAGTGCCTTGTAAGGTATGCATTGCAACAACAGAGTTTTGTATAAAATCTGTCAGTGAACAGTTTGTAATTTTCTTTTACTATTCTAATATGTTCTCATTGGTGGTTTATACATTGGAAAGTTGATTTGGCACTGAAATAGATCATTAAAAGTCCATAAAAGTATGTTGAGGTTTTTATTGCCTTAAAGTGCTTTTCAGCGCCTTTGTAACGTTTTCAATGCAACGGCAAAGAATTGTATTTAAGTTCTGAATGACAATGTTCTAAACATTTTCTACCATTTTAATATGTTCATTTTGGAGTTGTATACATGGGAAAAGAGTTTAGCACTGAAATCATGACTTACTAGTAAGTAATAGCATGTTTAGTTTTTTATTGCCTTAAAGTGCTTTTCAGCTCCTTAGTAGCATTTTCAATGCAACTGCATAGTTTTGTATGTAACCTCTCAGCGATCAGTTTGTAATCAGTTTTACTGATCTAATATGGTCTCATAGATGGTTTATTGCCTTTATTGCCTTTTCCTCTCGTCTTCAGATGGGAGTAGTACTGTATATATATTTTTTTTGCCAGAGGTCTGATAATTTTTTTCCCAATCTGCAGGTTTAATTTAATAAATTTTTGCAGACGCTTATTAGAATACTTATTTAATCCAAACTCAACTGAGCTGATCTTATGAAGAGACGGACAAAAACACTTTCTACATCAGTTGGCGGTGTCGGCAGCAGGACTGCAACACCAAATCAAGGAGAGACCTATTGTAAAGCAAGGAGAGACCAGTGTAAAGCATAACCCATAGTGCACCTTTTGGTAGTCAGACCAAGCCTCGCAAAAGATGTAAAAGGATTTTTGATATTCCAAACCGTTTGTCCGCTAAGCCTTTTTAATTTGGCAATAACACAACTAAACAGGACGTTCATTCTATGGTTCCTAAGAAAATCAAAAATATTTGAGAAATCAACGCCACACTTGATATGCCACCAACAAGACACGACAATAAAGCCTTAAAGTGCTTTTCAGCTCCTTGTAGCATTTTCAATGCAACTGCATAGTTGTGTGCGTGCTGCAAGGCGCACACTATGTTATTACTAGCGTTTATTGTGTGCGTGCTGCAAGGCGCACACTATGTTATTACTAGCGTTTATTATTATTATTGTGTGCGTGCTGCAAGGCGCACACTATGTTATTACTAGCGTTTATTATTGTGTGCGTGCTGCAAGGCGCACAATATGTTATTACTAGCGTTTATTATACTTATTCTTACGCTGTTTTTTGGCTCAAAACACCTACCAGAGTTTTTGACGCATATACACAAAAGTTATATCAAAACGTGCGGCTCGGCCCCGACATGTGTGCTATGATTTATCTAAGACTTTTGGCGAACAATTTTGCCCAAAAATTGCCAAAAACCACACCAAAAAAATGAATAGGTGTCAATGGAGAGAATGTTTGAGAGGTAGAGTGGTGATGTCATCGCTAGAGTGTGGAGAAGAGAGAGAATTGTGTTTAAAAAATAAAACGTATTTGACTACCATGGCCTCAAATGCACCACTACAGACACAATTTATACATAGAAACGTAGGAAAATTTGTCCTCTAGCTCACACTTGCTTTACTTTATCTGTCAGATTTATTGTTTTAGCTTGACATGCGAAGATTCGGCCGCAGCACCCATGAACAGCCTCATAGACTCCTATGTTAAGAGAGGCGGGGCTGTAACTGAAAAGATAGAAAACGAACACTTTTTAGAATTGCTCCCAAGAGCACATTTCTTCACTTGTCAACACAAAATGCTTATGTAGACGTTCAGGAAGGGCTCAGCCGGCTTCACGTTAACCTGGTTTTATGATTGGAAACACGGTTTGGCCAGAAATCCTTCCTGTTCGAGGGGTGCTGTAAGCCTTTTCTCTGTCTTTCGAACTGCCATGACAGTTCCAGCTGCAACTTATTAGTTCGTTACTTAGCAACGTGCTTGAAAGAGGAGAGACGGTGGCCACGAATGACGGTGGCTATTTTACGAACAGTAATTCATTTCACATTTAATAACTTTAATTGGAGGATATTTACTGGAGGAATCAAATTGGTTCTTTTTGTTTCGGGTGTATTTATAAACTGTACTCCAACTCAACTCTTCCTCTCTGGCTCTAAGTCTCTAAGGTAAGCAAACATCTTTTTCAACTCTTTCGCTAGCATCCTATCAAAAATGTCGGTTTTTGACTTCTTTAACATTTGGGCTCATAGGTATTCATGTACTTACCAGTCAGGATTTACAACTGACATTCCAACTAGCTGTAAAGATATGCTGTTTGCTAACATTAGCGACCAATGCTGAAATTAGCGCCTAAGCTAATTGCTAGTGCATCAGCATATGTTTTGCTAGCATGCTATCTAAGATGTGGGTTTTTGACTTCTTTAACATTTGGGCTTATGTATTCATGTGCTTATCAGTCAGGACGGTGGTGAAGGGTTGTGGGGAGGGTTATTTGTGTGCATTTTGACCGTTTATGGTTGTTTTCGGAGGGGGGGGGGGGGCGATCGGCGTTCGCGGGGGGCGGGGGGGCTCGTGCGGGGAGGTTTGAGGGCAGGGTTCATGTGGTGGGGTCCATAGGAATCTAACAAGATATTGGGGAGGTGTGTGGGAGGTCGGGATCGGCAGTTAATGGAGTTGCCGCTCCATAGAGAAACAGTGGGGATTAAATACAGGTCTTTTAGGAATTGCTATTGAAATTGTTGGGGGGGCTTGCTGTAAAACATTCATAATCGTCTGGATACTGGTTGACCTTGCAAACTATTGGCTAGTGTTGTATGGGGAGTCCTGTAGTTTATAGATGATTGAACCTGTGTGTCAGCTACTAAGTGATTCATTGCACTGAATGGTTTGATTGACAGTTCATCATTAAGTCATTAATGTACAGACTGCCTGTGTGTATGCACATATATGTATCTATATATATATATGTGTGTGTGTGTGTATGTGCGTGTGTGTATGTGTATGTGCGTGTGTGTTTTTCTCAATTAATGTTGGATAAAAAGCACTGTTTTTGTTAGTGTGATATCAGAACTGTGTGACCTAGTGCTAGCATATTGCTGAATCCTGATTTGTTACATGTTTGATTGCATGTGGATTGATTTGACATTTAACACAGCTGTATAACTTTATAATGTTATCTGATATTTATAATGCGGTATCATTTTGATAAAAGGTGTATTTCTAATACCAAAGTCATAGCCATTGATGGCCTAATTCTGGCATTGGATGTATTTGGGTCATTTTACACTCTAAGTTTTTGAAAGCATTTATCACTATTATCAAATTAGAACCAAACTATTACTATGCTACTGAACTGTAATGTAAAGTGCTACCTGACACAGAGTGATCAATTGTTTACTGCTTGCTTACTACTTAAACTTAAACTGTGGCAGTGTGCTCAAGTGGAGCTGTCTTTAATCCTGCTGAAATTAGTGTTTACGCTACTACTAGTGCATTAGCATATGAACACCTGTTGAAAGCTTGATCAGTCACATACCTAAGCAATGGTAGAAGTCATATTGTGAAAATTACTCAACAGTGTCAGTGATGTATGGGGGAGAGTCCCGGGCCAGAGTCACGCACACTCAAAATTTCTTTAGGAATTTTTTTCTAGTTATTATTATTATTCTTACGCCGTTTTTTGGCTCAAAACATCTACCAGAGTTTTTGACGCATATACACAAAAGTTATATCAAAACGTGCGGCTCGGCCCCGACATGTGTGCTATGATTTATCTAAGACTTTTGGCGAACAATTTTGCCCAAAAATTGCCAAAAACCACACCAAAAAAATGAATAGGTGTCAATGGAGAGAATGTTTGAGAGGTAGAGTGGTGATGTCATCGCTAGAGTGTGGAGAAGAGAGAGAATTGTGTTTAAAAAATAAAACGTATTTGACTACCATGGCCTCAAATGCACCACTACAGACACAATTTATACATAGAAACGTAGGAAAATGTGTCCTCTAGCTCACACTTGCTTTACTTTATCTGTCAGATTTATTGTTTTAGCTTGACATGCGAAGATTCGGCCGCAGCACCCATGAACAGCCTCATAGACTCCTATGTTAAGAGAGGTGGGGCTGTAACTGAAAAGATAGAAAACGAACACTTTTTAGAATTGCTCCCAAGAGCACATTTCTTCACTTGTCAACACAAAATGCCTATGTAGACGTTCAGGAAGGGCTCAGCCGGCTTCACGTTAACCTGGTTTTATGATTGGAAACACGGTTTGGCCAGAAATCCTTCCTGTTCGAGGGGTGCTGTAAGCCTTTTCTCTGTCTTTCGAACTGCCATGACAGTTCCAGCTGCAACTTATTAGTTCGTTACTTAGCAACGTGCTTGAAAGAGGAGAGACGGTGGCCACGAATGACGGTGGCTATTTTACGAACAGTAATTAATTTCACATTTAATAACTTTAATTGGAGGATATTTACTGGAGGAATCAAATTGGTTCTTTTTGTTTCGGGTGTATTTATAAACTGTACTCCAACTCAACTCTTCCTCTCTGGCTCTAAGTCTCTAAGGTAAGCAAACATCTTTTTCAACTCTTTCGCTAGCATCCTATCAAAAATGTCGGTTTTTGACTTCTTTAACATTTGGGCTCATAGGTATTCATGTACTTACCAGTCAGGATTTACAACTGACATTCCAACTAGCTGTAAAGATATGCTGTTTGCTAACATTAGCGACCAATGCTGAAATTAGCGCCTAAGCTAATTGCTAGTGCATCAGCATATGTTTTGCTAGCATGCTATCTAAGATGTGGGTTTTTGACTTCTTTAACATTTGGGCTTATGTATTCATGTGCTTATCAGTCAGGACGGTGGTGAAGGGTTGTGGGGAGGGTTATTTGTGTGCATTTTGACCGTTCATGGTTGTTTTCGGAGGGGGGGGGGGGGGGGGGGGGGCGATCGGCGTTCGCGGGGGGCGGGGGGGCTCGTGCGGGGAGGTTTGAGGGCAGGGTTCATGTGGTGGGGTCCATAGGAATCTAACAAGATATTGGGGAGGTGTGTGGGAGGTCGGGATCGGCAGTTAATGGAGTTGCCGCTCCATAGAGAAACAGTGGGGATTAAATACAGGTCTTTTAGGAATTGCTATTTAAATTGTTGGGGGGGCTTGCTGTAAAACATTCATAATCGTCTGGATACTGGTTGACCTTGCAAACTATTGGCTAGTGTTGTATGGGGAGTCCTGTAGTTTATAGATGATTGAACCTGTGTGTCAGCTACTAAGTGATTCATTGCACTGAATGGTTTGATTGACAGTTCATCATTAAGTCATTAATGTACAGACTGCCTGTGTGTATGCACATATATGTATCTATATACATATATATATATGTGTGTGTGTGTGTGTATGTGCGTGTGTGTATGTGTATGTGCGTGTGTGTTTTTCTCAATTAATGTTGGATAAAAAGCACTGTTTTTGTTAGTGTGATATCAGAACTGTGTGACCTAGTGCTAGCTTATTGCTGAATCCTGATTTGTTACATGTTTGATTGCATGTGGATTGATTTGACATTTAACACAGCTGTATAACTTTATAATGTTATCTGATATTTATAATGCGGTATCATTTGGATAAAAGGTGTATTTCTAATACCAAAGTCATAGCCATTGATGGCCTAATTCTGGCATTGGATGTATTTGGGTCATTTTACACTCTAAGTTTTTGAAAGCATTTATCACTATTATCAAATTAGAACCAAACTATTACTATGCTACTGAACTGTAATGTAAAGTGCTACCTGACACAGAGTGACCAATTGTTTACTGCTTGCTTACTACTTAAACTTAAACTGTGGCAGTGTGCTCAAGTGGAGCTGTCTTTAATCCTGCTGAAATTAGTGTTTACGCTACTACTAGTGCATCACCTGTTGAAAGCTTGATCAGTCACATACCTAAGCAATGGTAGAAGTCATATTGTGAAAATTACTCAACAGTGTCAGTGATGTATGGGGGAGAGTCCCGGGCCAGAGTCACGCACACTCAAAATTTCTTTAGGAATTTTTTTCTAGTTGTGTGCGTGCTGCAAGGCGCACACTATGTTATTACTAGCGTTTATTATTATTATTATACTTATTCTTACGCCGTTTTTTTGGCTCAAAACACCTACCAGAGTTTTTGACGCATATACACAAAAGTTATATCAAAACGTGCGGCTCGGCCCCGACATGTGTGCTATGATTTATCTAAGACTTTTGGCGAACAATTTTGCCCCAAAATTGCCAAAAACCACACCAAAAAAATGAATAGGTGTCAATGGAGAGAATGTTTGAGAGGTAGAGTGGTGATGTCATCGCTAGAGTGTGGAGAAGAGAGAGAATTGTGTACAAAAAATAAAACGTATTTGACTACCACGGCCTCAAATGCACCACTACAGACACAATTTATACATAGAAACGTAGGAAAATGTGTCCTCTAGCTCACACTTGCTTTACTTTATCTGTCAGATTTATTGTTTTAGCTTGACATGCGAAGATTCGGCCGCAGCACCCATGAACAGCCTCATAGACTCCTATGTTAAGAGAGGCGGGGCTGTAACTGAAAAGATAGAAAACGAACACTTTTTAGAATTGCTCCCAAGAGCACATTTCTTCACTTGTCAACACAAAATGCCTATGTAGACGTTCAGGAAGGGCTCAGCCGGCTTCACGTTAACCTGGTTTTATGATTGGAAACACGGTTTGGCCAGAAATCCTTCCTGTTCGAGGGGTGCTGTAAGCCTTTTCTCTCTGTCCAACTGCTATGACCGTTGCAACAGTTGCGAAGTTACTTAGCAACGTGCTTGAAAGAGGAGAGACGGTGGCCACGAATGACGGTGGCTATTTTACGAACAGTAATTAATTTCACATTTAATAACTTTAATTGGAGGATATTTACTGGAGGAATCAAATTGGTTCTTTTTGTTTCGGGTGTATTTATAAACTGTACTCCAACTCAACTCTTCCTCTCTGGCTCTAAGTCTCTAAGGTAAGCAAACATCTTTTTCAACTCTTTCGCTAGCATCCTATCAAAAATGTAGGTTTTTGACTTCTTTAACATTTGGGCTCATAGGTATTCATGTGCTTATCAGTCAGGATTTACAACTGACATTCCAACTAGCTGTAAAGATATGCTGTTTGCTAACATTAGCAACCAATGCATTTTGACCGTTTATGGTTGGTTTCGGAGGGGGGCGGGGGGGGGGGGGGGGGGCGATCGGCGTTCGCGGGGGGGCTCGTGCGGGGAGGTTTGAGGGCAGGGTTCATGTGGTGGGGTCCATAGGAATATAACAAGATATTGGGGAGGTGTGTGGGAGGTCGGGATCGGCAGTTAATGGAGTTGCCGCTCCATAGAGAAACAGTGGGGATTAAATACAGGTCTTTTAGGAATTGCTATTTAAATTGTTGGGGGGGCTTGCTGTAAAACATTCATAATCGTCTGGATACTGGTTGACCTTGCAAACTATTGGCTAGTGTTGTATGGGGAGTCCTGTAGTTTATAGATGATTGAACCTGTGTGTCAGCTACTAAGTGATTCATTGCACTGAATGGTTTGATTGACAGTTCGTCATTAAGTCATTAATGTACAGACTGCCTGTGTGTATGCACATATATGTATCTATATATATATGTGTGTGTGTGTGTGTGTATGTGCGTGTGTGTATGTGTATGTGCGTGTGTGTTTTTCTCAATTAATGTTGGATAAAAAGCACTGTTTTTGTTAGTGTGATATCAGAACTGTGTGACCTAGTGCTAGCTTATTGCTGAATCCTGATTTGTTACATGTTTGATTGCATGTGGATTGATTTGACATTTAACACAGCTGTATAACTTTATAATGTTATCTGATATTTATAATGCGGTATCATTTGGATAAAAGGTGTATTTCTAATACCAAAGTCATAGCCATTGATGGCCTAATTCTGGCATTGGATGTATTTGGGTCATTTTACACTCTAAGTTTTTGAAAGCATTTATCACTATTATCAAATTAGAACCAAACTATTACTATGCTACTGAACTGTAATGTAAAGTGCTACCTGACACAGAGTGACCAATTGTTTACTGCTTGCTTACTACTTAAACTTAAACTGTGGCAGTGTGCTCAAGTGGAGCTGTCTTTAATCCTGCTGAAATTAGTGTTTACGCTACTACTAGTGCATCACCTGTTGAAAGCTTGATCAGTCACATACCTAAGCAATGGTAGAAGTCATATTGTGAAAATTACTCAACAGTGTCAGTGATGTATGGGGGAGAGTCCCGGGCCAGAGTCACGCACACTCAAAATTTCTTTAGGAATTTTTTTCTAGTTGTGTGCGTGCTGCAAGGCGCACACTATGTTATTACTAGCGTTTATTATTATTATTATACTTATTCTTACGCCGTTTTTTTGGCTCAAAACACCTACCAGAGTTTTTGACGCATATACACAAAAGTTATATCAAAACGTGCGGCTCGGCCCCGACATGTGTGCTATGATTTATCTAAGACTTTTGGCGAACAATTTTGCCCCAAAATTGCCAAAAACCACACCAAAAAAATGAATAGGTGTCAATGGAGAGAATGTTTGAGAGGTAGAGTGGTGATGTCATCGCTAGAGTGTGGAGAAGAGAGAGAATTGTGTACAAAAAATAAAACGTATTTGACTACCACGGCCTCAAATGCACCACTACAGACACAATTTATACATAGAAACGTAGGAAAATGTGTCCTCTAGCTCACACTTGCTTTACTTTATCTGTCAGATTTATTGTTTTAGCTTGACATGCGAAGATTCGGCCGCAGCACCCATGAACAGCCTCATAGACTCCTATGTTAAGAGAGGCGGGGCTGTAACTGAAAAGATAGAAAACGAACACTTTTTAGAATTGCTCCCAAGAGCACATTTCTTCACTTGTCAACACAAAATGCCTATGTAGACGTTCAGGAAGGGCTCAGCCGGCTTCACGTTAACCTGGTTTTATGATTGGAAACACGGTTTGGCCAGAAATCCTTCCTGTTCGAGGGGTGCTGTAAGCCTTTTCTCTCTGTCCAACTGCTATGACCGTTGCAACAGTTGCGAAGTTACTTAGCAACGTGCTTGAAAGAGGAGAGACGGTGGCCACGAATGACGGTGGCTATTTTACGAACAGTAATTAATTTCACATTTAATAACTTTAATTGGAGGATATTTACTGGAGGAATCAAATTGGTTCTTTTTGTTTCGGGTGTATTTATAAACTGTACTCCAACTCAACTCTTCCTCTCTGGCTCTAAGTCTCTAAGGTAAGCAAACATCTTTTTCAACTCTTTCGCTAGCATCCTATCAAAAATGTAGGTTTTTGACTTCTTTAACATTTGGGCTCATAGGTATTCATGTGCTTATCAGTCAGGATTTACAACTGACATTCCAACTAGCTGTAAAGATATGCTGTTTGCTAACATTAGCAACCAATGCATTTTGACCGTTTATGGTTGGTTTCGGAGGGGGGCGGGGGGGGGGGGGGGGGCGATCGGCGTTCGCGGGGGGGCTCGTGCGGGGAGGTTTGAGGGCAGGGTTCATGTGGTGGGGTCCATAGGAATATAACAAGATATTGGGGAGGTGTGTGGGAGGTCGGGATCGGCAGTTAATGGAGTTGCCGCTCCATAGAGAAACAGTGGGGATTAAATACAGGTCTTTTAGGAATTGCTATTTAAATTGTTGGGGGGGCTTGCTGTAAAACATTCATAATCGTCTGGATACTGGTTGACCTTGCAAACTATTGGCTAGTGTTGTATGGGGAGTCCTGTAGTTTATAGATGATTGAACCTGTGTGTCAGCTACTAAGTGATTCATTGCACTGAATGGTTTGATTGACAGTTCGTCATTAAGTCATTAATGTACAGACTGCCTGTGTGTATGCACATATATGTATCTATATATATATGTGTGTGTGTGTGTGTGTATGTGCGTGTGTGTATGTGTATGTGCGTGTGTGTTTTTCTCAATTAATGTTGGATAAAAAGCACTGTTTTTGTTAGTGTGATATCAGAACTGTGTGACCTAGTGCTAGCTTATTGCTGAATCCTGATTTGTTACATGTTTGATTGCATGTGGATTGATTTGACATTTAACACAGCTGTATAACTTTATAATGTTATCTGATATTTATAATGCGGTATCATTTTGATAAAAGGTGTATTTCTAATACCAAAGTCATAGCCATTGATGGCCTAATTCTGGCATTGGATGTATTTGGGTCATTTTACACTCTAAGTTTTTGAAAGCATTTATCACTATTATCAAATTAGAACCAAACTATTACTATGCTACTGAACTGTAATGTAAAGTGCTACCTGACACAGAGTGACCAATTGTTTACTGCTTGCTTACTACTTAAACTTAAACTGTGGCAGTGTGCTCAAGTGGAGCTGTCTTTAATCCTGCTGAAATTAGTGTTTACGCTACTACTAGTGCATCAGCATATGAACACCTGTTGAAAGCTTGATCAGTCACATACCTAAGCAATGGTAGAAGTCATATTGTGAAAATTACTCAACAGTGTCAGTGATGTATGGGGGAGAGTCCCGGGCCAGAGTCACGCACACTCAAAATTTCTTTAGGAATTTTTTTCTAGTTATTATTATTATTCTTACGCCGTTTTTTGGCTCAAAACATCTACCAGAGTTTTTGACGCATATACACAAAAGTTATATCAAAACGTGCGGCTCGGCCCCGACATGTGTGCTATGATTTATCTAAGACTTTTGGCGAACAATTTTGCCCAAAAATTGCCAAAAACCACACCAAAAAAATGAATAGGTGTCAATGGAGAGAATGTTTGAGAGGTAGAGTGGTGATGTCATCGCTAGAGTGTGGAGAAGAGAGAGAATTGTGTTTAAAAAATAAAACGTATTTGACTACCATGGCCTCAAATGCACCACTACAGACACAATTTATACATAGAAACGTAGGAAAATCTGTCCTCTAGCTCACACTTGCTTTACTTTATCTGTCAGATTTATTGTTTTAGCTTGACATGCGAAGATTCGGCCGCAGCACCCATGAACAGCCTCATAGACTCCTATGTTAAGAGAGGCGGGGCTGTAACTGAAAAGATAGAAAACGAACACTTTTTAGAATTGCTCCCAAGAGCACATTTCTTCACTTGTCAACACAAAATGCCTATGTAGACGTTCAGGAAGGGCTCAGCCGGCTTCACGTTAACCTGGTTTTATGATTGGAAACACGGTTTGGCCAGAAATCCTTCCTGTTCGAGGGGTGCTGTAAGCCTTTTCTCTCTGTCCAACTGCTATGACCGTTGCAACAGTTGCGAACTTCGTTACTTAGCAACGTGCTTGAAAGAGGAGAGACGGTGGCCACGAATGACGGTGGCTATTTTACGAACAGTAATTAATTTCACATTTAATAACTTTAATTGGAGGATATTTACTGGAGGAATCAAATTGGTTCTTTTTGTTTCGGGTGTATTTATAAACTGTACTCCAACTCAACTCTTCCTCTCTGGCTCTAAGTCTCTAAGGTAAGCAAACATCTTTTTCAACTCTTTCGCTAGCATCCTATCAAAAATGTCGGTTTTTGACTTCTTTAACATTTGGGCTCATAGGTATTCATGTACTTACCAGTCAGGATTTACAACTGACATTCCAACTAGCTGTAAAGATATGCTGTTTGCTAACATTAGCGACCAATGCTGAAATTAGCGCCTAAGCTAATTGCTAGTGCATCAGCATATGTTTTGCTAGCATGCTATCTAAGATGTGGGTTTTTGACTTCTTTAACATTTGGGCTTATGTATTCATGTGCTTATCAGTCAGGACGGTGGTGAAGGGTTGTGGGGAGGGTTATTTGTGTGCATTTTGACCGTTCATGGTTGTTTTCGGAGGGGGGGGGGGGGGCGATCGGCGTTCGCGGGGGGCGGGGGGGCTCGTGCGGGGAGGTTTGAGGGCAGGGTTCATGTGGTGGGGTCCATAGGAATCTAACAAGATATTGGGGAGGTGTGTGGGAGGTCGGGATCGGCAGTTAATGGAGTTGCCGCTCCATAGAGAAACAGTGGGGATTAAATACAGGTCTTTTAGGAATTGCTATTTAAATTGTTGGGGGGGCTTGCTGTAAAACATTCATAATCGTCTGGATACTGGTTGACCTTGCAAACTATTGGCTAGTGTTGTATGGGGAGTCCTGTAGTTTATAGATGATTGAACCTGTGTGTCAGCTACTAAGTGATTCATTGCACTGAATGGTTTGATTGACAGTTCATCATTAAGTCATTAATGTACAGACTGCCTGTGTGTATGCACATATATGTATCTATATACATATATATATATGTGTGTGTGTGTGTGTATGTGCGTGTGTGTATGTGTATGTGCGTGTGTGTTTTTCTCAATTAATGTTGGATAAAAAGCACTGTTTTTGTTAGTGTGATATCAGAACTGTGTGACCTAGTGCTAGCTTATTGCTGAATCCTGATTTGTTACATGTTTGATTGCATGTGGATTGATTTGACATTTAACACAGCTGTATAACTTTATAATGTTATCTGATATTTATAATGCGGTATCATTTGGATAAAAGGTGTATTTCTAATACCAAAGTCATAGCCATTGATGGCCTAATTCTGGCATTGGATGTATTTGGATCATTTTACACTCTAAGTTTTTGAAAGCATTTATCACTATTATCAAATTAGAACCAAACTATTACTATGCTACTGAACTGTAATGTAAAGTGCTACCTGACACAGAGTGACCAATTGTTTACTGCTTGCTTACTACTTAAACTTAAACTGTGGCAGTGTGCTCAAGTGGAGCTGTCTTTAATCCTGCTGAAATTAGTGTTTACGCTACTACTAGTGCATCACCTGTTGAAAGCTTGATCAGTCACATACCTAAGCAATGGTAGAAGTCATATTGTGAAAATTACTCAACAGTGTCAGTGATGTATGGGGGAGAGTCCCGGGCCAGAGTCACGCACACTCAAAATTTCTTTAGGAATTTTTTTCTAGTTGTGTGCGTGCTGCAAGGCGCACACTATGTTATTACTAGCGTTTATTATTATTTTGCTTATTCTTACGCCGTTTTTTTGGCTCAAAACATCTCCCAGATGCACTTTACATTACAGTTCAGTAGCATAGTAATAGTTTGGTTCTAATTTGATAATAGTGATAAATGCTTTCAAAAACTTAGAGTGTAAAATGACCCAAATACATCCAATGCCAGAATTAGGCCATCAATGGCTATGACTTTGGTATTAGAAATACACCTTTTATCAAAATGATACCGCATTATAAATATCAGATAACATTATAAAGTTATACAGCTGTGTTAAATGTCAAATCAATCCACATGCAATCAAACATGTAACAAATCAGGATTCAGCAATAAGCTAGCACTAGGTCACACAGTTCTGATATCACACTAACAAAAACAGTGCTTTTTATCCAACATTAATTGAGAAAAACACACACGCACATACACATACACACACGCACATACACACACACACATATATGTATATATATATATATAGATAGATAGATACATATATGTGCATACACACAGGCAGTCTGTACATTAATGACTTAATGATGAACTGTCAATCAAACCATTCAGTGCAATGAATCACTTAGTAGCTGACACACAGGTTCAATCATCTATAAACTACAGGACTCCCCATACAACACTAGCCAATAGTTTGCAAGGTCAACCAGTATCCAGACGATTATGAATGTTTTACAGCAAGCCCCCCCAACAATTTAAATAGCAATTCCTAAAATACCTGTATTTAATCCCCACTGTTTCTCTATGGAACTGCCGATCCCAACCACCCACACACCTCCCCAATACCTGGTTGGATTCGTCTGGACCCCACCACATTAACTCTGGCCTCAAACCCCTCCGAAATCGCCCCCCCCCCCCGAGCCCCCCGCAACGTCACAAACTCCGCTTGAAAGTGAAACTAAATCATTCGCGATTGTCAAACCTCTCCCCCAAACAGGCTCATAGCTCATCAACCCGACCTCCCACACACCTCCCCAATATCTTGTTAGATTCCTACGGACCCCACCACATGAACCCTGCCCTCAAACCCCCCCGCACGAGCCCCCCCGCCCCCCGCCCCCCGCAAACGCCGATCGCCCCCCCCCCCCTCCGAAAACGACCCTAAACGGTCAAAATGCACACAAATAACCCCCCCCCCCACTACCCTCCTTACAACCCTCCACCACCGTCCTGACTGATAAGCACATGAATACATATAAACCCAAATGTTAAAGAAGTCAAAAACCCACATCTTATATAGCATGCTAGCAAAACATATGCTGATGCACTAGCAATTAGCTTAAGCGCTAATTTCAGCATTGGTCGCTAATGTTAGCAAACAGCATATCTTTACAGCTAGTTGGAATGTCAGTTGTAAATCCTGACTGATAAGCACATGAATACCTATGAGCCCAAATGTTAAAGAAGTCAAAAACCTACATTTTAGATAGCATGCTAGCGAAAGAGTTGAAAAAAGATGTTCGCTTACCTTAGAGACTTAGAGCCAGAGAGGAAGAGTTGAGTTGGAGTACAGTTTATAAATACACCCGAAACAAAAAGAGCCAATTTGATTCCTCCAGTAAATATCCTCCAATTAAAGTTATTAAATGTGAAATGAATTAATGTTCGTAAAATAGCCACCGTCATTCGTGGCCACCGTCTCTCCTCTTTCAAGCACGTTGCTAAGTAACGAACTAATAAGTTGCAGCTGGAACTGTCATGGCAGTTCGAAAGACAGAGAAAAGGCTTACAGCACCCCTCGAACAGGAAGGATTTCTGGCCAAACCGTGTTTCCAATCATAAAACCAGGTTAACGTGAAGCCGGCTGAGCCCTTCCTGAACGTCTACATAGGCATTTTGTGTTGACAAGTGAAGAAATGCGCTCTTGGGAGCAATTCTAAAAAGTGTTCGTTTTCTATCTTTTCAGTTACAGCCCCACCTCTCTTAACATAGGAGTCTATGAGGCTGTTCATGGGTGCTGCGGCCGAATCTTCGCATGTCAAGCTAAAACAATAAATCTGACAGATAAAGTAAAGCAAGTGTGAGCTAGAGGACACATTTTCCTACGTTTCTATGTATAAATTGTGTCTGTAGTGGTGCATTTGAGGCCATGGTAATCAAATACGTTTTATTTTTTGTACACAATTCTCTCTCTTCTCCACACTCTAGCGATGACATCACCACTCTACCTCTCAAACATTCTCTCCATTGACACCTATTCATTTTTTTGGTGTGGTTTTTGGCAATTTTTGGGCAAAATTGTTCGCCAAAAGTCTTAGATAAATCATAGCACACATGTCGGGGCCGAGCCGCACGTTTTGATATAACTTTTGTGTATATGCGTCAAAAACTCTGGTAGGTGTTTTGAGCCAAAAAAACGGCGTAAGAATAAGTATAACTAGAAAAAAATTCCTAAAGAAATTTTGAGTGTGCGTGACTCTGGCCCGGGACTCTCCCCCATATATCAATGACACTGTTGAGTCATTTTCTGAATATGACTTCTACCATTGCTTAGGTATGTGACAGATCAAGCTTTCAACAGGTGTTCATATGCTGATGCACTAGCAGTAGCGTTAACACTAATTTCAGCAGGATTAAAGACAGCTCCACTTGAGCACACTGCCACAGTTTAGGTGCATATAGTGTATAGTGCATATACATATAGTGCATCAAATCTGACTTTATCTGTCAGATTTATTGTTTTAGCTTGACATGCGAAGATTCGGCCGCAGCACCCATGAACAGCCTCATAGACTCCTATGTTAAGAGAGGCGGGGCTGTAACTGAAAAGATAGAAAACGAACACTTTTTAGAATTGCTCCCAAGAGCACATTTCTTCACTTGTCAACACAAAATGCCTATGTAGACGTTCAGGAAGGGCTCAGCCGGCTTCACGTTAACCTGGTTTTATGATTGGAAACACGGTTTGGCCAGAAATCCTTCCTGTTCGAGGGGTGCTGTAAGCCTTTTCTCTCTGTCCAACTGCTATGACCGTTGCAACAGTTGCGAAGTTCGTTACTTAGCAACGTGCTTGAAAGAGGAGAGACGGTGGCCACGAATGACGGTGGCTATTTTACGAACAGTAATTCATTTCACATTTAATAACTTTAATTGGAGGATATTTACTGGAGGAATCAAATTGGTTCTTTTTGTTTCGGGTGTATTTATAAACTGTACTCCAACTCAACTCTTCCTCTCTGGCTCTAAGTCTCTAAGGTAAGCAAACATCTTTTTCAACTCTTTCGCTAGCATCCTATCAAAAATGTCGGTTTTTGACTTCTTTAACATTTGGGCTCATAGGTTTTCATGTACTTACCAGTCAGGATTTACAACTGACATTCCAACTAGCTGTAAAGATATGCTGTTTGCTAACATTAGCGACCAATGCTGAAATTAGCGCTTAAGCTAATTGCTAGTGCATCAGCATATGTTTTGCTAGCATGCTATCTGAGATGTGGGTTTTTGACTTCTTTAACATTTGGGCTTATATGTATTCATGTGCTTATCAGTCAGGACGGTGGTGGAGGGTTGTAAGGAGGGTAGTGGGGGGGGGGGGTTATTTGTGTGCATTTTGACCGTTTATGGTCGTTTTCGGAGGGGGGGGGGGGGCGATCGGCGTTCGCGGGGGGCGGGGGGGCTCGTGCGGGGAGGTTTGAGGGCAGGGTTCATGTGGTGGGGTCCATAGGAATCTAACAAGATATTGGGGAGGTGTGTGGGAGGTCGGGATCGGCAGTTAATGGAGTTGCCGCTCCATAGAGAAACAGTGGGGATTAAATACAGGTCTTTTAGGAATTGCTATTTAAATTGTTGGGGGGGCTTGCTGTAAAACATTCATAATCGTCTGGATACTGGTTGACCTTGCAAACTATTGGCTAGTGTTGTATGGGGAGTCCTGTAGTTTATAGATGATTGAACCTGTGTGTCAGCTACTAAGTGATTCATTGCACTGAATGGTTTGATTGACAGCTCATCATTAAGTCATTAATGTACAGACTGCCTGTGTGTATGCACATATATGTATCTATCTATATATATATGTGTGTGTGTGTGTGTGTGTGTATGTGCGTGTGTGTATGTGCGTGTGTGTTTTTCTCAATTAATATTGGATAAAAAGCACTGTTTTTGTTAGTGTGATATCAGAACTGTGTGACCTAGTGCTAGCTTATTGCTGAATCCTGATTTGTTACATGTTTGATTGCATGTGGATTGATTTGACATTTAACACAGCTGTATAACTTTATAATGTTATCTGATAATTATAATGCGGTATTATTTTGATAAAAGGTGTATTTCTAATACCAAAGTCATAGCCATTGATGGCCTAATTCTGGCATTGGATGTATTTGGGTCATTTTACACTCTAAGTTTTTGAAAGCATTTATCACTATTATCAAATTAGAACCAAACTATTACTATGCTACTGAACTGTAATGTAAAGTGCTACCTGACACAGAGTGACCAATTGTTTACTGCTTGCTTACTACTTAAACTTAAACTGTGGCAGTGTGCTCAAGTGGAGCTGTCTTTAATCCTGCTGAAATTAGTGTTTACGCTACTACTAGTGCATCAGCAAATGAACACCTGTTGAAAGCTTGATCTGTCACATACCTAAGCAATGGTAGAAGTCATATTGTGAAAATTACTCAACAGTGTCAGTGATGTATGGGGGAGAGTCCCGGGCCAGAGTCACGCACACTCAAAATTTCTTTAGGAATTTTTTTCTAGTTATTATTATTATTCTTACGCCGTTTTTTGGCTCAAAACATCTACCAGAGTTTTTGACGCATATACACAAAAGTTATATCAAAACGTGCGGCTCGGCCCCGACATGTGTGCTATGATTTATCTAAGACTTTTGGCGAACAATTTTGCCCAAAAATTGCCAAAAACCACACCAAAAAAATGAATAGGTGTCAATGGAGAGAATGTTTGAGAGGTAGAGTGGTGATGTCATCGCTAGAGTGTGGAGAAGAGAGAGAATTGTGTTTAAAAAATAAAACGTATTTGATTACCATGGCCTCAAATGCACCACTACAGACACAATTTATACATAGAAACGTAGGAAAATGTGTCCTCTAGCTCACACTTGCTTTACTTTATCTGTCAGATTTATTGTTTTAGCTTGACATGCGAAGATTCGGCCGCAGCACCCATGAACAGCCTCATAGACTCCTATGTTAAGAGAGGCGGGGCTGTAACTGAAAAGATAGAAAACGAACACTTTTTAGAATTGCTCCTAAGAGCACATTTCTTCACTTCTCAACACAAAATGCCTATGGAGACGTTCAGGAAGGTCTCAGCCGGCTTCACGTTAACCTGGTTTTATGATTGGAAACACGGTTTGGCCAGAAATCCTTCCTGTTCGAGGGGTGCTGTAAGCCTTTTCTCTGTCTTTCGAACTGCCATGACAGTTCCAGCTGCAACTTATTAGTTCGTTACTTAGCAACGTGCTTGAAAGAGGAGAGACGGTGGCCACGAATGACGGTGGCTATTTTACGAACATTAATTCATTTCACCTTTAATAACTTTAATTGGAGGATATTTACTGGAGGAATCAAATTGGCTCTTTTTGTTTCGGGTGTATTTATAAACTGTACTCCAACTCAACTCTTCCTCTCTGGCTCTAAGTCTCTAAGGTAAGCGAACATCTTTTTTCAACTCTTTCGCTAGCATGCTATCTAAAATGTAGGTTTTTGACTTCTTTAACATTTGGGCTCATAGGTATTCATGTGCTTATCAGTCAGGATTTACAACTGACATTCCAACTAGCTGTAAAGATATGCTGTTTGCTAACATTAGCGACCAATGCTGAAATTAGCGCTTAAGCTAATTGCTAGTGCATCAGCATATGTTTTGCTAGCATGCTATCTGAGATGTGGGTTTTTGACTTCTTTAACATTTGGGCTTATATGTATTCATGTGCTTATCAGTCAGGACGGTGGTGGAGGGTTGTAAGGAGGGTAGTGGGGGGGGGGGTTATTTGTGTGCATTTTGACCGTTTATGGTCGTTTTCGGAGGGGGGGGGGCGATCGGCGTTCGCGGGGGGCGGGGGCGGGGGGGCTCGTGCGGGGGGGTTTGAGGGCAGGGTTCATGTGGTGGGGTCCATAGGAATCTAACAAGATATTGGGGAGGTGTGTGGGAGGTCGGGATCGGCAGTTAATGGAGTTGCCGCTCCATAGAGAAACAGTGGGGATTAAATACAGGTCTTTTAGGAATTGCTATTTAAATTGTTGGGGGGGGCTTGCTGTAAAACATTCATAATCGTCTGGATACTGGTTGACCTTGCAAACTATTGGCTAGTGTTGTATGGGGAGTCCTGTAGTTTATAGATGATTGAACCTGTGTGTCAGCTACTAAGTGATTCATTGCACTGAATGGTTTGATTGACAGTTCATCATTAAGTCATTAATGTACAGACTGCCTGTGTGTATGCACATATATGTATCTATCTATAGATATATATATGTGTGTGCGTGTGTATGTGCGTGTGTGTATGTGCGTGTGTGTTTTTCTCAATTAATGTTGGATAAAAAGCGCTGTTTTTGTTAGTGTGATATCAGAACTGTGTGACCTAGTGCTAGCTTATTGCTGAATCCTGATTTGTTACATGTTTGATTGCATGTGGATTGATTTGACATTTAACACAGCTGTATAACTTTATAATGTTATCTGATATTTATAATGCGGTATCATTTTGATAAAAGGTGTATTTCTAATACCAAAGTCATAGCCATTGATGGCCTAATTCTGGCATTGGATGTATTTGGGTCATTTTACACTCTAAGTTTTTGAAAGCATTTATCACTATTATCAAATTAGAACCAAACTATTACTATGCTACTGAACTGTAATGTAAAGTGCTACCTGACACAGAGTGACCAATTGTTTACTGCTTGCTTACTACTTAAACTTAAACTGTGGCAGTGTGCTCAAGTGGAGCTGTCTTTAATCCTGCTGAAATTAGTGTTTACGCTACTACTAGTGCATCAGCATATGAACACCTGTTGAAAGCTTGATCAGTCACATACCTAAGCAATGGTAGAAGTCATATTGTGAAAATTACTCAACAGTGTCAGTGATGTATGGGGGAGAGTCCCGGGCCAGAGTCACGCACACTCAAAATTTCTTCAGGAATTTTTTTCTAGTTTTGTATGTAACCTCTCAGCGATCAGTTTGTAATCAGTTTTACTAACCTAACATGGTCTCATAGATGGTTTATACATTGGAAAGTTGTTTTGGCACTAGAATTGTCCAAGTCCATAAAAGTATGTTCAGGTTTTTATTGCCTTAAAGTGCTTTTCAGCGCCTTTGTAACGTTTTCAATGCAACGGCAAAGAATTGTATTTCACTTCTGAATGACAATTTTCTAAAAATTTTCTACCATTTGAATATGTTCATTTTGGAGTTGTATACATGGGAAAAGAGTTTAGCACTGAAATCATGACTTACTAGTAAGAAATAGCATGTTTAGTTTTTTATTGCCTTAAAGTGCTTTTCAGATCCTTAGTAGCATTTTCAATGCAACTGCAAAGTTTTGTATGTAACCTCTCAGCGATCAGTTTGTAATCAGTTCTACTAATGTAACATGGTCTCATAGATGGTTTATACATTGAAAAGTTGTTTTGGCACTGGAATTGTCCAAGTCCATAAAAGTATGTTCAGGTTTTTATTGCCTTAAAGTGCTTTTCAGCGCCTTTGTAACGTTTTCAATGCAACGGCAAAGAATTGTATTTCACTTCTGAATGACAATTTTCTAAACATTTTCTACCATTTTAATATGTTCATTTTAGAGTTGTATACATGGGAAAAGAGTTTATTCAGATTCAGATTCAGATTCAGATTACTTTATTGATCCCGAGGGAAACTCCTTTGTATCAACGGCACACAGTCTCGCAAAGCACACAAGGGTAAGGGTGTGGGGTAAAAGATTAGAAAGTGTACACAGGGATAGGGGGTGAGGTCAATAACAATAACAATAACAATAAGTAAAAAAATGGTGGGTGAGGTGAATCCTCCCAGGGAGCATAATGATTATGTACAGAAGCTATACATTTACAATTATACAGTATTGGTCTTGTATAATATACAGTATTATATTAGAATGTACATGATTTTCAGTTTTGTACAGAATGTGCAGAATGTACAGCAGAATATACAGGATGTCCAGGATAAAGTGCAGGTTACAGACTATACCCTTATAATCTATACAATTCAATTACAATTATGCAAGTAATTGTGATGTACAGGATTTACAGTTATTTGCAGCATATACATGATATACAGGATTTGCAGGTTATTAGCAGAATATACATGGTTATATACAGTTGTACGAGAATATTGCCAAATATGTAGTTATGTTACAGAAGTTATGTTATGTTACAGAAGTTGTGTCAGAGTATTGCCTAATGTCCATTATTATCAGGATATACAGTTGGCTTACAAACTACTGGTGTGAGAATTGTAAAGTTTGATGGCCACAGGCAGGAATGACTTCCTGTGGCGCTCCGTGGTGCATTTTGGGAGGATGAGTCTCCCGCTGAAAGTACTCCTTTGTCCGACCAGCACATTGTGGAGTGGGTGGGAGGTACTGTCAAGGATGGCGTTGAGTTTGGCCAGCATCCTCCTCTCCGACACCACTGCCAGAGAGTCCAGCTCTACCCCCACAATGTCACCGGCCTTCCGGATAAGTTTGTTGAGCCTGTTGGCATCTGCTGCCCTCAGCCTGCTGCCCCAGCAGGCAACAGCATAGAGGATAGCACTGGCTACCACAGACTCGTAGAACATCCTAAGTATTGTCCGGCAGACATCGAAGGACCTCAGCCTCCTCAGAAAGTAGAGGCGGCTTTGGCCCTTCTTGTAGACGGCTTGAGTGTTCTTAGCCCAGTCCAGTTTGTTGTCCAAGTGAACACCAAGGTACTTGTAATCGTCCACGGTGTCCACACTGACCTCCTGAATGTGGACAGGGGTCACTGTTGTCCTGGTCCTTCTCAGGTTGATGACCAGCTCCTTACACTTAGCCGCATTAAGCTGCAGATGATTTCGCTCACACCATGCGACAAAGTTCCCCACCACAGTCCTGTACTCGGCCTCCTCCCCGTCACTGATACAGCCCACCACAGCAGAGTCATCAGAGAACTTCTGAAGGTGGCAGGACTCTGTGTGGTAGCTGAAATCCGTGGTGTAGATGGTGAAGAGGAAGGGGGAGAGGACGGTTCCCTGGGGAGCCCCAGTGTTGCTGACCACACTGTCCGACACACAGTGCTGTAAGCGCACATGTTGCGGTCTGCCAGTCAGGTAGTCTACAATCCAGGACACCAGGGAGGTATCCACCTGCATCGCTGCCAGCTTCTCACCCAGCAGAGTTGGCCGGATGGTGTTGAAGGCACTGGAGAAGTCTAGGAACAGGATCCTCACAGTGCTTGCCGGCTGGTCTAGATGAGTATAACAGCGGTCGAGCAGGAAGAGGATGGCATCCTCTACTCCCAGCCGGGGCTGGTAGGCGAACTGAAGGGGGTCCAGGAAGGGTCCGACCATGGGCCGCAGCTGTTCCAACACCAGTCTCTCCAAGGTCTTCATAACGTGGGAGGTCAGTGCCACCGGTCTGTAATCCTTGGAGCCGCTGGGGCGCGGCGTCTTCGGAACAGGGACAAGGCAAGATGTCTTCAACAAGACAGGGACTCTCTGGAGACTCAGGTTGAAGATGTACTGCAGCACACCACACAGCTGGGGGGCACACGCTTTCAGCACCCTAGGACTCACGTCGTCAGGGCCAGCAGCCTTGTTTGCATGGAGTTTCAGCAGTTAGTCCTCTAACCTGTTCCACAGTGAGAGACACAGCTGGGGTCATTGGGGGGGGATGGGGGTCGTTGTGGTGAAGGGGGGGGGCATTGTTCTGACGGAGAGGGGGAGGGGGGAAAGGGGTACTCACAGGTGCCGGAGGGTCGTCAGCAGTTTGGCCAGGGGCGTCGCTGGCTTGAGGGTTTTCAGGAGAAGGGCTAGAGGGGGGATGGGCAGGAACCAGGTCGTTAAATCTGTTGAAGAACAGGTTCAGTTCGTTGGCTCTGTCCAGGTCCCCCTCGACCCCCCTGTTGCAAGTCGGTCTGAAGCCAGTTATGGTCCTCATACCGCTTCACACCTCCCTCGTGTTGTTCTGCTGGAGTTTCCGCTCTAGCTTCCCTTTGTACTTATCCTTGGCCTCCTTAATCTTCACCTTCAGGTCAGCCTGGATTACCTTTACCTCCTCCCTATTTCCATCGTTGAAGGCCCTCCTCTTGGAATTCAGAAGGTCCTTGACTTCCTTTGTTACCCACGGTTTGTTGTTAGGGTAACACTGGACCGTCTTGGTAGGGACAATAGAGTCCACACAGAAGTTGATGTAGTCCGTAATGCACCCTGTGAGTCCATCAATATCCTCTCCGTGCGGCTCGCAGAGTACATCCCAGTCAGTGACCTCATAACATTCCTGCAGTGCCCCATAGGCCTCCTCTGACCATCTCCTCACAGTCTTAGTGGTCACAGGCTGCCTCTTGACTAGGGGCACATAGCAGGGTCTGAGGTGGACCAGATTGTGGTCAGACCGACCCAGGGGGGGGAGAGGGGAAGAGTCATACGCCTCCTTAACATTGGCATACAGCAGATCCAGTGTCCTCCCCTCCCTAGTTGGGCCACTCACATACTGGGTGAAGGTAGACAGTGTAGATGACACACTGACATGGTTGAAGTCGACTGATATCACTATCAGTGCGCTGGGGTGTTTTGTCTGAAGTTGCGCAATCTCCTTATGAATGGCGTTGCACGCCGATGTAGGGTTTGCGGAAGGTGGGATGTAAACAGCCACCGCAATGGCGTATGAGAATTCCCGTGGCAGATAATATGGCCGGAGTCCCACGGCTAACAGTTCAATGTCCGGGGGGGTATTGCACAAAACTAGGATAAGGGATTAAGCCGGGCTATGTTGGTTATCCTGGCTGAATTTAGCCTCAAGTCGGTTGCACGAAAGCCAATAAAACTTAGCCTGGCCAAGTTACCATGGTGATTTATTCTCCGCAGCTAGCCTGCTCCGGACCAGGCTAACAGCCAGGCTAAGATTAATCCTAGTGATTCACCTGCATTTCCACAGTCAATCCTGTGAGGAATTCACGTGTTTTACAGCATGTCCATGATCCTTTTAAATATGTTGCATCATTTTAATTATAATGCATTTAACATTTACACATATTTAGTATATTGTCATTTCTCATTTCAATTAAATCTACAACAGTCTTTTAATATTGATTTAAGTGGTATTATTATTACTCTGGCCAAGTGTTATATTGATATGCTGATGAAGACTGCTTGTCAAACTGCCGTCGAGGTTTCATAAATATGTTTTATTGCATTACAGTAAACCATCGCTATATCACGGTTCAGTACTATGAACCCTGGCGATATCATGGTTCAGTACAGTGAATCCTCGCGATATCACGGTTCACTTCACGGATTTGCCACGTGCATTGTGTTCTGCATTCTGATTGGATAAACAGTCTCTCCGCGTCTTCTCTACCTGTGCATCAATAAAGTTGCGGTTTACTGTAATATTTACTGTGGCTGTACACCTACGTAACATTCGCAGAAAAAGTTAAACTTATGGACATGCTTAATTGTAGCCCAATTATGACAGCTCCAGAGGATTGTACACTTTTTGAATACTAACGCATTAATCCGGCCCGCTATTGTCTGCCAGGTTTATTCTCTTTCTTTTATTATGGCTTGAGTATTGTCCTTTTTAATTAATATCCTTCTCCTCCTCATAAAACTCCATCAGGAGCTGTTGTTCTGCGGCCGTGAAATATGTTGCGTAACTCTTTTCCATGTTCTGATCGGTGATTCTGTGAGCGATCGCGAGGTCTATTTAAGAATGCCGTGAACACGCATTAATCCTGACTACCTACATCTGGCTTGACATAGCCGCGCCTTTTCATCCTGGCTTGGCAAACGTGCAACCAATTAAGCCAGGATACGACGGCCAGACTAGGTCAAGCCGCGCTTGCTCAGTTATTCTGGCTTTCTTTATTCTACTTTCGTGCAATACCCCCCGGGCTACAGATCCTCTGTTTGATGGTAACGTGGCCGGGGTTACACCATCTGTTGTTTACAAGCACGGCAAGCCCTCCGCCTTTCCGCTTACCGCACCCGGCGTAATCCCTGTCCGCCCGAACAGTCAAAAAGCCGTCGATGGAGGCGTTGTGGTCCGGGATGTCCTGGTGTAGCCATGTCTCTGTGAAGCACATCAGGCTACACTCCCGGAACTCCATCTGACTCCGGGCTAACGCTGCTAGCTCGTCCATCTTGTTTGCCAGCGATCTCACGTTGCCCATGACAACGGAGGGCAGACACGGCTTAAATCTCTTGCTAAGGTGGACAGACCAAAAATTTCTTAAATGTTTTGAAAATATTTTTTTTGCTATTCGTATGCAACATAAGCCAATTTAAACTAATCCGAAGTCAGATTTTATTTATATTTTGCCGTTTTCTCACAAAAACCCTTTTTATGCGAGATTTTTTAAAAATTCCACCGCTTTAATCTTGGATTTTGTGGCACCGAGAATCTGTCAGGTTCTGATCAGGCTCTGCTTTGTTCTACATCACATCTCTGCTTCTATCCAGCGCGCGAGCTGCTCAGACACTCCAATCCTAATGTTACAGGCTGGTAAAAAGTCTTGTTCAAGAGGCCAAAACATAAAATGTATATCTTTCGATTTTTTTCCAAATTTGATAGATTGCGTATCATTGCAGGACCCAGCTATACAGAAAGTAAAGAAGTTGTGCTGACATGCTAAAATAGGTTTCAAGGGGGAAAACCAACTTTTGTCATCATAGAACGTTAAGATTTCAATGCATTCCTATGGGATTTTCATCAACATGACTTCAACTTGATTTTTCTCAAAATGTATATATTTTTAAATTGATTAAACATACTTTATTTTGAAGGAAACAACCTAAGCTTTCGTTTAAGATATGTCTCCCGGTTGTGCTGACCCTCTATGAAAGGTAGCCAAAGCTTCAAAAACTATAAGCAATATTTGTGTGCGTGCTGCAAGGCGCACACTATGTTATTACTAGCGTTTATTGTGTGCGTGCTGCAAGGCGCACACTATGTTATTACTAGCGTTTATTATTATTGTGTGCGTGCTGCAAGGAGCACACTATGTTATTACTAGCGTTTATTATTGTGTGCGTGCTGCAAGGCGCACACTATGTTATTACTAGCGTTTATTATTGTGTGCGTGCTGCAAGGCGCACACTATGTTATTACTAGCGTTTATTGTGTGCGTGCTGCAAGGCGCACACTATGTTATTACTAGCGTTTATTATTATTGTGTGCGTGCTGCAAGGCGCACACTATGTTATTACTAGCGTTTATTGTGTGCGTGCTGCAAGGCGCACACTATGTTATTACTAGCGTTTATTATTGTGTGCGTGCTGCAAGGCGCACACTATGTTATTACTAGCGTTTATTGTGTGCGTGCTGCAAGGCGCACACTATGTTATTACTAGCGTTTATTATTATTCTTACGCCGTTTTTTGGCTCAAAACATCTCCCAGAGTTTTTGACGCATATAGACAAAAGTTATATCAAAACGTGCGGCTCGGCCCCGACATGTGTGCTATGATTTATCTAAGACTTTTGGCGAACAATTTTGCCCCAAAATTGCCAAAAACCACACCAAAAAAATGAATAGGTGTCAATGGAGAGAATGTTTGAGAGGTAGAGTGGTGATGTCATCGCTAGAGTGTGGAGAAGAGAGAGAATTGTGTACAAAAAATAAAACGTATTTGACTACCATGGCCTCAAATGCACCACTACAGACACAATTTATACATAGAAACGTAGGAAAATGTGTCCTCTAGCTCACACTTGCTTTACTTTATCTGTCAGATTTATTGTTTTAGCTTGACATGCGAAGATTCGGCCGCAGCACCCATGAACAGCCTCATAGACTCCTATGTTAAGAGAGGCGGGGCTGTAACTGAAAAGATAGAAAACGAACACTTTTTAGAATTGCTCCCAAGAGCACATTTCTTCACTTGTCAACACAAAATGCCTATGTAGACGTTCAGGAAGGGCTCAGCCGGCTTCACGTTAACCTGGTTTTATGATTGGAAACACGGTGTGGCCAGAAATCCTTCCTGTTCGAGGGGTGCTGTAAGCCTTTTCTCTCTGTCCAACTGCTATGACCGTTGCAACAGTTGCGAAGTTCGTTACTTAGCAACGTGCTTGAAAGAGGAGAGACGGTGGCCACGAATGACGATGGCTATTTTACGAACAGTAATTAATTTCACATTTAATAACTTTAATTGGAGGATATTTACTGGAGGAATCAAATTGGTTCTTTTTGTTTCGGGTGTATTTATAAACTGTACTCCAACTCAACTCTTCCTCTCTGGCTCTAAGTCTCTAAGGTAAGCAAACATCTTTTTCAACTCTTTCGCTAGCATCCTATCAAAAATGTCGGTTTTTGACTTCTTTAACATTTGGGCTCATAGGTTTTCATGTACTTACCAGTCAGGATTTACAACTGACATTCCAACTAGCTGTAAAGATATGCTGTTTGCTAACATTAGCGACCAATGCTGAAATTAGCACTTAAGCTAATTGCTAGTGCATCAGCATATGTTTTGCTAGCATGCTATCTGAGATGTGGGTTTTTGACTTCTTTAACATTTGGGCTTATATGTATTCATGTGCTTATCAGTCAGGACGGTGGTGGAGGGTTGTAAGGAGGGTAGTGGGGGGGGGGGGTTATTTGTGTGCATTTTGACCGTTTATGGTCGTTTTCGGAGGGGGGGGGGCGATCGGCGTTCGCGGGGGGCGGGGGCGGGGGGGCTCGTGCGGGGGGGTTTGAGGGCAGGGTTCATGTGGTGGGGTCCATAGGAATCTAACAAGATATTGTGAGGTGTGTGACTTCAAGAGGTGTGTGACTTCAAAATTTCTTTAGGAATTTTTTTCTAGTTATTATTATTATTCCCATTATAACATGGGTTTGGATGGCAGCCCTTGGATCACAGCGGTAAAAAGTTGAGATTTTTGGCATGGTGAAACAATACAACATTATAAGATACCACACCCATTTTGGTTCCCTTGAGACCAAAGGGGGCGCTACAGGCCACACCCCAATTTGACCAACCAATTGTGTCCTTTTTCAAAGTGATGTCATTTGTAGTCCTTTTGTCCTAAAATCCTGAAATTCATTACAGATGCCTTATTTGTCACAATGAACAAAAAAGTGTGCAGGCACAGCTAGTTCAGGTCCTTGAGCCCGTTGTCGAGGCCGGGCAGTTGGACCGACGTCTAGACCGTGGCAGGTATCCCCACCACGGCCGGTGCGCAGACCCCCCCCTCAACTCGGCATACAGGGCCCTCCATTCCAGGCCCGGATCCCTGGCCGCAGGGTGCTGCCCCATCCACTTGGCCGCGTAGCCAAAGTGCCAAGGCAGCTGTTCAGCCCGGGGGCCCAGGTTGAACTACCCCCCCATACATGCCTTGCCTGATATGAAAAGAAAAACCTAAGGAAGTGTCCAGAAGGATGCATGACCAGTCTGGACAACTCTCCCAAAAGAAAACAAACGTACAGTCAAGCCGCAGCGGGAAATGAGGCACGTCCCTCCCCCCCTGGTCCACGGGGGCCAGCATACGACGCCTCACCACGACCTCGTACCCCCCCCCCATAGGAAGCGGAAGACGAGTCGCTCCAGAGGACGCCGCATACTGGTCGGCATTGGATACACGTAGGCCAGGAAGAGGAGAGTTGGCATCACCTCCATCTTCAGGACCAGCACCTTCCCCACGAAGGTCAAAGTCCTGGCCTTCCACAGGGACAACTTCCGCTCGACTGCTTCTAAGCGCCTGGTCCAGTTGGCCGTGGCGCATTGGGCTGCCTGATAGTGCACCCCCAAGATCCGCAGGGATCCAGCACAGAGAGACAGCCCCCCTGGTACATCCGTCCTACCCTTCCAGAGCCCAAAATACTTCACCGTGGTCTTAGTGAGGTTCAGAACCGCACCGGAGGCCTTAGTGAAGTCCTGGAAGATCTCCAAGGCTCGGATCAGGCTAGCGTCGCCCGCTGCCTGGTACCAGCAACCCATCAACACCAGGGTCGGCCCGAATGGCCGCCCTCAGGGGCTCAATGTGAAGGATAAACAGCAGGGGTGAGAGCGGACACCCCTGTCTGACCCCCTGTCAGACTCTGGCCCGTGAGCGGCTGGATGATGTCCAAGGAAAACTTTGGTCAGTGGTCAGGTTTCTCTGTTTTTATTGTGCAGTACAAACATTCCTAACAAACGCATGCAATGTCAGACCAGTTCCCCAGACAGAGAGCCACTCGCTCCTTAAATACTGTGCCACCATTTTAATCATCGGACTCTTCCACTCCACAGGTGAACCTCTGAAATATCCCCACTTCCTAACTTGTCCATTGGTCTCTCCCGGAACCTTTATAGTGGCGCTGTGCCCCCGGGGGAATCTTTTGGCCGTGCACCCTGGAGCAGACATCGGACCGGAAAGGTAAATGTTAAACAACTACAACGTACCTCATCACCATAGCACTAACTTACTCACTTACAGCTGATTATATTGCGCACACATATTCACCAATACTTCTACACTGCTTAACTTCGGTGGAGCTTAATATTCCCTTTCTTCTTGCAGGCGGAGCCGATTGCACACTCCCGTACCTGCCCGACAGTATACAATCAACCGCGGTCACGAGGTTCCTCACAAGCTCACACACATTCAATAAATAAAGTTAAATATCTGGAAAATGTGCAACTACGCAATGTGCCAAATGTATTGTGCAAATCATGGCAAATAAAGTGCTACTGTGACTCAAGTGCAATGTGCGATTATTACTATCGCCTATGTTGTTGTTGTTGTGCCCATAAATACAGTTACCACATGTGCAAAATATACAGGTAACGAACTGCGCTTCGTTACACTCCCGATTCCAAATCAAACCTCTTCCCTAAGTGCCCATTGATGGAAACAGTGCACCCCACGGTAGAGTACAGAATACTAAGCCACCCAACAAAGGTGTGACCTATACCTAGCCTCTCTAACACCCTGAACAGAAACCCCCGGTGAACCCCATCAAATGCCTTTGCCTGGTCGAGGCCGGCCACCATTAGAGGCAGCCTGCGGTCCTCGGCCCAGGCTATGGAGATTCTGGAGATTCTGCGCTGGAGATTCCAGCGCACGGACCGACCACTCACTCCGCAGGTCTGGTCCTCGTGCACTACGTATGGGAGTGCCGTGCGCAGACGGTCAGCCAAGACCTTGGCCAACAGTTTGTAGTCTGCACACAGCATGGTCAATGGCCGCCAGTTGTCCAGGTCGGTGCCATCCCCCCCTTTGTGGAGGAGGGACAGCACCTCAATGGCCATCGACCCCCCCCAGGGACGCCGTGCGGAGGACCGCATTCAGGACATCGAGGACCGCCGGTCCGACCTCCCCCCAGAACCTGAGGTAGAAATCGGCCGGCAGCCCATCGATGCCCGGCACCTTCCGCCAGCCCATGCGCCGCAGGGCCCCCTCCAGCTCCGCAAGGGACAGTGGGACCTCCAGGGCCGCCGCCACATCCGGAGGCACACGCCGAGTCAACCCACTAAGGAAGACCTCACCAAAGCCTGCATCTACCTCCCTCTCACTAAAGAATGCTTGGTAGTGTTCGGTGGCGACCTCCACCATACGGGCAGGCTCCGCTACCATGCGGCGCTGCGGGTCCTTCACCCCCGCGAACACCGACCTCCCCCTCACCCTCCTGACGGAGGCGAAGAAAGAGGCCGAGCACGCCTCGTTCTCCTCCAAGAACTTCAGGCGCGCCCTCAAGAGGAAGGCGCAAGCTCGACGCTCGTGGATGGCCCTTAACTGTGCCCTCAGTGCGGCGCACCGCTGCATGTCGGGGGACATCCCCAGGTTACCCCAGGAATGCTCCAGCTCCAGTTCTTTCTGC
This sequence comes from Neosalanx taihuensis, assembly GCA_030340665.1. Taxonomy (NCBI): domain Eukaryota; kingdom Metazoa; phylum Chordata; class Actinopteri; order Osmeriformes; family Salangidae; genus Neosalanx; species Neosalanx taihuensis. The sequence goes on from CM059315.1 coordinate 5,593,209, forward strand.
AGCGCTGCGGTCTCCGCCCTCAGAGCCCTCGCCCTCCTCCTGCAGTGCTCCTGAATAAAGTCCCGCAAATGGACCTTAGTAGTCTCCCACCACTCGATCACCCCTGCAAAGAAAGGCTTAAGGCCCACAAGGCCCCGGAAGAAATGGCCCACGGAGTCGCAGAAGGCCTGCTCCTCCAGTACCCCCAGATTGAGCCTCCAGTACCCCCGGCCAAAGACCGGTACCCGGGCCCGAACCGTGAAGAGGACCCCGTCGTGGTCCGAGAAGAAAACGGGGAGCACCCGCCCCGTCACAGGGCCCAAGGACCTCGGCAAGAAGACGTAGTCTAAACGCTTCTGGACCCCATCCACCAGCCCATGCCCCGCCGTCAAATCCCACCACCCTGCCACACTTCCTACACCCGTGCCACCTAAATCTAAATTAAAATCCCCCCCGATTATTAAAACCCTATTTGTGGCGCAGTGGGGCGCCAAACCCTCAAGCAGGTCCTCCCACCCTGCCCTCCCCTGGGGCCCATATACACAAATAGCCCTCAATTTACATTCACCCACACTCACATCCGCTCCCAGACACCTCCCCTGTACCACAACGAAAACACCCTCCACCTGCACCCCACCCGTACCAAACAAAATACCCACCCCTGACGAATGTACCCCCCCCACACTCCAAACAGCACCCCCCCTCCCCCACAAACCCCCGTACATCCCCCCCATCCCTCAAATGCACCTCCTGTACAAAGCAAATAGTGAGATCCAATCCCCCCAAAAAAGAAAAAAACACTGCCCTTTTCACCTTCTCCCTCACCCCCCTAACATTAAAAGTACCCACCGTGAAAGCCATGAACCCAATTACAGCAAAAACATAAAACACCTCATCACGACACCAAAAATAACCCTACCCGTACAGCTCCATGGAGCCCTCCTCCACCTCCCCCCCCCACCATCATATCCCCCCATGATGACGGGACAGGGTTCGGCTCCCCCTCACTCCCCCCCCCACCGACCCCCCCTCCTCTGCAATTCCACTGGAGTATCTGGCAGCGGCGACCCCAAAGACACCCCCGCCGTTTCCTCCACACCCCCCTCCAACACTCCCCCACCCTCCCCACCCCTGACCACCCTCACCCGTTTCTGTGCACCCATCCTCCCATTGTTCCCCGAGTCCCCCCCGAGGACCTCCGCCTTCCAGGGCGCCTTTATTGCGGCAACCCGCTCCCCCCGGTCCACCGCGTCCAGGGCCCTCTGGATCCCCTGGAGCCCCCCGCTCCCAGTGTCCCCCACCCCTACTCCCAAAGAAACCGGCTCCCTCCCCCCAGACACGGTGCCGGTCGAATCACCAGCCAAGAGGTCGGAGGGGTCCCCCGAAGCCAAAATCCCCTCCATTGCCGCCACCAGTGTCATCAGGCCCCCTTCCTCCAAACGCCGTCCGTCCTCCGCAGCCCCCTCTGTTGATGTCTCAGGTCTCTCCGGTACCCGCACTGTGGGAGCCTCCTTGCCACTCCCCGCCGCCTCCGCATAGCTCCTCCCACCTCTCTGGCATTCCTGCTGCAGGTGCTCCCTCTCCCCACACCTGTGGCAGCTCTTCGGGACTGGACAGTCCCGCTGCAGATGCCCCTCTTCCCCACACCCCCTACAGCGAGGCCCCCCGCAGGAGCCCTCCGAGTGCCTCACCCCCCTACACCGCCTGCAATTCGGGGGCTGCCTATTATAAAATAGAAAACCCCTTTTTGCCCCCAACACAAAGTAGGCCGGTGGGTGTGACAGCCCATCCACCCCCCCCCACGTCCTCCCCCAGCATTACCTGAAACTGACGTCGACCATTCCAGATTCCCAGCGCGTCCTTGACGTACCTAGCCGGCGACACCACAGCCCCATATTGGCCCAGGAAAAAAACGATGTCCCAGTCCGGCACGTTGGGGTCGTACATGTGTACTGTTATGACCCGGTGGTTCTTCCGGGCCAGATCCACCACCTTGTAGGCGCTCAGGGGCGCCACTGACTCCAGAGCCCTTGCTTTTGCCAAGACAGAGGCTGCAATAGCCTCTGTCTTCAACGTCAGGTCGAAACCTCTCTCCGGCACATTGTCCTGAAGGCAGAGGATCTCCGCCACCATGAGGCCCAGGGCCCCGAAAAGGACCCGCCTCCCGAAGTCCACCCTGCCAAGCTGGCCGGACCCCGACGTCTTCCAGGAGAACCAGATGGATTTCTCCATCCCGCCCCCCTGCCGCTGTCCTTCAACCTCTCCCGCCTCCAGCCACTCCACTCCATCCTGCTCCACCGTCATTCTTTTCAGTTCCGACCTCATTCCTGCCGACCGCACTACCGCCGCCCGCTCTCCCGCCGACCGCATTCCCGCCGGCCTCACTCCCGCCGACTGCACTCCCGCCGAACGCTCTTCCTCCGCCGACTACACTTCCGTCGGTCTTGCTCCTTCCGACCAAACTCCCTCCGACCTCCAGACCTCTGGCCCCCTCCTCGCAGCCATTTCTCCCTTCTCCCGTTGCCACCAGCGGGTCCCCGACGCTCCCTCCGCTGTCGACCGACATCCCCTTCACTCTCCACCAAAACAGCACCTTTCCAATAGATTTCGATAAGAACAGATACTACACTTGATCTTAGCCAAAAGGCCGAGAAGCGATACCGGTCTGCCACTCGAGTCTGCTGGTCATAAAGTTTAACTGCAGCCTGAACGAGTCCAAAACAGGGAGGATCCAGGTCTCCTACACTGTTAAGGCTATAATAAACTAACATGGATCCGTTAGGTCACAGTTACAGTGATACAATAACCCTGAAATAATGCTTTCTTTCAATGCATTTTTTTGGGGGTTAACTATAGGAAACATTTGCAGTGACAGAGTATCGAGTTATTCTCTAAAATACTTGGACTAGGTATGGGGCCTTGAGCGCACAGGCCACGGTAAAACAAAACATTTACATTTAGTAATTTACAACTTATCTTAAGGACTTCCGAAAGCCCAACCCCCCAAATATGTAGGCGACTACTGCTGACACGCATGTAAACCTTAACACACGTTAACACACGGTAACACAATACATGACGCAGTACGTAGGTGGACAGTAGATGGCAGAAAGCATGGCATAAAACATGGTCGCTTCAACTCGCAAGATCAGCAAACGTTACTATTTTGAAACGCAACAAAAAGTAGAATAAAGCAGAGAGTTCCTTCACATTCTGGGCTGACAAACTGACCAAATTATTAAAGTTTACACCGCAAACTTCAACATAAAAACATCACTTACGAAGCTGCCACTTACAATGTCGCCACCTAGGTCAAAATGACCTGGACAGGCCTTCAAGCTTGCCGCAAACACAACCTAAGTTTTCACATCGCCAAACTCGAACATAACACAGACTTTTATGCTACAAACAACATTAATAACAACTATAACTTCTTACAACTTCAACAAGTCACCGCACATCTACGTCATTTGTTCTTATTTTGGTCGTTATTATCCAAGATGGGCAAACGCGTGCCCTCTCGCGACCAACACAACTCTTTAAAACTGTCCAAACTAAATCAAACCACCTTCTTGATAAATTAAGTAAAAAGTAACTTTGCAAACAACATCTTCAAATAAGCATACGGCATATTTTTTACACAGCGTAAAAGAAAACCGTACTTACCAGTGTTGGGCAAAAGTTTCATTAATCACCCAGTGTAGACCAACGCCATATCCAGTCAGAAGTTACCCACCGAAAACTTGCAGATGCAACCGACACTTTTTTCAACGATATCCTTCGTCACATTATAGCCCAATTCCCTAAAATGCTCCAGTGCGAAAATAATCCAGTATTTGCGTAAACTACATTCGACTGGACATCTACGTTGCTGTAAGGATGAAGTATATGTTGTTAGAAGATTGCCTGTGGTTTGGTGAAGGTTGACCCCTTCCCTAACCCCACACTCTACATTGGAGGACTGAAGCGCTTGTCAATTTCGTATGTAAATGAGAAGACTGATGGCCACAATTGGTTGTATTTACAGTGCATTGTATTTACACAATTATAAGGTATAATGGGTAAGCCTAAAACTTAAAGCCACTGAGGGCCTTAAAACAGTCTATGCTGACACACTCTCTTCTACCTTACACCGCTCCATAGCTGGCTGTTGAAATCACAGACTCCATTATAGTCATCATAGTGTTTTGATGGCCATTCCTTGATCACAATGTTCTTCCATTGAACGATCAAGTCCATGTGTCCATCAATAAACAGTTTTACATTCCCATGAGTGTTGCGGTGTGTGAATTGATGCAATATATATAATCAATGAAAAAGGCTCTTACATAAGGGATGCAAAACCTGTGTGATATCAAGCAAGTCAACTCCATGAAACGTGTAAGATTTCAAATTTATTGACACTCTGAACCAACCAATATGAATGTGCATTTTCCAGGAGGGATATCCTTATCCTCTGGAAATTGCAATAAGGATGTGCAATTATAATAGAGAGGCTATATGGATTGATAACATTGGATAGTCAGTGACACACCAGCCAGGTTGTCACCACATTACCTACCATGCTAACAAAAGATTTACATTACTTTGTAAAACATTTACGTAACCAAGCACTACACCATCTGATTTCACTTTGTGGCTCCCGTTTAATAAAGAGCAGCAACTCAATTGTAAAATCAGCTGGTGTAGTGGTTGTTTGAATGAAACCCAACACCCTCTTGGCACTTGATTTCTGTACATATATTGACAAATGAGTAGAGATAACAGTTATTTTGTGGAATGGAGAATGGTTGTTAAAGCAGGAGGTAAGAAGAAGCAAACAGAAGTCTCAATCACCATTGATGATGTGCAGCAGATCCCCAGGAAGAATCTTCAACACTTTGCTCACTGGAAAATAAAAGTAGTAAGTAAGGTGCTCTTACAGAAACAACCAAAAACATTAAACTCATCTTGTGTCGCCTGACACCAAACGATTTCCTAAAAAACACACTTTGTTGGACCACTTCTTAATACAAATGTACTTACAGTTAAGGGACAGTAACAGGAAATGCATACTGAACAGTGGACACTTAAAGTGTCAACAGGAAATAATGTCTTCATCATTGGAAATGATGTTTGTAGCATATGCAACATTGTTGAATGCTTTGATGGAGTCTACGTGTTGTACAGAGCCTTTACAAAGAGATTGTTTTTTTATGAATACCCATTCAGTTCAGATTTCCTGAATGTGTACAGAGTATCTCACCTTTCAGATGAGCTTAAATATGCCAAAGCTTCAGACCTTTCTCAAAAGTGCGTAGCATTGCCCCATAGAGGTGGATTTGTAGCTGTCCCCCTTCTGCATCAGCATCTCCACAAGTAGTCTAAGTTAGGCTAACCGCAGGAATGCGAGTGGCAGGCAAACTATTCACAAGCGGATCCCATTATTAACGCACTGATCAATTCAACATCACGTAGCCAGTGTCAGGTGCAGAGAGCAGCTCTGAAACTTTACTAATTGTCAGATACCTTATTGTCTTAATTGTCCATTTGGAAAAGTTCAGTCAGTTTCTTACTTCCTACAATTACTTTTGTTGTTGTTAGTTTTATCGGACAAGCCTTTGTTGATAACTTATATATATATATTTTTTATTTATTTAACTATTATTTTCATTTTGTATCTTTTTTAATTATCATAATATAATATTAAGTAATATATTAAGTAATATATGTATTATGTAGGCTATGTACAGTATATGTATGAATAAATGTAAATGATATAGACCCTATATAATGGTCTCATTCCAAACACCACTGACAAAGTTTACAACACTTTAGTGCCAGCTGGGAATTGTTTGGCAACAACAAATTGGGTCCTTTACATTATTCTAAGACAAGAAAGCAGGGTCCTGGGGCCTCATGTACAAAGACTTGCGTGGATTTCCTACTGAAACTTGGCGTACGCCAAAACCCAGAAACTGTCGTACGCACAAATAAATTCAGATGTATCAAAGTGTGCGTAGGCATGGATCCAAGCACGTTTCTTTTGTACATCACAATCACCGTGGAATTGAGCGCACATGCAGAGGTGCCGAACTCCTCCCTGTCCACGCCCTCATTTAAATATGCAAATTAATGTAAATAGGCCCTGGACCTGAGATTTCCCTCTGGTGTCTCACATTGCGCATGCTTTTTATGAGATCAGGGCCGACTCTTGGCATAGGCGACATAGGCGGTCGCCTAGAGCGCCATCGGTTGGAGGGGCGCTGCCAGGCACCCTTAATCATGCCGTTTTGTGTGAAGACGTTTTATTAATTTCTGCTTGCTAGCTACACCGTATTTAATGTGAAATGCGCACTGCATCGGCGCTGTTTATGCTTGTGATGAGTTTTCATTAGTTTTCTACACAGTTATCATCTCTGCCTGTATGTCCGGTCCGATTTGGCATTTTATTTTAGTTTCATCACGGGGGGGGGTAGGGTTAGAGTCAAGAGTCAATCAGTGGCTTGATAGAAAGCTTTGCAGCTCTAATTTCAATAAAATAAAATAAAAACATATGAATGCGCACTTGCCCAAATGTGCATTTCGCTGTTTTACTTATGAGCCCGTTATTGTTTGCAAGTAAATCCTCGCGTTCCCTAAAAGCTTGCTCACGTCGGATTGCACCATTTGCAAGGTCCTTAAACAACGCTAACGCTGCCATTGTTAATACCATTTTCTTCATCACTTTGCGCATGCTTTTATATTCACCTATACGATTACAAACGCCTGGGTGTGTAAATTGTTCATGACGGTGTCTCTGATGTGCACATCACTCTGATGACTGTTTTCACATTATTAACAGTTTCCCAGCATCACCTCTAAGTGTCGCCAAAGGAACAATAGCTGTAGAAACGTGCGTACGACAGCTATGAAGTTGGTGTGGGGCACCGCACATTTCCACGGTCATTTCACGTTTGATACATCTGAACGTGAGCGTGGGAAAGGACGTACGCCACGTTTTTGTGCGTACCCTGTTCAGTTGGCCTTGCAACACATATTATTATGTCAAGGAGACTCGTAGAGACGTGACTGCATGGTATGAACTCCGTTCTTTTAATCCCCCTTGCCCTCGTTGCCTAGGTTACATGTCTACCGAACGTTCCCGCGTATTACCGTATTACCTCTAATACTACATCCCCCTTTCTGACTTAAGAATTCCGTCTTAGAGAATGCATAACAAAACAATAAACTCCTGTCGAAAAACATGAATTATTTCTTTCACTCCTCTTGAGAGTTTAACTAAACACTTGCATCTATTCAAGCAAACAGGTTTTTAAACTAAGACTGTTTTATGTTAATCTCATAAACTTTTAACCTTCATGTCAGTCTTACTGGAACTAGGATATCATGTCAAATGTAAACAGTTGCATTTTCAATTTCAACAAATAGATACTCTAACAAGCATCAACAACATTTACAACATTTGCACATCACTTTCTCTTTTCTCTTCCATCGTGGACTTAGTCTCTTAAGTACAGTCATAGTCTTTTAGGTACACTGGTGGTACTCTCACTCTGGAAGGAACAGGTCCTTCTTTTACTGGTGTCTGCTGCCCCGAGTCACAAGGATTTGCAGGTGTGACGGGTGTGTTCACCGCAGTGGATGCACCATCCTCAGGTAAGTCGGTGTGTGTTGCTGGTGCAATAGGTGTGGGCGAGAGATGGTACCTGTTTCTTCGCAACGTGCCCCTAGGTGTCTCCACATTATAGGATCTTGGAGTGCCTGCATTTGACACCACTGTGCCTCTCTCACGGATGTCCTTGATCCACACATGGTCACCTTGTCGGAGGAGTGGCAGGTTTCAAGCTCTGTGACGACGGTCGTAGTTCAGTTTCTGCTTCTGTCTGTATGCTTGTTCAGTTATTTTTAGATTGTTCATGTCTGTCCAGCCTGGGTTAAGCTGAGATGGGATGACAGGGACAGGTGTTCTAATGTTTCTGCCCATGAGGAGCTCTGCTGGGCTGTGTCCGTTCGCCAGAGGAGCGGCCCGGTAGGCCATGAGGCCAAGGTAAGGGTCACTGGATTTCTTCAGGATAGCTTTGATTGTCCTAACGGCCCGCTCGGCCTCACCGTTGCTTTGTGGGAAGTGGGGGCTGGATGTGACATGAGTGAAACCCCACTCTCGTGCAAACTTCCTGAAGTACTCGGATGCAAATTGTGGCCCATTGTCTGAGCGCACCACATCTGGTATGCCATGACGTGCAAATATGGATTTGAAGTGCTCCACCACCGCCTCAGATGTTGTATGTGTGAGTTTGGCTACTTCAAAGAATCTGGAAAAGTAGTCTACAATGACCAGATAGTGCTTATTATTTTCCGTCTGAAATAGATCTGCCCCCGCAGTGGACCATGGTCTTGCTGGGAACTCAGTGGGTTGCAGTGTTTCTCTAAAGTTGGTTCTCTCCCGACTGCATACATCGCAGTTCTCTATCAGTTGTGTCAGATCTTTGCTAAGGCCTGGCCACCACACGGATTGCCTGGCCCTCTCTCTGCATTTAGTGAGTCCCAGGTGGCCCTCATGCAGTTTGTTCAGCATCTCTGCTCTAAGTGACACTGGAATTACTATTCTACAGCCGTAAAGTAGCAAACCCTCATTAACTGTTAGCTCACCTGAGAACGGCAGGTAGGGACGGAATGCTGTTTGTATGGAGAATTTATCAGGCCAGCCCTCCTTGCAGTATCTCTTCAGTGTGTGGGATACAGTGTCTTTGTCCTGATGTGTTTCTATTTCTTTAAGTCTTTTGTCTGTAGCTGGCAGGTTTGCCATCACCGTGTCCACGTACAGGCTAACCTCTTCTTCCCGTAAGCCCTCCGCCGTGTACTCGATTGGCGCTCTGGAGAGCACGTCAGCGGTGGCGATGTCCTTGCCTGGCACATGTGAGATGGTGTAAGAGAACCTCATCAGCCGCATACGTAGACGCTGTATGCGAGGTGGCAGTTCATCCAGGCTCTTTGAGCCTAGCAGGGGAACCAAAGGCTTGTGATCTGTCTCTACGTGGAAGTCCTTTCCTATAAGGAACTCTGCAAATCTCTCACAGGCCCATGTTGTGGCTAAAGCTTCTTTTTCGATTTGAGCATACCGCTGTTCGGTGTTGCTCAGGGCTCTCGAAGCATATGCCACCGGCTTCCAGTCTTTTTCGTTTCGTCCCTGGAGGAGAACAGCACCCATGCCGTATGAAGATGAATCTGCGGAGACAAGTGTGTCTGCATTTGGGTCATACAGGGCAAGACCTGGCGGTGTTGTAAGCTCAGCCTTAATCTGTTCAAAGGCTTGCTGCTGTTGTGGACCCCAGGCCCACATGTTTGATTTCCGCAATAAATCTCTGAGAGGGCGCGTTTTCTCCGCCAGGTGAGGCAGGAATTTTCCCAGATGATTGGTCATTCCCAAGAAGCGCCTCACCTCACTGACATTACTGGGCTCTGCCATGGCTTTCACAGCGCCCACCTTGTCAGGGTCTGCACTGACGCCAGTGGCGTCGATAAGTTGTCCCAGGAACTTTATCCTGCTCTTTGAGAAGTCACATTTGTCATTGAGTGTCACCCCTGCCTCCTGCAGACGTGTCAATGTCTTCCTTAGCCTCTCATCATGCTCACTCTGCGTGGCACCCCATATGAGCACATCGTCCATCTGACATACAACACCTTCCAGGCCCTCCAGGATGCGAGACATGCGTTTTTGGAAGTGCTCTGGAGCGGATGAAATTCCAAAACAGAGGCGGTTGTAGCAATACCGCCCAAATGGTGTTATGAAGGTGGTGAGAAGGGAGGATTCTTTGGACAGCGGAATCTGCCAGAATCCAGCATTGGCATCGAGTTTAGAAAAGATCTTGGCTCCTGCAAGCTGTCCTAAAGTGTGCTCAACAGATGGTAGCGGATGCTTCTCCCTCATCACTGACCTGTTCAGCTCCGTGAGGTCGGTGCAAATCCTGACTCTGCCAGAGCTCTTGGGCACCACAACCATGGGTGCACACCATGCTGTAGGCTCCTCCACCTTTGAAATCACTCTTTGTTGCTCCATGCGAGTGAGCTCTTCTCTCACCTTTGGCATGAGTGGGAGGGATATGCGTCGCGGGGTGGAGAGAGAAAAGGGCTTTGCTCCAGGCTCCAGCACAATGGTGTACTCTACCTCCATTTTCCCTAGTCCAGAGAAAAGATTTGGAAACTCTCTTTTCACAGTCTCTTTAGTATCCAGGCTTATGTTATTCACACGAGCAACCAGTTGAAGTGTCATGGCGGCTAGTCCACCCAGGAGTGGCGTACGTAGCCCATCCACAACATAAACTTCCTCTTGAGTGCTTTTGTCACCCTTACTGAGAGTAGCTGTAAATTTTCCATTCACCTTTAATGCTGTCCCTCCTGGTCCATAAAGAGTTTTTGTGGCTCTGGAAAGTTTGCTGAACTGGCCCTGGGTGTACAACTTTGCTGGGATTGCAGTGACATCTGCTCCAGTGTCTATCTTAAACACTGATTTTTGATTGTCCACCCTAACCTCCGTCATCCATGGGCAGGCACCTGTGGACTCCACAGAGCCCAAGAACGCGGCGTCCTCATCGCTGTATTCCTCATCGCTGTCTTCCTCGGTCACTGCAGCTACATGAACTCCCGGTTTCTTCTTAGCTTGGCAGACTCTAGCATAATGTCCTTTCTTTCCGCACTGGTTACACACAGCCTCTCTAGCTGGACACTGCTGATGCCCTTGTGTGTCCCCGCATCTGTTACATTGTGTTTGTCTTCCCAGTGTCCTTTTATGAAATGTCTGCCTATCCCGCTGCATGCTTTGCTTTGAGCCGTTGCGCTGCCACGATTGCATACTGTCTAGCTGAGTGCTACTGGCTTCTGCTTTAAAGTTTGTTTTTAGCATTTCAAGTTGCTTCTTTACCTGCTCACTTTGTCGTGCCTTGTTAATTGCCTTCACCAACGTCAGTTCAGGGTCCATCTGCAACTGTTCCGAAAGGCGTTTATCCCTCAGGCCCACGACTAGACGATCTCTCACCATTTCGTCGTGTAGAGCACCGTATCCGCAGTACTCAGCAAGGCAATGCAGCGCGGTGTGGAAGCTGTCTGCTGACTCGCCGACCTCTTGTTGCCTCTGGTTGAACTTAGCCCGTTCAAATATAATGTTCCTCCGCGTTACAAAATGCGCGTCCAGCTTATTTTTCACTATACCATAGTCTCCCGCCTCTCCTGCGTTCAAATGTAGGGAAACTACAATGTCCTCTGCTTGTTCTCCCATTGTGTAAATCAACGCATTGACCTGATTTCCCCCGTCCTGAGCGTCCATCCCAGACGCGATGCGAAATCTGTCGAATCGTTTTATCCATTTCGTCCACTCTTCTGCCTTGAACGAAAACGGCTCCGGAGGCTTAACTTGGTACTGAGCCATCGTTGCTCCCGCTGTCAAGCTGCTAACGCTAACTCACTGACTGGCCTATCTAACCTAACTCAGCGAATACCACTACCACTTTGCAGCTCACTGTCTTGTCTTCACTTCTGACACCATGTTCAGTTGGCCTTGCAACACATATTATTATGTCAAGGAGACTCGTAGAGACGTGACTGCATGGTATGAACTCCGTTCTTCTAATCCCCCTTGCCCTCGTTGCCTAGGTTACATGTCTACCGAACGTTCCCACGTATTACCGTATTACCTCTAATACTACATACCCAACCTTTGTACATGAGGCCCCTGGACTTTGTTCAAGTGCAAATATACAGTATTATTTCTCTTCACAGGCATACAAATGGAATGACTGACTGACATTTCGTTTTTTTCTTTCAGAATGTATCACTTGGTCAAATTTATTCAGACCAAAACTGTTTCAGTTGTACCATCTGACTGGTACAGTGATGGAGCATCATTTTGGCCATGCTACACCACTGATAATAATACATAGAGCAGTCAGACAAAGAGAGGAGCCTGGAGAGGACTGGGAACAACATGATTGCACAGTTCTGAAAACTTGTGGTATGTAACATACAGTATGTGTATTTTTATGTTTATGAGCAAGTAAGGACATACACTTCACAAATACAGTATGAGCTAGCCTTTCAGACATGCATCCCAATATGGCGTCAGAGTGGCGTCACATTTCTCTATGCCTGTGATAAAACACATTTGAGCAACACTGTAGTCAGTCAGTGATGGAAACCTGTGAGAAGGTTTCTCCTGTTTCAAAGAAGAAACAACATATTCTAGGTAGCATAAAACAGACTGACAAAAGCACTTTTGGTGTGGTAATTGTTGCGTCCGCTAGGTCATGGGTGATCAGGTGGGAGTCACGGGTGATCAACAGTCACGTAGCACAGGTATACAAGTGGGAGGTGCGCTGTTCACTTACCTGATTGAAGCGTGGGCACGGGCTATAAACGGGAGCGAGCACTAGTGTTTGGGATGATGTGTCGTTAGGAGAGATGCGCCTAGTTTATGCTCCCGCGATGCGTCGCCCGCCGCATGCGCCGCATGCGCCGCTCCTCCCGCACTGCCCCTCCGCGCACCTCCAAAAAATCCTGACTCCGCGTTGCGTTGTCGGCGGCACAAGCGCTGTGATTGGTCCGCTCAGAACGTCATTTCCGGCAGCTGCTTTTTCTGTTTTGGTCTTTCGTTCTACCGCGCCATTTTTAAACTTCTTCTGGACCGGTAAAATCGATGGACCAAGGAGACGAGCGATTAATCGAGGAGGTCAGAAAATATGACCATCTAAACAACTCCTCTATGAAAGATTACAAAGACTACCAAATGAGTACGAACTCATGGAGGGAGATTGCGCAAAACATGGGGCTGGAGGTCGCCGAGTGCATGAGTAGCAATATCAGAAGCCGAGTGCTACATCATCAGTCATGTGCGTGCTTAAATGTGTTAATTATTTAATACAGAAGAATAAAACACACAAGTTTGTTTTCAAAGAGTTGTCTTGATATTTATTTTCAGAACAACACAGTTTGCACACCATGTATAGTTCACAGTTAACCGATGAGCTCCCACTCCAAAAACAGCAGCTCCTGCTCGGTCTCCATTGCTTGCAGTTGTTTATTGTTGGTACCATAGACATTATAAAGTTAAATGTTATAAATAAATTATAAAGTTAAATGTCGATGGTTGGTACCATATGGCATAGACATTATAAAGGAAATGACCGGAAGAAAGAGCAAGGATTGAAACCACACAGCCACACCCCCCTGGCGGCATGCCAGTGAATTGCAGAGTAAACGCGGACCCTCGACGCGGAACTTCGAATGCTCAACAACCGCGCCACGCCCCCGGCGTAGGGAGTGACGCGGGAGCATAAACTAGGCAGACGCTATTTCCATTCATTGACTGAGCTGCGGGTTAAGTTAGTTAAGTTAATTGTTTGTTTATGCTAGCGCGATATACTGTGTATGCTTAATGACTTACTTTGGCTGTATGATAAACACTGTGTACGATCTAACATCTAACGTTGCCGGTTTTATACTATCCGTGGTAAATGTTTTGAATTATAGCGCTTTTACTGTGACAATAGCAAACTTCCTATTTGCGGTGCCGGTCGGGTGACGTAGTTGCAGTAATGGGCCTTCTTCTTGCTCGCAATGTTCGATGGGTAACGTAGTCAATGGCTTTAGACTTGTAATGAAATGCTATGCTCAGTTTATTGTTTAAAACTACATTCACTGTTTTGCCAGGCCAGCACTTTGAGTAATCACTTTAACGTGTAATATTAGTGTTAATGTATTGTGTTTGGTCTTCAATTACTACACTCATTATATTCGGCTATAGTTTTTATGATACCGATTTATTGTAGTTTCTGAATGTGTATTTATTTATATGAATTCATACAGTATTTTATATTTGTGTGTTTTATATTGATATATTTATATTTGCCTATTCAGATTTTATGATTAACAGTATTATGAATATGTGGCTGTTTATATTGTTGTTTTATTTCTATTCTTTAGGTTTATAACCTGCAATTTTGTGGATGTAAAATTTGAACCAAACAACCAAAACAATCAAATAATAAAGACCACAAAGAGTTAAAACAACGTGTCCTCTCCTGATGCCCCGTTCGGTGGGGAAAAAGCTGAAAGAACCGAACAGTAATTGCAAAACAATTGCCTTGTGTTCATAGACAAAATATAGACTAGTCTATAATCCCATTTTGAGTTCACAATTTTAGGATGAATTTGTCATTAAACACATGTTTTGATCAGTCAATGTTTTTATGTTCTAGGTGACCTTTTGTCAGCAAGACAGTCACTCAGGAAGTCACTGATTTGCAACACGTCCGACTTAGAGTCTGAGTCTGAGGAGGATATCAGACCACGGAGAAAAATCAAGGCAAGGTTAGTTTCAGCATGACAGAAAAACATTTTTTGTTCAACTCAAACATTGAAAACTAAATGATCTGTTTGGTCTGTTTTTTTTTTAATTCAGGCACTTATTTGGTGACACCGATGGGGAGGAAAGTGATGAGCCTGTCTCACAGAAGGCAACCAGCTCGGCAGTGTCCATCTGTTTGACTGTCCTACCAGGCCCCACAGGTTCCACCACCACCTATAACTCCCCTAAACCCTCTTCCACAACCTGGAACTTCAATGAATCCTCCTCTACCACGTCGTAGGGCTTCCTCTCCAGGGGATTATATAAGTGGGTCCACAGGGGATGGTGTTCGCCTGTTTACACCGACATGCCAAGTGGCAAGGTCTGGGACTGGACCAATTCCATGTAGTGGTAAGCTCCATTGTTACATATTTGTGTGGTTTGTGTAAAACTGTCTGCACTCATGCTCAATTTTTAGTTGGTCATGTTGACAGTATTTAATTTTTTCCCCTTGTTTTTTTTCTTCTTATTTGTAGGAGCCCAATTGCAAATGCTCACCTTATTGGAACATATGAAGCACCAACAAACATAGATGCTCTCAATGATAAACCACTTGGCTGCTAAAATAGATGGCAATGAAAGACTATGCCCTTCTGAAATGCCAGTGGATGTGTGTTTCCCTTTGGAGACTCTAGGGGAAGTAGATGATTTTGAAGCCTGGCTTCAGGAGGAGTGTAAAGCTGCTGCAAAAATATGGTACATACTGTCTGTCTTTCCATGGAACTATTTTGCTCAGAGTGCATATCACTGTGATCTTATTTTCAAAAAGAGTAATTCCTGTGATGGTTTCCTAATATTTGTTTTTCATACAACAGATAGCAGTCCTAGCTCCAATAGGGGGACAGGACACTAAAAAGGTGACTTGGAACATCCTGGCCCACGTTTTCCGACAGAGTTGCCAAAAGAATAAATTGGAAGGGTGTGAATGGCAAAAAAAGGTTTTGCCAAATGAAGGCAAAGGCTGTACTCATGTGTGAGTAGAAAATAGGTTCCCTCAAAATCTTCTTCTCATTATTTCGAGTTGATGTAACTAGATAAATAAACACTGATGGATATGAGGGTCTGTAATTTTTGTACAGGTGCAGTGAGGAGGTGCAGTGTCTGCAGTGGTGCCACAGACACCGAAATCATTAAACACACCATAAGATGGTTTAACCTTGCGTCTGACCGCGGGGGTGGACGTAAGGAACGCAGCAGGTATTTAAGTGTTCTACATTTCTTTTCAGCTTTTTTTTTTTTTTTTTTTTTTTTACAAGCTGAATACCTTTCATTCCAAACACAGCCAATGGAAAATGTTATGTTACATTGTCTATACAAATGTAATTATATGTGTGTAAAGTGGTCTTACCTTTATTTACCACAGGTCATCTACTGCTCCAGCTTCCTTGATGAACTCAGACATGTAGACGGATGTGTACATATACATCCCTTTACGTGTCTGAGTACATGTGACATATATTATATAATATAATATTACATATTGTAGTTAATGTTTACTTACTGTTTATTATTTCTTAAATAAAAATGCAACCTTTTGAAAAGTATGCAGGACTTTTGAGATTTTATTTATTATGTAAGTCAACTGTTTACAACAGAGTTTGAATACTAAGATACAAAAACATTTGACTGTATTATTTGCTCTGTGACATATGTTTTATGTTTTCAATGCTCTGAATTAAATAACTGGTAGCAACTGCATGGGCCATTCCTTGATAAATAAATCCGTAATACGGAGCCGGGCCAGGGCCGGTTGTAGACAGGCATATATGAGGGGGCAGTCAGAAATTTTATTGTGGGGTGCGCACGCAGTAATCTCGCATAGGGCTCTAAATAAGGTAGAGCCGGCCCTGTGTACACATGATGCCCCCGTCACATTTCTGATTTCTGATGAGTGTCTAATGTTCATCTCTGCGCTTGTAACGCTGCTGCTTGTTAAAAGTTTTACCGCTCCGTCTGGGCTCATTTGCATACTGCAACAGCGCTATGAGAGGGAATCTGTGTGTCTCTTTTTCGGCTGACTTTTTCTGCTACTGCAGATCGTTTTGTCAGCTTGTAATATGTTAATTTTGTGAGCGTATTAAAATGTGCTTTCTCAACTTCTAAAATTTTCTAAAAGACATTTATTTGATTCTTGCCCCTTGCGTAGAGCTTCGGCAGTTTGATATGGGACTTTGCTTTGGCCTTCTTTCCCCCTTGGACACACTTCTCTTCTGTCACATCCTGAAAGCAGAACACATGCTTACATGGAAGAATCAGTGAGCTGGGAAAAGCAATATTGGTCTATGAGGATAATGACCCACCTGCATAAAGACATATATTGGCCTACGAGTTTATCAAACCTTTCCCATTGGGTCGGTTGTTATTAATTAATTTTTAGTGCATTACAACCTTAAACACAAGCATAACAGTATAAGTGGGTTACAGTGTAGAGGTTCCTCTGTTCTTCCCTAGACCCTGGTACAGTGTTGAAACCACTCTTCCAATGTTGTTACTATATGCTTTACACAGTGTTATAGTTACTTTATTCAGCTCCTGGGGAATATTTGGTTTTATTTCTTTCTCAAAGAAGTCTCAAACTGATCGCAATCCTCCAGCCCATATTCCCTCTTCAGTTTTTGAAAGCTTTTGATTTTCCCCTGTTCAATCATTGTACATATTGCTGTAATTCCCTTGTTTATCCATTGTTCATATCTACTATCCATTGCCCCGGGTTTAAATGTATAACCACAAGTCAGCCAGCCCAAAATTTCACTTTCTAATTTGTATTTCCTAATCACTATGAACCAGATTTCCAGAGTGAATCTAGTAATTGGCTCAAGCATAGTCTTATATTTTATATAGGTATTTTATTGTTTTCGCCCCCCAATTGAATTTGTATGTTTGTTGAATGGCTTGGGGTGGAGTATAGTGTATGGGTAATACCTGTGTTTTTGTCACATTGAGTTTATAGCCTGACAAGAAGTTATACGAATCCAGTCTGTCCATAAGTCTTGGAAGACTGACATCTGGTTGTTTTAGACTAATCATAACATTGTCTGCAAATAGCCCAATTTTATGTCCTGTGCCCCCTACTTCTACACCTACTATATCCTCATCTTCTCGTATTGCCTGGGCTCTATGAAAATTGCAAAGGGAGTTGGCGATAAACAGCAGCCCTGTCTAGTAGATCTTTCTAGTTTGAACCAGTTAGAGAGACTGCCATTTATTGTAATTCTAGCCTTCGGGTCCTGATAAAGTGTTTTAATAATGTTAACTGAGTCTGTATTAAAGCCAAGTTGTTCTAGAGTTAGATATAAAAATTTCCAACTGACGCTATCGAATGCTTTTTCTGCATCAAAACTGAGCAGGAGTGCACTTTCTCCCTGTTTTTGCACTTCTTTTATTATATGTAAAGTCCTCCATATATTGTCTTGCGTTTGACGTCCCTTGATGAAGCCACATTGATTTTCATCAATTAGTTCTGTCATAAAGGTTTCGAGTCTCTTAGTTAGGATGATTGTATATATCTTATAATCACAATTCAATATTGATATCGGCCTATAATTTTCACAGAATCTTTTCCCTCCTTTGGAATCACCGTAATTATGGCTTCTTTCCAAGAGGGGGGGATCTTGCCTTTTTTCAGGGTTTCATCGAATGCTGCTAATAACATTGGACTCAATTCCTCTTTAAACATTTTGTACCATTTGGCCGGGAAGCCGTCACCCCCTGGGGCTTTATTCGGTTTTAACTTATTAACAGCTTCTTCCAGTTCCTTTGCTGTGATACATGAGTTTAAGCTTTCGTTTTGTTTCTCTCCTATTGATGGTAGGTCTAATGCACTTAAGAAGTTTCTTATTACCTCCTCGTCCACTGAGTTTGGTTGTGTGTAGAGCTTCTTGTGTAAAGCTTCTTCCTCAAAGACTTTCTCTATTTTTCCCGGTTCAAATTCTAGTGAATTGGTTGTGGGGTCTCTGATTTTATGGATTGTGTTCATGAGTTGGTGTTTCCTCATTCGCCTAGCTAGCAATTTGGTAGCTTTGGGGCCTGATTCGTAATAGGTCTGCTTTAGAAATCTTGATTTCTTTTCCACTTCGTCCCCTAGCATCTCATTTACTTTTGTCCTCACTTCCTTGATTTTTTGAAGTAGACCATTCGAGTCTTTATGTTGTTGCTCTAATCTTTTCAATTCTTCAACCTTCATCTGATATAACCTCAACCTAGCTTTCTTATTGTATGCTGTTCGAGATGTTAGTTTTCCCCGCATAACTGCTTTCATGGCATCCCATAGTGTATGGGATCCAGTGTATAACATTTTAGTGTATAAAATCCACCTCCCCATTATTGTTCTCTTCCCTGTATGTATTAATTTCGGTTTTGATCTCCTCAACAAATTCTGGAGAGTTTAGTTCACCAACATTCAGTCTCCATATTGTATTCCTTTTCCTGCAGTTCATATTCAGTGTCAGGTGGAGAATACAATGATCTGACAAGTCTGCTACTCCAATTTTACAGTCTTCTATTCTAAATCTGTCAGCAGTATTCATCAAAAAATAATCTATCCTTGTGTAGACTGAGTGGGGAGCCGAATTGTACGTAAAGTCCCTTTCGAGTGGATGTAGGTCCCTCCAGACATCTGATATTACTAGCTCCGTTAATACGGTATTTAGGTATCGGGACACTTGGATTTTGTTCTTCTCTTTACACTGGCTGTGTCTAAATCCTGATTCAGTGTGTTGTTAAAATCCCCTCCACATATCCCACAGATCCCTTCTAGTTCTTGAACAACAACTTCAAACAAAGTCTTGAAAAAGCTCTTATCACAGTCCGGAGGTGCATAGACATTGACAAGTGTAACTAATTGACTTTCAAATTTCCCCTTAACCAAAATGTATCTTCCCTCTCTATCTTTAATTTCCTTTAAGGATTCAAATTTGATTCCACTAGGAATTAAAATCATTACCCCCCTTTTCCTATCTTTTATATTTTTCATGTTCCTGATCCGACAGATGTGTTTCTTGTACAAAACTAACATGTGCTCTTTCTTTTTTCAGTTTTGCTATGACCTTCCCTCTCTTTATTGGGTTACTCAACCCGTTCACATTCAGAGACACCACTGTAAGTCGGCTATGTTGCATCTCCTCCATTCTTCATGTTTCCCGCTGCACTCCCACTGACACTTGCAACTCGAACAACTATATGAACTCTAACTACATGTTAGACATACATGTACTAACATACATCAATTTGAACATTAACTCCAAAACAATGCTTCCGATAACTCATTCCATCATGCCCGTGCCCTTGTTGGAAGGAGAAGGGAAGGTCCCCCAGTTATGGAGGGACGCATATAGACACCCTTACCTTCTAGTAGTGTCCAACATTTCCCTACGATCCCACCCCACCAGTCTAAAAGAAACGTACGTAAGGCCTTGTATTAGGAGGCAAGCCTGAACCATGCATATAAGGTCCGTATTCAACAATAAGTAAGTAGATAAACAAATATGGTCTCCAAGGATTTAGTAATGCCTTAGTCTATTTTTACCATCCTTTCCCCTCCAACCCCAACATCATCCCATGGACACTTTACTTCAATGCCATCCTCTGCGTTTATGGTCCAAAAATGAATATAGAAGCCAACACCCAAAATTCAGATATTTCCGGTCCTGTTCCTTAATATTCTGTGTGATGCAGCTAAAATAAGGTGGTGGTTCATTCTTAATTTATGATGGAACCTTATTCACATCTGGATGTCTTGTGTTAATCAGATGTTTTCTCCTTCATCGGCCCTCCTGTACTCCTGCAGCCTTTCCCTTGTGCGTTGAGTTAATCCATCCTGGGCCCTTGGTTCCCCTATGCGCTGCCATGGCGATGCTCCTTGTATCCGCTCCTCCAGCGTGCGCCCCTAGTCAGACTCCTTCATTTGTACTGCCATTCCTCTTTCCTTCATCACTTTCGCTGCTTCTTGTGCGCTGTTATAGAGTCGGGGTCCGTCGTTCCAGTGAATTCTGATCCTGGTCAGGGGCGTTTGGAACCGGATGCCTTTAGCCTTGAGGGTTTTTTTAATCTCCATATAGGCTCTGCGTTTCTGTACCACCTCGGTCGCATAGTCGTTGTCAAAGTACAGTGGCGAGTTGCCAAGTTTAACCCGTTTTTGCCAGGCTTCCCTTAATATAATCTCCTTTGTGTCGAACCGAAGAAAGTTTATGATTATGGATCTCACCGGGGCCGGGCCTCCTCGCTGCCGCTCGGTGTGCTCTTTGAATCTGTAGACTCGTCCCCTGCGGCAGAGCCAGTTCTCTCTGAAGTAGCTCCCCGACAAAGTGGACGACCGAATTCCCCTCCGAGCCCTCCGGGACTCCAAACATCCGCAGGTTGTTCTTCCTGGATCTTCCCTCGAGGTCCGTTAGTTTGTCCTGTAGTTTCCTCTGCTCTCGCAGGGTCGCCAACAGAACATCTTGAGCTGCCATGTTGAATGTCTCAAGTTCCTCGATGCGTGTTTGTGCCTTGGTAAGACTTTTCTTCTGGTCCTGTAGTTTGTCTTTGTTTGCCTTAAGCGGTTTGGTAATGTTTTCTTTAAAACTGGCAAACTCCTGTTTAAAGCTTGCGACGAGGGTTGTTATGTCGTTTTTCATTTCCCCTTTGAGCTCGCAGATTTCTTTGGTGATGTCCATCAGGTATTTGAGTAGTGTTGGCGTTACTTCTTTAGCTAGTGCCTCGCCGCCATCCCCTGCTTCACTGTTTGCCTCCATTGCGATAGTATTCTCCTGTGTTTTCAGACTTTTTCGGCTTTCCTGTCGCGTCCCCCCACTCATCCCTTGTATCTTCTATTTGAATTTAGTTTATCGTTCGCTTGGGGGGGTATTTATTTGTCTCAGACTGGTAGGAGCTCTGAACTACGCTGCCATTCTTCTCATCGTTCAACCGGAAGTCTCGGTTCAATCATTTTCAACCTCCTATAATACCATGTTTGACGATTAACCATTTAACCATTTGGATAGGTTTCCAGATAAATATCCTCACATGCATTCACCATTGCCACCAGGAGATTGTGCTGTGTGAATGGGTTGCGGACATAGACTCTCCACTGCCCTTCTGAGAAAAACTCCTCTGTTGGATTCAGAAAAAGGGTGTATGCTGGCAGAAAAAGGACCCTGAACCCGGGGTGGTCAGGTGCGAAGCAGAGCAGCCCGATGGAAGCTCACGTTATCCCAAATGACAACATATTGGGCTTGCTCTGGTTTCCCTGGGTCCTCTTCTTGTTGGAGAATGTTATTGTGCAGCTGATCTAGAACCTGAAGGAGTAGTGCAGTGTTGCATGGACCCATTACAGCATGGCGGTGGAGGATGCCACGGTTGCTAATGGCTGCACACATGGTGATGTTGCCCCCCCTCTGACCGGGAACTGGGATGATTGCACGGTGTCCAATGATTTTGCGGTCTCATTTGCGCCTTTTTGTGAGATTGAACCCTGCTTCATCAATAAAGATGTATTCGTGTGGGTCAGCCATTGCATCCATCTCAAACATACGGTGAGATATTCAGTCTATATGTACTACAACATTACTATGCATGTATTGTGATATAATACAAAGTGACAATGAGGCAAATTACCTGTTTTCCCACCTGAAAGTACGAACAATGGATGCAACTGTGATAAGCTTGGCTGGGCTAGTAGGCCAGCTTCTTTCATTGTCCTCCCATGTATCACCACATGATGAACAACAGTGGCACGGATTTCATCAGAAATTACTTGTCTTTGCTGTCCTCTGCCTCTTCCTCTCCCTCTTTCTCTTGCTCTTCCTCTCTCTTGTCTCTCAGTCTCGGCATGGTTGGGATCCATTGTTCCAAAGGACATGAGCATTCCTCTAAGCTCTATTTATTGACCCCCAATTCTGATTGGTGTGTTAACAATTTTCAGTGTTTTCACCTTGAGAAGAGTGTGGTCTCTGAGTTTATGTTATGATAACTTGAGTTAATTATATTGAGATCATGTGTTTGCTGAATTAACACATAGCGCAATGGATGATTTATTTGGTCGCTTTTGTGTAAGGTTTTGCAGAAAGTGATGATGATTAGGTCCCCACCAATGTAGAGACCAAACCTACGCCCTTGATTTCAGTTGAAAGTGATCATTTGTATTGACTAACAGCCTAAAACTATTTACTGTATACAGTGACCACTACAGTACTGAAACATGACCTCAAAATACACTTGCTAATAAATATCCTTTAAGAATCCTATAAGAAAGCCAAAAAGATAGAAAGACAATTGCAATGTTTGTGATTTTTATGATTTACATCATGTCAAACTCATGAGGTGGAATGTAAGTACAATTCAAGCAAGACGTCATAGTCAATAGTTCATGAAAACCTTTTCATAATCGTGTTTTCAATTCCTCCCAGCAGTGTGTAAATGGTATTCAGAAGGTTGATTTCATTTAAAGGGCTTTGTGTGTACAGTGAACCCTCGCTATATCACGGTTCACTTTTCACGGTTTCGCTACTTCACAGATTTGCCTCATGCATTGTGTTCTGCATTCTGATTGGCTAAACAGTCTCTCCAACACAAACCTGTGCATCAATAAAGTTGCAGTTTACAGTATACAGTACTTTTATTTGTTTAACAAATGCTTGGGCCTGTAAAAAGGGTTTTAATATATAATAGAGTATTTCATTGTATAATAATTGTAAAAAAAATATCACAAGTTCTTTTTGGAATGTAACCCCCGTGAAAAACGAGGGTTCACTGTATTTTGAATGCAAAGTTAGGCATATGGCAGATATATATAGTTATAGTTTTGACTACATTGTTTGATTTTGGTACAAAAGTATGAAGATGTGTGTTTAGAGTTTAGAGAAAACACAGTACATATTCAAGAAATGAGTCATATTCAAGAAATTAGAAACTATAACTCCTTAGGCAAGGCACTATGTTCAATGACTGATGCTCTTTGTAAAAGCTCTCTCTTGAAAGTCGCTTTGGATAAAAGCGTCTGCTAAATGAATACATGTAAATGTAAATAACTATAACTCTCACTATAACTCTCACTTAAAATGAGCCTTAGTAATTGAAAAAAACTATAACTATAACTCTCACTATAACTCCCACTTAACTCTCACAGCTGTACATTTGTCTTAAATCACTTTAATCTGTACATACCCTGTATATTCTCATTATACTGTACATACTGTGTATATTCTGAGTATACAATTACAATTATATTCTGTTGTAATAACTGTTTTGCACTTCTGGTTGGATGCTAACTGTATTTCATTACCTGTACTTGTACCTGTGTAATGACAATAAAGTTGAATCTAATCCAATCTAAACTTGTGCAATGTGCAATGTTTTATCTGGTACTCTGGTAGATTTTTTGTACTTTGTATTTTTTTTTGTTGCATTTACTGCGTTTTTATACTTCAACATGTTACCCTGAGTGCTACACTGTACCCTGCTGCTGTTGTAAACAGCAATTTGCCCACTGCAGGACAAATAATGGATTTTCTTTGCATCATACAAACGTTGTTGATGTGACATGTTAGAAAGGGGGTTTGTGGTCTGTCTGGTCATAACTGTTCTGAGAACTCTAAAACAGTCACTTCCTCCTCGGCACCTCAGACCTAATAGCTGAAGTCTCTTGTAAGAGCTTCCAGGGTGTATGTTAGCATGTCGTCAGGAAGGCCTGTGCGTTATCGGGGGGTCAGCCACGTCGTGTCCGGACGAACACTCCTCTTCCTCGCTCTGACCTTCAGTAAGATGCCTCAAAGATGACTCAAATTACATTCCGTTTGTGTGCGTGTGTGTGTGAATGCGGGTGACTGTTCATGAGAGTATGTGCCAGGGCATTAGGCCAAAGCTCTGGATAAGAGCGTCTGCTAAATGACTACAGTAATCCCTCGCTTCACGGTTCAAGTTTCGCTGTCTTAGTGCATCGCAAATTTTTCAGAAGATATTAATGGAAAAATTAAAATACCGCCATGTCAGTATATATCTGCTTATCCTGAGAGATTTACAGCCAGTACAGGGACATCCAACTGAGGCATGTAGGGTGAAGTGCCTTGCCCATGTACACGTAATCTGGCATGGCCGGAAATCGAACCAGCAAAGTGCTGATTACTAGCCTGATTCTCTTACCGCTCAGCCACCTGCCTCCCTATACCTCCAGGCAAGCTACACACTGGAACCACGTTACCGCAAGTTTGCTCCCCCTCAAGGCTAGCTTCCTATTAGATCTATAGACAATCCTTGTTTAACTTAATGCTCCTATGGCTCTTCCCTTTGGCACTTATTTGGTTTCACAATGTGAAATGTATGTATGTTTCGTAATCCGACTACCCACAATGTTTGTGGTCTATCACGTTGTTATGATCAGTGACCGATGTTCTTTTGTAAACCTCTCTCTAGAAGTCACTTTAGATCAAATCGTCTGCTAAATGAATAAATGTAAATGTAATCCATATCGTCCGTAACACGTAACTCCATCTCTCACTCTCTCGCTCTTTTCAGCGGCGGCGGAGGATTTCATCCAGCTGTTCAGCCGCAGCGGGGAAGCAGTGATGCTGGACATGAACATGTCCGAGGTGGAAGAACCGAGGTGGAAGCATGCTGGGAAGCTGTTGACCAGCAAAAGAATGCTAAATGGAGAGCAAAGGAGCCGCTTCAAGCTGTTCCCTAACGGCTCCCTGCTACTGTTCTCTGGGAGAAAAACTGACAGCGGGAACTACACTGTGGAAGTGTTCAGTAACAACGGAATCCGAAAGCTCACCACGACCTACGGACTTCACATTCTAGGTGAGTTCTCCTGTCCTCGGAAACAGCATCATCCTCTGGAACGCATAGAGAGAGCCTGCGGTGGTGTTTGAGTGTGTGTGTGTTCCAGAGCATGTGTTTCAGGATTTGTGTGTGTGTGTGTCAGTGAGTGATAGTGTTTCTCAGGATGTATGCATGTGTGTGTGTGTGTGTAGGGGGGGATTGAGGGATTGTGAGTGTTCCATCTCAGGGGTTGTGTTTTGTGTGCGGGTTTGTCTTCGAGTGTGTGTACATGTGTGTATCTCAGGACATGTGTGTTCTAGAGCAGGGTTCGGCAACCCGTGCTTATGGAGCTGCATGCAGTAATTAAACCTACTGCAGTGGCTCACTGCCGCTTTGTCTTTCAAATTGAATACCTCAATATTGGAGGTTGACATGCTACTATTTTAAAAAACATTTTAATGTCAACCAAACTCTGCGTCCCATCCTGCAAAGGTTGTTGCTCTCTTTCCCCACTGCAGGGGGCTAATAATGCGTTTTCGATGGGTGTATATGTAAGGTTGTTACCTAGAAAGGCCACTGTGTGGCACTTTCTTACTGCAAGTTTTATGATATGCCCCTTATGAGCCACCGTAGTTTAGGCGTGTTCCCTGCGCTGGCGCGAATTGTACAATATGTTCCGTTTCTTGAATACAAGGCCTGTTACAAGGACGTCATATGAAGAGTGCCACTGCTGGGGAATAAACTGCTAGTCGCTTCCACAATCAGAACTTCTGTGTCCTGCGGTCCTTCTCTACCCATCACATCAATCAAACACAACGCAGAGTCCCAGGGTTTATAGAGAGGCAGCGGGACATTTGGGTTACATCTTTGGTGCCGTGACCCGGATTGTGGTGCTCCAAACCTACAAAGAAAGTGACTGACGGCCCCACTTTGCCACAAAATTGAACTGTTTTGCCACTGTGGACACTGTTGGACCAAGCTACTATCGCCTGCAAAGCTGTGTTGGCAGGATACAAACCTTCTGCAATATATCCTTTAAAGGCTGAAGAACCTTGGTCTGCTGTGATTTGAGGACTTTTTTCATGGTATCCAAATCACGTAAGTGCTTATATTGTGTGAAAGTTCTCTGTGACTGATGTCGAGCAATTGTTGGTGATTTATTTCATTATTACTGTGATAGAGCTGTGTTTTTGATTGAATTAACTTGAAGTGTGTTACGGGTTGATAATTGTGTCGCACCATTTTTAGTCAGCATTTTGACAAACATATAATATGTTAAGTGTTAGGGTAGATTCCCTATCAAAGCCAGAGGGCCCCTCTGCTATGGCATTAGGTGTCCAAACTCCCACTGTGCCTGAAACAAGCCACAACTCTCATCCCCACGACTATGGCCCTCCAACCCCCCCTTTGAGTCAGGGCGCAACAGCTGACTGGAACCCAGCAAACCATCACCAATCAGTGAGGCCAAAGACTACAAACCGATCAATCAGGTTTGCAAATGTCCCACTGCAGTCTCACACTCCAGACCAGCAGGCCAGCTGGAACTCCACAGATCCAGGCTCGCAGCCTATCCCACAACCCCCGATTCTAACACCCTATACTGACCACTGTAGTACTCCCGCTCATATGTACACACCACCAGGCTCTGCAGCATCAATGCAGGTACCCCCATTTCGCCTTGACAACGGCCCTGCTGCGAGACCTAGTTAACAAACGAACAGGTTAGATTACAGCCTGTCAAGTGTAACCTCTCTAGTGCCTCAGCCAGCGGTCCAGTCAACGGTGGTCTCCGCCCCCCAGCCCCAAGCCAGCATACATGGACCCACAACCGTTCAGCCCAACTCGCTGGCCTACACCAGTTATGCATTCCCCACCCCTGCACCCCAGGTGCCTGTGTCAGGTTTTCAAACGCCTCAAGCAGTTGACATTCCGAGTGGACCCCATGCTGCTTGGCAGACCCTGCCAAAGTCTGTTTATGGACCAAACCCCCAAATACGCCACAAGC
This sequence comes from Neosalanx taihuensis, assembly GCA_030340665.1. Taxonomy (NCBI): domain Eukaryota; kingdom Metazoa; phylum Chordata; class Actinopteri; order Osmeriformes; family Salangidae; genus Neosalanx; species Neosalanx taihuensis. Next base: position 5,620,304 of record CM059315.1, read on the forward strand.
TACTGTCCAATTTCCACAGGACCTGGCCCGTAGTGAATGGGCCCCCTTGTTTCAACCTGCCACCGGTGCATGGTGCCCCAACACAGCCAGGCCACCTCCACAGGATGTAACTTATGCATCTTTTGACCACATAGCCCCTACCCATGCACCTGCCCCTGCATATCACCAAACGCCTGCATCATACCCTCAAGCCAGCACATATCCAAATGTCTTTCCCACACCCATACATCCATCGTACACCCCACATATACACCCCAGTTGTTCTGAGCCACTACAAAGACCTCCTAGCAGAGCTCTCACCAACCCGAGCCTTCCACTGGCTGCCTATGGTGGCTTCATGCAAACTCACCAGGTGAAAAATGTCCAAGCCTTCACTGGCCATGCAGACAGCAAGATTCTCATAGAGAACTGGGTCCGTGACATGCAGTATCTCCTGGAGGCAGTGGAGCTCCCCATGCACCTTTGATTCTCTACTGTTGTGCGACACTTGAGTGGTGAGGCCAGAAAGCTGGTTCTGAATCTACATCCCAATGACCAAACCCCTGAGAAAGCATTTGAAGAACTGAAGGCAGAGTATGGGGACACACACGGATCCAGAGATCCACTAGCTGACTTCTACGAGCGTAGCCAGGAGACAGGAGAGTCCCCCTGCTCTTATGCTATTGCACTGGAGGCAAAGCTGCGGGCTGTGGAAGAAAGTCAAAGAGGGGGGAAACCCTTCCCTGACCGTGATAGTAAACTCACCCGACAGTTTTTAAGAGGACTCAATGATGAGGTAGTCTATGCAAGGATTGCACCAATGAAGCCCAGGCTTTTCAGTTTCCGAGAGCTACAAGATGAGCTCAGAAACCTAGCAAAAGAGACAAATAAGTTCCAGTCACAACAAAAGGCAAAGAAAACATATGCACAAGTGCATGTTACACCAGAGGGTGGCAATAATCTGAGGACAGAAAAGACCAAGCATAATGCGGAGTGGTCAGAGTTGACAGAGATGGTCAAGAAACTGGCTCTCAACCAAGAAGAGCAGATGGCCAAACTGTCTCGTCTGGAATCAAAAATGGCTGCCCCACCCACTGGTCCCCCGTTAAGAGTCCAGCCACCTACTGGCACTACAAACCAGTACTCGAGCTTTGAATGCTACCGGTGTGGAAAGCAAGGTCACACAGCCCGTGTCTGCAGAGCGGTGCTCCCTAATCCAAATCCATCCTGGACTCGCCAACCACAGCCTATGACCCCTGCAGAGGAAAATACATCCAACTCAGCTCAGCATTTAAACGCCTAGAGCCTGTGGTCGCCGGGGCAACCATGGGCAAGGAGCAAGACCCCCCACAGCAGATGAAGGAAACGGGTGGTGAGGACACCCCATTAGTGGGCCCGAGGAACGAGGGGGAGGTGGAGGTCAATGGGATGAAGTGCAAAGCTCTCATTGACTCTGGCTCTCAGATAACCAGTATTACTCACAGATATTGGTGCAACCACCCCACCCTTAAGAACCAAAAGCTGCAGTCTTCTAAAGTACTTATAGAGGGTGCAGCAGGTCAGAGTGTCCCCTACTATGGTGTCCTGCACATTAACTTGAAAGCACTGGGGAAAGAGTTCGAAACTGTGCCTGCCTTTGTTGTCCCTGATACTGAGTTTCGCTCCTCTGTCCCTTTGCTTGTGGGAACAAATGTCATCCGTGCCTCCAGGAGTCACCTCAAAGCAGCCTACGGCCAGCAGTTTCTTCATAGGGCTAAGGAAAACCACCCCGAGTGGTACACCGCTCTACTGGAGATAGACAACACTGACTGTGGTGCAACGAATGACATGGTGGGCCCTGCTGTGTATACTGGCCGTAAGATACGGATTCCCGCAGGAAAAGAAAGAGACTTAAGGTGTGAGGTAAGAGCTGGCCCATATCGAAAGACTTATACTGCCCTGATTGAAAGCAACTCCTCCTTGCAGCTTCCCCAGAACCTCCTGGTTGCCAAAGTGTGTGCTGACGTAAAGAGAGGCTGTGCCCCTGTCAGAGTGATGAACCTGTCCCAGCATGCTATTGTGATCAAGCCATTCACACACCTGGCCAATGCATTCCTGGTGGACCATATTGTGGAATTTCCAAACAACAAGGAGAGTGGCGGTCACAGTGATGGTACTAAGAAGGCATGCCAGAGTCTGGACCATGTAGTGGCAAGTTGTAAGGTAGACTTAAGTGAAGCAGCAGTCGAAAATGAGCACCAGCGCTCACTCCTTAATGATCTGGTGGAGAGGAATGCAGGTGTTTTCTCCCAGCATCCCTTGGACTATGGCCACACTAAAACAGTGCAGCACGACATACCCCTGGTTGACCCTAAACCCTTTCGACTCCCATACCGCAAGATTCCGCCTTCGCAGTGGCAAGACGTGAGGAAGCTGTTGACAGAGATGGAGGCAACAGGAGTCATCAGGCCCAGTAAGAGTCCATATGCTTCCCCAGTGGTGATTGTCACAAAGAAAGATGGATCGTTAAGGTTGTGCGTTGACTACAGGAAGCTAAACTCATACAGCACGAGAGATGCCTTCCCCTTGCCCAGAATAGAGGAGGCTCTGGAAGCCCTGGGCCAAGCAAAGTACTTCTCCACACTTGACCTCACATCTGGTTACTGGCAGGTGGAAGTGGCAGAGCAAGACAAGCACAAGACTGCATTCAGCACCCCCATGGGACTGTTTGAGGCCAACAGAATGCCTTTTGGGCTGCAGAATGCCCCGTCCACCTTCCAGAGGCTTATGCCATGCTGCTTCGGGGATTTGAACTTCACCCACCTCCTGATCTATCTTGATGACCTCATCATTTTCTCCAAAAGCTTTGACGAACACCTGGAGAGGTTGCAGCTAGTGTTCGACAGGCTTCAGGAACATGGCCTGAAGTTGAAGCCCTCCAAATGCCATCTTGTGAGGAAAGAGGTGCAGTACTTGGGTCATTTGGTCTCTGCGGAGGGGATCAAGACAGACCCAGAGAAGATCAACAGGGTTAAGGACTGGGAGAGGCCCACAAACCGGAAAGAAGTGCTGCAGTTCTTGGGGTTCGCCGGATATTACAGACGGTACGTGGAAGGATACTCAAGTGTTGCTGCTCCCTTATACCGCCTCACATCTGGTGACCCCAGAAAGAAAGTAAGAGGCAAGAAAAGTTTGGGTCCTGAACCACCCTTTTTGTGGACTACAGAGAGTGAGGAAGCCTTTCAGTCCCTAAGACAAAGGTTGACAACTGCTCCAGTGCTGGCCTATCCAGATTACAGCCAGCCTTTTATGCTTCAGACTGATGCTTCGGGAGAAGGGCTTGGTGCGGTCTTGGCTCAATTCCAGGGTGGAACCGAGAGAGTCATAGCCTATGCGAGCAGAGGCTTGAGCCCAGCTGAGTCGAGGTATCCTGCGCACAAACTGGAGTTTCTTGCTCTGAAGTGGGCCGTGACGGACAAGTTTTATGACCACCTATATGGGCGTCCATTCTCTGTCCAAACAGACAACAACCCACTAAAATATGTGATGTCCTCGGCGAAGCTGGATGCAACAGGCCAGCGGTGGGTGTCTCGACTTTCTGCGTTCGACTTTGACATTCAGTATCGTAGGGGACGGAGTAACGCAAATGCTGACGCTCTCTCCCGTATGTCCAACCAGGAGGTCACGCAGGTCCTACAAACCTGCCCTCTGCGAGTAACAACCAGAGAGAAGGAGCGCATAGAGGCCCAGCCCACCCAAGAATCAGGCAGTTCTCCCAGTAAGAACGCTGCTACAGTGAAGCCTAAACCACCAAACCCTCAACCGCCCATGTCTAATGAGCCCTATAAGGAGGTGGGGACAGAATCGCTGCCTGCCATGACAAAACAGGAGATCCGTGTGGGTCAGAAAGAGGACCCTGTCATTGGCCCAGTCTTGCACTTTAAGGCCCTAAACCAAAAACCAAATCACAGCGACAGAATAAGTGGTGGTGGGCAAGTGTGCCTTCTTTTAAAAGAGTGGAGGAGAGTGGTGATAAGGGACGGTATCATGTATCGCCGCATCCAAGACGGCCAAAGGGGAGTAGTGGAGCAGTTGGTATTGCCAGAGAAGCTGCGCGCAACAGTCAAGACTGCTCTCCACGATGACTCAGGGCATCTAGGATTTGAGAGGACGTTGCAGATGATAAGAGAGAGATTCTACTGGCCAAGAATGTTCCAGGACATCAAGGCTTGGTGTGAGCAGTGTGAGAGGTGCTGTCTCAGGAAGACTCCAACTGCAGGCCTCAGGGCTCCCCTGGTCAGTATCCACAGCAGTACCCCCATGGAACTTGTGTGTGTGGACTTTTTGTCCCTGGAGAAGTCAAAGGGTGGCATTGAGAATGTGCTCGTGGTTACAGACCACTTTTCCCGCTACGCACAGGCCTACCCGACAAAAGACCAAAAGGCCTGCACAGTGGCCAGAGTTCTGTGGAGAAACTACTTCTGCCGGTTTGGTTTCCCTCAAAAGCTTCATGCAGATCAAGGGCACAACTTTGAAAGTGCTATTGTTAAGGAGCTTTGCAAGTGTACGGGCATCACTAAAACCCACACAACCCCTTACCACCCCCAGGGCAATGGGACCACCGAAAGGTTCAATCGCACCCTCATGAACATGCTGGGGACGTTGGAGCCTCACTTAAAGCCCAGCTGGCATGAGCATGTCGACGCAATGACACATGCCTATAACTGCACGCAGCACGATTCCACTGGGTACACACCATACTACCTGATGTTCGGTAGACATCCCAGGCTCCCAGTTGACCTGGTCTTCGGGCTTTCTATCCAATGAGCCATGCGAGTACAGTGAATATGTGCAAACTCTGCATGACAGTCTGTCAGAGGCCTATGCCCAGGCTAATCAGACTTCTCGGCATGCTAAGGCACAACAGAAAAAGCACTATGACAAGAAAACTAAGGGTCAAGATTTCAAACCAGGGGATAGAGTTCTCATCAAAGTGTGTCATGTGGAGGGTCGGCAGAAGCTTGGAGACAAATGGGAGTCACGTCCATACATTGTGGTGAAGAAACAGCCCAGCACACCTGTGTATGTGTTGCGTTTAGAAGATGGTGAAAGGGAGAGAGTGGTACACCGCAACCTCCTCACACAGTGTATGTTCCTTCCAGTGGAGCAGGCTGGTGAAGTGACAGGAGAAGAGGTTGAGTTGGATACAACAGAGGACGAGGAAATGGATGATACAGAGGATGTTGTGGAGACAGTTCTACCTGGGACAACAGACGGGCAGGGTGAGCACCCACACATGGAGGAAGACAATGACGAGGAAGAGGATTTGGATGACGGACAAATGGATCAAGGAGAGGGGGAAAATACAAGTACTAGCGATGTCAAATCGCCTGACAAGACCAGTGCTAGGAGGAACCCACAGGGGAACCGACGTCCACCGAAAAAGTTATCTTATGAGACACATGTCTTGATGGCAGAAGAGGACCGGAGAAGGAGAGAAAGGGGATGGGAGTTGTGGCAAAGGGCCAAAACGAGAAGAGCAGCAAGGCTTATGTAAAATAGCAAAGCCATATCTAGAGAGGGCCCTTGGTGCACATACATTCTCTATGCAAGACAAATAGTCATCACATTAGTTTTTAATGTCTTGTTTCTGTGCATAGCTATATTTGTTCTGTTTTACTTGTCCTGATGGCTGGGACGCCATCAAGTAGAGTAGGGGTAGATGTAAGGTTGTTACCTAGAAAGGCCACTGTGTGGCACTTTCTTACTGCAAGTTTTATGATATGCCCCTTATGAGCCACCGTAGTTTAGGCGTGTTCCCTGCGCTGGCGCGAATTGTACAATATGTTCCGTTTCTTGAATACAAGGCCTGTTACAAGGACGTCATATGAAGAGTGCCACTGCTGGGGAATAAACTGCCAGTCGCTTCCACAATCAGAACTTCTGTGTCCTGCGGTCCTTCTCTACCCATCACATCAATCAAACACAACGCAGAGTCCCAGGGTTTATAGAGAGGCAGCGGGACATTTGGGTTACATATACATCCCATTTACACCATGTATAAATCCCTCAAAAGAAAGGTTTTTCAGATGAAAATAGAGATTAATTCTGCACAGACAGATGGATTTGCGTTCACTGTCGACAATGTACTCTATGCTTAATATGTGATGGGAAATGACCAAACAACATAAAACTAGAGAGTGTACCATTTCTGGGGACATTGTGAGTTTTTTTGCAGCTGCTCAGCTGGCCATAAAGTCCTGGGGTCTCATTTATAAAACTGCGCGTAGGATTGTTTCTGAAAGTGTACGTACGCCCAACAGCCAAAAAATCAGATAATAAAACTGTGCATACCATGGATCTGTTATATTAAACTGGATACTGGGTCGCCTCTCAGCAGACACGTAGATCTATCCCAGTGGCCACTTGTGGTATTGCAACATAAAATCCCATGGGGCCCAGAAAGCATTTTTCCCATAGACCGTAATAGTAAAACAGAAGCCTGTAAAAAGGTTCTCAGGACACCTCCAGCTGTAACCACTATTAATTGCTAATCTTTTTATTCCCTTTTTTTTTAAGTCATAGACTTTTAAACCGTCAAAACGCCAGAAAAGCCCCCCCAAAGTCCCATTTCCATGGTGACGTCACAGCTGTGTGCGTGAGCGTGAGCCCGCTGTGTCTCAGGAACATCACACTGATCACCCACACCGCAAGTCTGTTGTTTTTGTTTTGGTATTATATTAGATTAGATTCAACTTTAATGTCATTACACAGGTACAAATACAGGGTAACAAAATACAGTTAGCATCCAACCAGAAGTGCAAAACAGTTATTACAACAGAATATAATTGTAATTGTATACTCAGAATATACACAATATGAACAGTATAATCAGAATATACAGGGTATGTACAGATTAAAGTGATTTAAGACAAATGTACAGCTGTATTGTACAAGATGCTACAGTATTTAACAGAATTTACAGAGTTGCATGTATGTACAGTTAGTGCAAATGATGCAATGTGCAGATGTGCAAAATAAACAGATAGTGCAAATAGTGTTTTGCTCATTCTCATTGCTCCAGGGCATGAGGGGAGGCCCCAGAGCATCATGGGGGGTGACTTAACTGTGCATGGCTTGTGCAGTCCATAACGCCTGTCGAAGTAAACCCGGAAGTCAGAAATGTTTTAGGCGTATGCGCCAGGAGAGCAACTTCATTGAAATCAACGGCCGCCATTTTTGGTCTGGTATACAGTTTAATATAAGATCCATGGTGCATATGCACACCTCTTTCAAAGTGCCCTTTATAAACCACAGATTACCCACAAGTGTGTGTACATGAATTAGCATACTACCCCGCCCTGAACAAGCCAACATGACCACAGCATGCGATTGTTCTTCACGGTGAATCACGGGGAAAAAAAAGCTGGGGGAAATTCTCAGCCACAGAAATTGAAGTAGGCGAGGTGTGGTAAATTAATTAATTCAATAAAAATATAGGTTGCGCTATTGTCAAAGACAACACACCCTAATAATGCTTAAAGACATTTGCAGAGCAAACACGCAGCATTAAGATTAGATTAGATTCAACTTTATTGTCATTACACAGGTACAAGTACAGGGTAACAAAATACAGTTATTAAAACATAATATAACAGTACACTCAGAATATACACAGTATGTACAGTATAATCAGAATATACAGATCAAAGTGATTTGGTGGCGACAAATGTACAGCTGTATTGTACAAGATGTTACAGTATTTTTACAGAATTTACAGAGTTGTATGTGTTAAAAGCCAGGGACGGGTGAACCCAGGTGCGGACAGAGACAAGGAGGCGGATGAATGAAGGTTAACCGGTTTATTATAGGGAGGTTGGTTTGTTTGACAGGACTGGAACCAGGGCTGGATTTGGTAGAGCAGGCAGTGAAACAGGCTGGCGGTCGAGTAGTCAGGTAATGGAGCAGGCAGGCGGCGGAGCAGGCAGGCAATGGAGCAGGCAGCAGGGGCGGATCTAGAAAATTTTACATCGGGGGGCAAAGGGGTGGCAAGAGGTCTTGGCAGGGGGTCTTGGGACAACAGTACGTGGGAAGAACACACCCCCACCTCTTGTGTTGATGCTTATTAAAAAACCTGCTCCGAAGCACACGCTCAAATCAGCCGCTCCCGAAAAATGGCCAAACTAAAAATAGACAACAGAAGCTTTCAAGACAGATGGGAGACAGACTACATGTTCATCATGGTAAAGGACAAACCTGTCTGTCTTGTATGTGGCGCCAACGTGTCTGTATCAAAAGAATATAACATACGACGACACTATGAAACAAGGCATCATGACAAGTATAAGGATCTGAACGCAAATGAGAGACTAAAGAAGGTGGAAGAGTTGAAAAAAGGTCTGATGTCACGGCAAACTATGTTCACCAAAGCAAAATCCAAAAGTGAGGCTGCAGTAAAGGCTAGTTTTATTGTGGCGCAGGAGATCGCCCGGCCCTTTAATGAGGGAGAATTTATAAAAATGTGCATGGTCAAAATTTGTGAGGTCGTTTGCCCGTAAAAAAACAGGCATTTTTAAATGTAAGCCTGAGCAGAAATACTGTAGCCGAGCGTGCATGTGAACTTGCCACCAATCTACAAGAACAGCTGATGAGAAAGGGAGAAGATTTTGTTGCATACTCACTTGCTGTGGACGAGAGCAGCGACACCTCCGATACAGCCCAGCTGCCAATCTTTATTCGTGGAGTGGACTTGAATCTTTGCGTTACAGAGGAACTTTTAGGACTAAAATCCATGCATGGCACAACAACAGGAAAATACATCTTTGAGGAGGTATCTAAATGTGTCGATGAAATGAAGCTGCCTTGGCATAAGCTTGTGGGACTGACCACTGATGGAGCACCCGCGATATGCGGTCAAAAGAGTAAATTGGTCGGCAGGATGCAAGAGAAGATGCGGGAAAAGCAGGCAGGTGAGCTTGCAGTTTACCACTGCATCATACACCAAGAGGCCTTGTGTTGCAAAGTTTTGAAAATGGATGACATTATGAGCACTGTAATGCAAGTAGTCAACTTCATAAAAGCAAAAGGTTTGAATCACCGTCAGTTCAAGTCTTTCCTAGAGGAGTTGGGTGCAGACCACAGTGACATGCCCTATCACACAGAGGTGAGGTGGCTGAGCCGAGGAAAAGTTGCGAAGAGATTTTTTGAACTGCGTGAGGAAATTTGTCTTTTCATGGAAAGCAAAGGGAAAGACACAACAGAGCTCAGGGATGAAAAGTTTCAATGTGAGCTTACATTTCTATGTGACATCATGAATCATCTCGACACGCTCAATCTGCAGCTTCAGGGGCGCGCGCACGTCATCACAGACATGTACAGCGCCATGAGGGCTTTTAGAACCAAGTTGCGCTTGTGGGAGAGTCAGGTGCAGCAGGGAAACCTGGCTCATTTTTTATGCTGCCAAGTCATGAAAGAGCAGATCGCTACCGCCATGATGCCTTTTGCACAGTTCGCTGAAAAACTCATTCTACAGTACTTGGCGCTGAGTTTACCCGACGATTTGCCGACTTTGAAGCCCAAAAATGTAGATTTGAACTTTTTAGCAACCCCTTTGCGTTTGATGTGAATAATGCACCAAGCAATCTCCAAATGGAGCTTATTGAGCTACAGTGTAATGACACGCTAAAGTCAAAGTATGACTCTGTCGGTGCTGCGCAATTTCCACCTTATCTCCCTGACACGCTGCCCGAACTCTGTGCCCAAGCTGCGCAAATGCTCTCTATGTTCGGCAGCACATATCTGTGCGAGCAACTGTTTTCGTTAATAAAAATGAACAAAACACCACATAGGAGTCGTCTCACTGATGAACACCTTCATTCAGTCCTGAGGATTGCCTCTGCGCAGAGCCTGACTCCAGAAATTGATGCACTTGCATGTAAAAAGCGGCAGTATCTGGCTTGGACCCATGTGCATCAGAGTAAATGGACAGTGAAAAAAACTAAACTGGATAAATATTATTTTATTTACTGAAGGCATGGTCTGTTCAAAGTTGAGAGTTTTTTAGGTGTTGGCCTTGATGGCCTGTGATGAAAATATTTAGGTTACAATTAAAATGAATAAATTTAAAGATATAGAGGCCTGATATTTATTTAAGTTTTTGTTTTTATTATTTTCTTACACCTGTTCTGGGTTCAGTATTTAAGCAAAAATTCAATTGTAATATATTAAAATGGTTAATACAGTAGTTTACTGTATCTCAAAGATAATAAACACATAAATAAATGAATAAAAAAATTGGTTTGGCCCTCGACAATGTTCTTCTTTTTAATTTTGGCCCTCTGTGAATTTGAGTTTGACACCCCTGCCCTAGCACCTTTCTAAAAACTACAAGGAGCCCTATGAAATTGAAGTCTATTTGAGAAAGTAATCCTCTTGCATCTACAGCTCTGTGTGGATTTGGCTCGTCGGAAATTTCCTCTAGCACCCTTATAACAGTCAGTCTGTTCATTAGGTTCTTACATGCATCATAGCGACAGGCCCATCGAGTGTCACTCAGTCTTTGTAGTTCCCGTGGTGCCCCACTGAACATGTCTCTCTGTACTTCAAGCCACTTATTGTGCGACCCTGACAAGAATGTATACAGTCTTTTCAGCATGGTGAAAAAACATGCAGCTTCTGGGACATGTTTAACACTATCAACAATAACCAGATTCAAACAATGTGCGCTGCAGTGTACATAAAATGCATATTTCGCAACTTCCTTTACTCTAGTTTGGACTCCAGAGCACCTGCCACTCATGACTGCAGCCCGTCGTAGCCTCGGCCCACCAGATTTGTTTTGTATTCAAGCCCATATTTTTCAAGTAATTAAATTATTTTGTCTGTTAAGCTGGCTGCATCCAAGTGCTCTGCTTTTTGATACTCAAGGAAGCTCTCCTGAACTACACCGTCATAATAATACCTGACAACCAAAGACATCTGCTCCTTCTTTTTAATGTCCTTGGTCTCATCTGCTAAAATAGAAAAGTGCTCACTTTCTTTGACCTCTTTTATAATGTCCTCTCTCACCATTTCGGCTAAACATTCTAAAATCTCATTTTGAGTGTTTTTGCATGTGTATTTAGCATTTCTGGGACCCTCTGTCAGCCGTCTTTTAATTAAGGCATCATGTTCACTCACAAGATCTAAAATCTCTAGGAAATTCCCCCTGTTGTTTGAGGTTGCTGATTCGTCATTGCCACGTTGGGAAATATTCTGAGTGGCTGTCAAAAGCAAAGTTTCAGCAAAAGTTTTAAAGTACTTTTGATTTTCAGTTATTTGTTTTTTATTTTCATCTCCTATCATTCCCAAGACAGAGTTATTTGACCTGGCCATTCTTTTGTACTCTCTCCATGCAATCATGTCATTCACATGTGTGTCTGATTTGGCATGTACATAGAACCCACTGTCTTTGGAAGTGGCCTTCTTCCAATTGGAATAGCCATTTTCTGTGGTGAACACACTGGGTTTTGATGCAAAATGTGCAAAATGTCTGCATGCAAAGCAATATGCTGCATCTTTAGACAGGGAATATTCAAACCATTGCCAAGAATTGTACCACTCTTTGTGGAAGCTTCTTTTTGTTGCTCCATGCTGAGTTTTCGGGAATGTCTTTACATCAGGCTGCTCTGGTGCGTCGCCTTTGCATTTTGATAGATCTACAAAATAAAGATAAAGGGGAGTGGCAATTAGAATTATTATTTAATGCGGTTTTACAGTTTTTCCTCTATTACAGCCTTTGTTTTACCTTTGGTTTGATCTTCATTACTGATACAATAAGAGTAATTATTTACATATACTACCACAATCTGACATACAGTATACAACATAAACCAATACAACCAATAAATAAAAACACTTTATATCAGACTGAGTTACATGACATACTATGCTACCGTAGGCTACTGTATGTATAGTAAGGACTCGGAGAATAGAAACATACCATGTGGTCCAACTGGGACTTCAGGACCCCCTGCCTCCCTGTCATCTTCCTCCTGATCACTCCCTCCCTCTGTCCCTCTTTGTGAAGCCTCCTCTTCATCCCTTACATTCATTTCTTCTCCTGCTTCTCCATCCTGTATTTCCTCATCTCCTTCTGTTGCCTTCTCCTGCCCTGATCCTGCTGCTCTCTCCAGCATATTGTCTCCTTTTTCGTTTCCCTCCTTCTCTTCCTCCTCTGCACTTCTCTGACTTTTCTTTGCAAAAAAGGTGCCAATATCCACACTTTTAGCTTTTCTTTTCATTTTCAACGCTGCTTGCCACTGTCTGTCTATACTCTGGCCTGCAAGAGTCACGATGTAAAAAGCACTGGTTAAAATCATTACTTTAAAATACACTGTAGTGCCATGTAGCCTACTACTTAATCACATCGTATTTTTTTATTTTCCCAATTTTTATAGTAGACCTACAGGATGCGACCTGGTTTAATTTGTGCAGCCTCATCATTGCTGTGATATGAGAGAGAAAGTGGATTTTGTAGGTAGGTATGTTACTAGCTAGCTGTAACCTGGTCTTAATATTCACTGCTTAGTGCTTATCATTACTGCTTTACTGTTGTTGTTGTTGTTGGCCCCACAAAGGACGTGCCGCCTAGCTTAATATTTAGCCAGGTCATTGTTATCAGCGCCCGCAATCTTGAAGACGAGTTTGTCCAGAACAATATAACCCATTCAAAACTTAATGTATGTGCTATTGCAGACGCTCACAATCGCCTTTAGCATAGGCCTAAATTTAATTAATAAAAAAGTGAATTTGAAGTTGAATCTGTCTGTGTGCTTGAACATTACCAGGGTTAGTAATGTTGTTTCAGTGCTTTGAGAGGCTGGTGGACAAAGTGGATTTTTTATTTTTTTTTTACAACATTTTTAAGGACACACCAGTTAGGGGGGCAGTTGGGGGGGCAAGGCTCTCAAGTGGGGGGGCGACTGCCCCCCCTTGCCCCCCCGTAGATCCGCCCCTGGCAGGCAGGCAGTGGAGCAGGCAAGTCTGGCAGGCTAGCGCTGTGCAGGGAAGGCAAAGGCAACAAGTCAGGCAGGCTAGCGCTGGGCAGAGCAGGCAAACTCTAGAAGCAAATGTAAGGCAGGAACATAACAAGAAGATAAGTCTAAACACATTACTCTAGCAAGTAATGGCTACGATCTGGCAGCATGTTCCTGGCAGGGCTGAGCAGAAGTAGGGATGGTGATTGCAGGATTGGTTGCAGCTGGTGCTTCCCGCTATGCTCCCGCACACCTGAAACCACTCCCCCTAGCACTGGAGACAGGAGGATTAACCCCTTCAGGGAAGCATGCAGATGCAGATGTAACAGTATGTGCAAATGATGCTATGAGCAGATGTGCAAAATGAACAGATGGTCCAAAATAACAACAGAAATTATGCAGATAGTGCAAATATAGGGTGGCGGGGGTTATATGGGGGGGCGGGGGTTATATAGGGAGCCGGGTTATATGGGGGGGGCGGGGGTTATATGGGGGGGCGGGGGTTATATAGGGGGCGGGGTTATATGAGGGGGCGGGGGTTATATGGGGGGGGCGGGGGTTATATAGGGAGCCGGGATATATGGGGGGGGCGGGGGTTATATAGGGGGCGGGGTTATACGGGGGGGGCGGGGGTTATATAGGGGGCGGGGGTTTGCGTGGGTGGAGTTCAGGGGTCTCATTTATAAAGGAGTGCGTAGAATTCTTACTAAAAGTGTGCGTACGCCCAAAAGCGAAAATTGGCATACGCACACAAAAATTCAGATTTATAAAACCGTGCGTACGCACACCTGTAGGCAATGCTCGCTTTATAAATCACAGCTTAACCACAAGTGTGCGTACGTGCGTAAGTATCATTGCACCCCGCCCTGAACACGCCCATTTTTTACCATAAATGGTCAATGCAAAGGACCTCATGAATGCTAATCTAGTATCATTCTCATGAACCTGGCAGGTGATTCTTCACGGTGAATCAAGGCAAACAAAAAACAACACAATAGTGCGACAGCGCCAAGTGGCAGAACCGGAGAAGAAGCGGTAACAACTGCAGTAGTAAATTCCGTGTTTATGTATCTTGCATGGCGATTAAAAACGAATTCTGATTCTGAAGTGTAATGAGTGTAGTGATTGCGCGGGAGCTTAACAACTGTATTTCCAGTTTTTGACATATGATGATATATGCACAGTATTAAAGAAATATATTTAGTTATACTTTGTGTTCTGTAGTTACATGCATTTCAGCCTCCTACACTGCGGTAAAAGAGCAATCTGATTGTGAGACAGACAGCGCTAAATATTGATTTAAAATTTGAGTTGCATTGTACAAGATGTGTATGGAACAATTATCATGCCATTCAAGCTCAAATAACACTGATGTATTTAATCTTCATTATAATCATAAATTGAGTCAATGTGTGTGAGGACAACAAAATACATAAATATTACGAGTAATCGCTTCTCCGACTTTTACTTTTTGCAGTATGCGTCTCCAATTCCCACTGTCTCCAAGAAGTGCGTAGGTTTACGGGAGGGTCATAGTTTGCGTGGAGGACCGCACATTTTACCGCCAAGTTAGTTTTTTATAAATCACTGACTTTGCGTGAAAACTGGCGTACGCACGTTTTCAGTCCCGTTTTATGCCTACGCAAGCTTTATAAATGAGACCCCAGGAGTGTCACAGTTTTGGGGAAGAAGCTGTTCCTCAGTCTGCCGGTCTTAGACCGGAGACTCCTGAGGCGCCTGCCGGAGGGCAGGAGGGCAAACAGTTTGTGGGCGGCGTGTGAGGAATCCTTCTAGATGCTGTGAGCTCTACGCAGACAGCGCTTCCTCTGAATGTCCTCGATGGATGAAAGAGTCCCAGTTATGCGTTGGGCAGTTTTCACTACCCACTGCAGTGCCTTGCACTCTGCGACTGTGGAGTTTCCATACCACACTGTAACATACTAGAAGTGCACCATGACAGCTGAGGACAGGTGGTGTCTCAGGAAAAAGAGACGCTTTAATGAAAAGTACAAACTAGATATGAATGAAAAAGCAGCTTCGGAACTTCAGCGGAAAGCTGATCAGAGCAAATACTTCACAACATGGGCGTCGTTAGCCCTGTTTTAGGGGGGCTGAAGCCCCCCCTAAATGTTCTTCAGCCCCCCTAAATAATTATCGGGATTATTATCGGGCCGCCGAAGAAACACGATAATTAATAGCAATATTTTATTTCGAAAAATTACCGGATGCTCTCGGTTAAATGTCGGTCACTTGAGCGTCAAAAATGTAACCCACAAGTTCGAAAACGAGTGAAAAACGGATGTCTATGGGAATCGCTGGCTCGCATCGGACTGCGGTGCGACTACCACCCCCCCCCCCCCCCCCCCCCCCCCCCCGTCGACAGAAAATGCCAGGGGCTAAGCCCCCCCTTTCTTTCAATCCTAGAAACGTCCCTGCTTCACAAAGAGTTGCAACTAACTACTGCTGCTAGATTTGTGGCTGTTAGTTGGTTGTTTCCCTTCATAATAACAACAAACTGTAACCTGTTTCTTTTTGAGGTTATCTAATTAATTTATTAATTGTTGAAGTTATTCAACAAACTATAGTTATTTATGTGCATGTATATATACATATATTGTATGTAGAAGTTATCTTTATTTTAGGGGTCAAACGGCTTTGACTACAGATCCATTTTTGTTAGTGGGGGAAGAAGAAATATCCCTTATTAGTCCCCTAATGGGGAACTTTCACAGGCACATATTCAATGTATTGACCGGGATCTGAACCCCTATCAGGAATGAAACCCAGATCTTCTGCATATGGTAGGCAAGAATCCTACCACTGAACCATCGGCGCTGCCCAGGTGGAAAGGGCTCTTTAGATAGAAAAAGTGAAGACAAGATAAGATAAACCCAGGGGGGAAATTGCAGTTCACAACAGCAGCAGGGTAAAGTACAGCACACAGAGTTGCAGGATAATAATAATAAGGGGGCCACGATATAGTACTGTATAAAAAATTAAATAAGATAAATTATAAATAAAAAATAATTAAGTCAAGTACACGGTTAAGTGAGTGGTTCCCGTCATGACATATAGACATGTAAAAACTTATTGCACTTAAGGAATATTACAGGGTATTGCACGTAATGTACGTATGAAGAACAAAACCACCATGGGGAATATTGCACGTTGCAGACCCCTTTTCTGAAAGGTATGTATTTTAGGATGGGTGTATGTTTGAGTGTGTCCCGGGAAGGTGTTTATCTCTAGGTGTGTGTGTTCCCGAGGATGTGTATCTTAGGTGTGTCAGTGTGTTTCAGATGACCCTGAGGTACGTGCTCGCTGTGCTCTGGACGGCAGTCTGGTTCTGACCTGCTCTGTCCAATCAGAAGACAACATTTACTTAAGGTGGGTTGGACCCAATGCTCCGACCAATCAGAGAATGACACCTACGTCGAAGCTGACCCTGTACCTACCCAGCATGAAGGAGGACATCACCTGCGAAGTGGAAAGCAAACTGAGGTCCTCTCTGCTCCCGGTGGACTGCAGAGGTACTGCACCCACAGTCCCGTCAACGCTTGAATGTGTTGATTTAGCACATGCTTGTTCGTGTTAAGATGTTGATGTGGGTTTGGGGGGCCGGGGTGTCACCCAGTCATCCAGGTTATATTCATAATTTATACACCTGGGTATCCAGGTTGTAATAGTCATGTATTCACCCAGTAGTCCAGGTTGTAATACTGTAGTAATGTAATCACCCAGTAATCGAGGACGTAATAATGTAATAAAGTATTCACTTAGTAATCCAGGTTGTAATAATGTATTCACTCGGTAATCTGGGTCGTAATACGTAATTTATAAAAAAAATTATAATGTATTTATCCGGTAATCCATTTTGTATTCACTGTATACTGTAATAATGTATTCACTTGGTCATCCAGGTCGTGTCGCACTAATAGTGGTGGTGGTAGTGTTCACCCTGAGTTTTTTGACTCTGGTCCTGCTACAGCTGAGGACCACCTGCAACAGGGCTCCCCTCACTGGTGAGACCGCCTGCCCTCCTCCTCACCTTACACACTGCCCGCTCCTACTTCCTCCACAACCTTGCTGTCCTCCCCACTCTCTCTGTCTCCCTCTCTCCTCACTTCATCCTCTTTCTCTCCATTTTCTTATTCCCTCTCCTCCTTGCTCCCTGTCTTTCCCTCTCTTCCCTCCTCTCCCCTTCCACACTCTCCTTGACATCGCTCTCCACATCTCTTCCTTGTTCTCACACCTCCTCCTTTTTCCACTTGTCTCCACCCTTCTCCTCCTCCTCATTTACCTCTCTCCTCTCTGTGTCCTCTCTCTCTCTTCTTTCCGCTCTCCATAGCCAGAGAGGGATTCAATGTCTGGGTCTAACCTCTGCTTTCTCTTTGACAGCGGGAGAGGACAGTTTGTACATGGACATGCGCGCTCACCAGAAGCCCACGCAGATGACTAGCGTCCGCCCAGGTAAAGACCCCAAACAGCCCCCAAACAGCCGCATGACCAAAACGAAGATCAGAGCAACGTTTCTGACATCCAGACCAGTCCAAGAATTTCACTGAACATAAAAAGCTGCACTTCATGCTCAGTGGACCACATTCAGTCACGTACGCGTAGTATAGCATAGCTCACCTGGAGGGAAGTTAGGTGGCTGAGTGGTTGGGCAGTTGAGCTAGTAATCAGCCATTACCTGGTTCGAACCTCGGCTGCACCAACATGACGTTGTGTCTTGGGCAAGGCACTTAAACCTACTTGCCTCAGGAGGAAAGTCCTTGTACTTGCTGTAAGTCTCTCTGAATAAGCATGTCTGCTAAATGACTACATGTAAATGTGTGTGTGCACGTGTGTGTCCTGCTGTAGAGTCCTGCTACATCCTAATGAAGACTGGGGTTCTTCCGCAGAGAGACATAGCGAACACCTCTGGCAATGGTAGGCCACGCACTAACACATTCTGAAAGGACAGACATTGTTTTAACTATTTCAGTGGTCAGAGTCAAGGAGCAGTCTTGTGTTTTATACTTTTAGACTTGAGTGCTGTACTGTACTTTGCTGTTGCAACCTGCAATTTCCCCACTGCAGGACAAATAAAGGATTATTTTATCTTCAACAAGAGCATCAAGTCCCTCATGGCTCTTATTGAGGGACTTGTTGTTGTTGTCCAGTTCTAACCGATTTGAAATTCTTGTACTTGCTGTGAGGTATATTAATATTACTTGCTTTCTTACAGGTACACTGTTGCACGTTTGAGGTTCATGTTATTTAATTGTAAATAGTTTAACAGATTGCGCTTGTTTTTCTTCCGATTGGCACCTGTTTAGTTTCCCACAATGTATGTTTCATAATCTAACTACCTGCAATGTTTAGGACTATCATGTTGTTATGATCAGTGACCGATGCTCTTTTCTGAAGCTCTCTCTTTTTGAAGTGGCTTTGCATAAAAGCGTCCGCTAAAAGAATAAATCTTATTTACCAGGCAAAGTGCACAATAATCAGGTCTCAAACACCATGTGACGAAAACATCTCACCTACAGGATTACATTTAGTCATTTAGCAGAAGCTCTTATGTAAAGCGTCTTACAGCAAGTACAGGGACATTCCCCCTGAGGCAAGTAGGGTGAAGTGACTTGCCCAAGGACACAACGTCATGTTGCCTCAGCTGGGAATCCAACTGGCAATCTTCTGATCACTAGCATCATCACCGATGCCCTAGCCACTCAGCCACCTGACTCCCTCTGTACATAGTACAGAGCAGTGAACACACTGCACACACATATTTCAAGTCAAGTGATAGGAAACTCTTTCCTGCAGTGTCCTGTGGATCAGGGCCTGCTGCCCCTGAAGACCCAGCCGGAACACAGAGAACTTCTTCTGGAGAAGGTCCACAGGAGAACATCTACTGCTGATGGAATAGAACCCAGAGGTTTACTGGGAACAACGTCTACTGGGACAAGTAGAGAACGTTGGATAAAATAACGTATGCTGAAGTCTTGTTCGGGTCTTGTTTTATAAACCAACACTAACATATTTATATTTTTTGCACGCAGACAAGCCTAAAACAGCGTTTGGAGTAGCCTGATATATAATGAGATTTTCTATAGTCAGCCTAAGGATTTTTTTTTTCAAAGAGACCCAAGACTTTTTAGAGGTTTGAGAAAATGTGTTCAGATTCAGAATACTTTATTAATCCCGGGGTAAACTCCTTTGCAGCAACGGTAAACAGTCTAAAACATTTTTGGAACTTTGGAATCTACTTGTTAACTCTTCAACATTTATTTACCTCAACATGTGTTACTTGAAAGTAGATGTGGTTTCACTTTGGAAGGGAGTTCCTACAGAATAATTAGATACAAATAAAACCAAAAGATTGTTATCCATTTAAAATAGAAATAGAAAAGGGCCACATGCAAATTCTGCATTTTCACTTTTTCGCAAATTTATTCAATAACATTTGCTATCGATATTGCCATTCAGACGTGTGGTCCTTTTGTGGCCTATTTATTTCCAACATTGTTCTCCGAAGAACCTCTATTGGTGAACGGTCACTGAAGAGCAAACAGCATCTTGGGACCGTAGGATGTTAGTGTCAATGTCCACCAATAGGGGGAAGTGTTGTTGTGTGATAGTCGGGAATCTTGTTCCCCAAGGCCACAGGTGTATCAGAATTAGAATTGGTTATATTAAAAGTAGGCAAGTACAGTAAACCAACTGTTTTTGAAGAATAAACCCTCTCATCTATCAGTTTGCTCACAACACACTTGCCAGGAATGAATAACTGGGCAGCATTACTGTACATTTTTTTTTGTTTGTTTACAATCCTTTTAAGCTTTTTTTCAATGCTTATAATATCTTTTCAAACCTTTTAATAGAGTTCTATGCAGTATACTAACAGCAGTCTATGTCAGCTAAACTGTGGATCATTTATCATTGATTGGGCACAAAATACGTGAATTGACTTCCAAATCTTTACACAAACACCACCAAAACTTTACGTACCCACAAACCCATTTGAACCTATTAAAATGTGGGACCAATTGTAGAAGACAGGGTTGCCTAGTATTGTGTCAGAGTACATTTACATGTACTGTTTTTTTTGGGACTATAAGTCACACTTTTTTCCATGGTTTGGCTGGTCCTGCGACTTACTCTTTTGAATTATTTTTATATATAAAAATTATTATATATCAAAATGAAATGTCTGTTCTTGGTCTCTGGTTTATAGAATACATCCCCCCCCAAACATGTGACATAGTCCTGTGCAACTGGGTTTTTTCTTCTTCTTCATTATGCATTTTTTGGCTGGTGCGACTTAAACTCCGGAGCGACTTATAGTTCGGAAAATACGGTAGTAATTTAGCAGACACTCTGATAAGTAAATAATTATTCATTTAGCAGACGCTTTTATCCAAAGCGATTTACAGCAAGTACAGGGACAATCCCCCTGAGGCAAGTAGGGTGAAGTGCCTTGCCCAAGGACATCAGGTTACCACAGCCAGGATTCAAACTCGCAACATTCTGATCACTAGCCCAACGCCTTAACCGCTCAGCCACCTGACTGCCTTGTTTAATCTGTGTTGAAGAATATACACACATATTTGTCAACATGTCATTTTGCTGTATATTGAACCATGACTGATTTGTTCCTGTGAGATATACTGCAGTGAATTTTAAACAGTAAACAGGTGTCATTCTTGTTTGGTAAAAATGTTTGACAAAAGATAACCTTGTGTAATGTTACCGGTTGCTAATGTTTTAGTTGAATGTTTTACGGGTAATAAACTGTGATTGTTGGATGACAACCATTGCATGCGTTGTGGATGAATTAGTTGATATGACACATGTATGAAGTGTATTTTGGTTGATTTAGTGCATTTTTAATTGGAAAATAAATGCTGTGCTAAGCTAAAAGGTAGATTTGAAAAAACTGCATTACATTAAAACCTGCCCAAAGTATTGAAAAACAGGTTGTAGCAATTTGAGACAAAATGTAAATAACCTTGGTTATATTGTATTGCGAGGTACTGTAAAATTAAATATTCTAGAAATTGTCATTCTAGTAATGATCGTTCAGGTTTTAAAATTTTAAATATATATGTGTTTGATATGAACAGCAGAGGCAGAAAAATATACAGGATCATTAAAAAATGGCAGTTAAATTGTAAATGTATTCCAAATTAATTTGGAAATGATTAATTTGAGAACATGGTCATTTAAAAGTATTGTATTTTATTGTGTCAAATAATAATTCACTTTTTATAGTAAGCAAATATAAAAAAATATATTTGTTTACTTTAAAAGGTGAATATCATAAATAGCCAACAGTCTTTGTTTAATGTATTCCTTAGTAGAATTCATAAATGTATCATTATCCTAACGAATGAACATAAATTATGTTATCAGAAATCCATTCATTAATTTATTAAGTAATTCTACATAAATAAATCACAATTTTACCACAAAATGACAGTCAGAGTAAAGTAATGTATTAATAAGTGATATTAAATATTCATTCAGAGCACACAGACAGAATTTTTCTTGGGAGATAATAATTAATAAACTGGTTATGGATACGCATAAATATTGTAAAGTATACACATTAATATGTTTTTGGAATTGTAATTACAGTGTCAATATCTGTTAAAGAAATGTACCACTGAATATGATGTTTTATGTTTACTTTCATTTCAAAGTTCACCTGTCAGGGCCAAGAGCAAGTTTTGAAAGGCAGTTATTCTGCCAAGGAAATTGACCCTAGACCAAACTTCCTCCTGGCGTCAGCTGACAATCTGCGAAAAGCCCCACACTGCGAGTCACTTAGCATTTGACACAGCAACAACAGAACCCTGGAGTAGACCCACGCCTAACGACGGCCCTGCCATATGGACTTACGGTCATGTAAGCAAGCATAATCAGGAAAGTGTTTGGCAACAACAGAGTCAACGCCAACGTTGGGTATCTAAACTGCTTCTGCATAAATAAAATCCATGTAATGTCATTATATGGATATGTGTAATACATGTATATATGTGTAATCAATGTTGAAAAATATACACGCATTATTTGGTTTCCCTTTGGCACTTGTTTGGTTTCCCACAATATATGCTTCATGTTCTGGCTACCCACAATGTTTAGGGCTATCTTGTTGTTATGATCAGTGACCAATGCTCTTTTGTAAAGCTCTCTCTTGGAAGTTGCTTTGTCTGCTAAATGAATACATGTAAATATTAAATAAAACTTTTTTTAAAACACAGGATATTTCCGTTGTGTGTTTTTAAGTGTGTGTTCTCCAGTGTTCGGGTTAGGGGCCCAGGGGCCTGAAGGATCACATACAAATGGTGTCAAGGTGAGATCATGCTCTAGTCTCCAGGGCCATAAAACCTCACAATCTTTACGACCCGCCATGATCAAACTTTCCATAAACTTCGACTTTATGGTGGGCCCGGGTTAATGGTTAAAGAGACAGGTGACAGGGAGAACATGGCGGGTTCTCCTCTGCTTTTATCTGGCCTTTCATTCCTCTTTCTCATGGGAAACTGGACTCAGGGCGAGGAAGGGAGATGCTGGACGTGTTCAGCTGTGAACTCTGTTACCTTGCTCTGCACTAGGAACGCACACCTCTAAACACCAACACTGTATATGTTCAGTACACACATCTACATTTAGTAGACACTCTTATCCAGAGAGACTTACAGCAAGTACAGGGACATTCCCCCTGAGGCAAGTAGGGTGAAGTGCCTTGCCCATGGACAAAACATTGTGTTGACACAGATGGGGTTCAAATTATATACTTAAGTGTATGTTGTAAACTGCATACATGATGCTCCTCACAACGAGGGATGAGGTGTTTCAGTGGCACATCAGTTCCACCATTAATCAAGAGGTTCAGATATCTGTTAAAGGCTTTTGCTAAATGAAGCTCTGCAGTCTGTGCATGTTGTCTTTGTCATAAACCAAACCCTTCATCACAAATTTCCATGTCATCGCCACACATCTAGGCCAAAGGACCTAACGCAGAGTAAAAACAAAGCAGGCGGTATCAAATTCACACCTCCTGTCAACGCCAACCTCCAATTTATGACGGTACCATGGTAGTAAATTAAAAACAGGTAAACAGAGCCCGCACATATTTTTGTTCATCATTCAGAGCTCCCAGAATACACAGACGCCTTTGTACGCAAGCGCTCAGACACGGGAGAAATGTGTTCTGCTTAATTGAATGCAATTAGATGTAGTTGAATCTCTTTTGACTAAAAGATGAAAACTGACTCAAGGATCTAACCACACCAATGAGAAGTTGTTATTAGTTGGAATTAATGTTGCTTGGAAAGATCAAAGTTATGGAACTACATGCAGTGTCGAAAATCATTCATGTACTCAATCATTATGTACTCAAAATGTCAAGTTTGGACATATTAGGATGGTACATATTCGGTCGTCTGCCTACCGTGCACATTCATGCACATTCATACACACTCACACGCTCATTCATACACACTAACGTATACACTTTCAGACAGGGATTACCGCACAGACATTCACACACACCCGCACACACGGGCATGCACACAAGCACTGCTTAGTCCTTATAGATCGTCAGAGCAAGTAGCCTTGACAATAAGGACCAATAACAACTTGTGTTCACTCAGATTACACTCAGATTGTTTTTTACTGCCCTGGGGAAACGCGTATGGGATTGCGGTGGCCTGCAAAGCCATTCTGAGGTGAACTCTCCATTCGGGCACTTCATTCAGTCGCCGTGGTGCTGGAACCAAGAGTAATACTAGTCTCAGTAAAACAATAAATATACCATAAACTCATAAAGAGCAAGATAATCCCACCAGACAGGGCATCTCTGAGTAGGAGGAGCTCCACTTGCGCCTGGCCGGCACCCCTCCTTTCGAGGCCTCCTGCTCCTCCTCCGCTGCTCAGCCGGACGCTTCCCATCACTTGTCATCTGGGTCGAAACGTTAGAATTCAAGGTCCCCTGAAATGTCGAGGGGTTGCAGGAGCGTTGCGGCTTGAGTTTTCTTCTTGTGGCAGCTTCTTCGACGGAGGAAAGTTTTTTTGTTTTTTTTGGGGGGGGGGGGAGGGTTGTTTTCGACGGAGAAGAGAAGGGACGAGAAGAGAGGAGGAAGGGGCCCACGAAAAGCATGGAGGACCAGGAACGGACACAGAAAAGAAGGGTGGGGGGCGCAAAGGTGACAGAGGAAGCGCTTTGATGTTCGCTTCTGAAGAGGAGCCTTGTGTCATGTAAGGAGGGATGTGCAAGAGGAACCGTGCAAATGAGGATCATTGATTTTTTTTTAAATCTTTGTCGATATCTGACTCATCTCTAGCTGCTTCCCGAAACTTCTACAACTTAAAACTCATGTATGCTACCAGTCAAAACTTTGGATGCAACCTCCTGTTCAGATGAATGGGAAAATGTGTCCAAACTTTTAATGTATGTAGATAATCTATTGTCCATCTTAATATACTTGAAACATATCTACCTCTATCTGCATCTCAGATCTCAAAACTATCATTTACATGTAATCCTTTAGCAGATGATCGGGAGGTTGTGAGATTGAACCCTGGCTGTGGCTATGTGGTGTTGTGTCCTTGGGCAAGGCACTTCACCCTATACTTGCTTCAGGGAGAATGTGCCTGTACATACAGTAAGTCGCTTTGGATAAAAGCGTCTAAATAAATATGCTAAATAAATCAATGTAAATGTAACTGCACCACATGACTCGATCGCATCTCACATAGAAACAAATCTCTTTTTCACACAGACATGTGTGATGATGTTGGGTGCTACTTTTTGGTCGTTGGTCTGGTGTACATATCGTTCTGTGAACACTGTCCGAAACGCCACTACTTCCTCTGTAATATAATTGCTAGCTCAGTTAAACTAGGAAGCAGTGAACAGCTTCCTCCGCACTGCCGCACGTTGAGCTGTGCCATCCCAGCCTGTCACGTGACTCCTCGCCAACCCAGTGCCTCACATGACGCTCCATCCCGCTGTGTCGTACTGTCAGTCCCGGAGCCGCTTTGGCTCAGCTTTCCCACCAATAACTCCCACACCTCCCTGTCCTTAAACATCTCAATCAGCTCATTAAAGTCAAGCTCCTATTTGTCTAGAAGGTTTTGCAGCAGTATTGACCCAGCCGAGTTCCAAGCAGGCTGTGAACCAGATAAAGTGATGATGAGAGCGGGCGAGGCTGTTTCTGAGAAGACCTTGCCGAGACGATGATCACTCCTTCTGTATCCATATTTGTGTTGGTCATCCATGTTCATGGCTCGAAAGGAACCACAACGTTTTAGGATTTTATAAAGGATACGCCTACATCAATGTGCAGCTGGGTTGTTTAAGAGGAAGTCATGTGGTGCAGTCGGTTAGGGTGTCAGGCTGGTAATCAGAAGGTCCCTGGGTTGAACCCCGGCTTTGTCAACATGATGTTGTGTCCTTGGGCAAGGTGCTTCATCCTACTTACCTCAAGGGGAATGCCTCTGTACTTGCTGTGAGTTGCTTTGGATATAAGTGTCTGCTAAATGTAAGAGTATGTATTTCTGAATCGAAGTACTGTCATGACGAAGGGCAGAACGTATTTCTTAATGTGGTTCTTGAAGTCAGTCTTATCTTAATACATTGAATAATGTTTTATAATAACATTGTGCAGATTCTGACAAACCGTTATGTGGCTTCACATAACGATCGACAGTGCAAGGAAAGCAGATGTTCAAACAGCCAGCTCGTTCTATCAAACCAAGTCAAATCTTTGTTGTCCATCTTTCTGGCAGATTTCCGTGATCTTAACAGGAGGGTACCTAGGACGTTGTATGTGTAACCTGACTTGTGTTACTACAGTGCCTGTACTGTAGCCCTGCCTTTAGTCACACATGTGTGCCTACAATGCCTGCAGCAAGTGCTTTGCTGTGGCGAGGTGTTAAGTCTGAGTCCCTGGGAGCAAAACACCTACTACACTCACACACAAGAACACACACAGTCTTGGTCTTTCTCACACCTCGCACTTACCCCCAATTTATTCTAGTACCAGTCCTAGTGTAAGTCTCAGTCTCAGTCTTAGTCTAGTCTCGGTCTAGTGTAGTCTCAGTCTTGGTCTAGTCATGGTGTAGTGTAGTATTAGTCTTAGTCTAGTGTGATCTCAGTCTTGGTCTAGTCCTGGTCTAGTGTAGTTTCAGTTTTAGTCTAGTGTAGTCTCAGTCTTAGTCTAGTCCTGGTCTAGTGTAGTCTCAGTCTTGGTCTAGTCCTGGTCTAGTGTAGTTTCAGTTTTAGTCTAGTGTGATCTCAGTCTTAGTCTAGTCCTGGTCTAGTGTAGTCTCAGTCTTGGTCTAGTCCTGGTCTAGTGTAGTCTCAGTCTTAGTCTAGTGTGATCTCAGTCTTGGTCTAGTCCTGGTCTAGTGTAGTTTCAGTTTTAGTCTAGTGTAGTCTCAGTCTTAGTCTAGTCCTGGTCTAGTGTAGTCTCAGTCTTGGTCTAGTCCTGGTCTAGTGTAGTCTCAGTCTTAGTCCACCTGCATGTGGCTCTGCCTGTGACCCTAAGATACTTGGGGTCCCACCAGCCCAGCTTTATGCAAGGCCTGCGGTTAGGAATCTATGTCCGCTGTGGTTTCACATAATGCAGACACTAATGTGACTTTCCCTAACGACTGCTGGTGCTATTTAGGGTTAGCTATGGTGGGTTAGAGTTAGCTAGCATGTGTTATAGTTAGCTGGCATGGGTTACAGTTAGCTAGGGTGGGTTAAAGTTATCTAGGGTATGTTAGGGTTATCTTGGGTGGCTTAGGGTTAATTAACGTGGGAAGGAAGGCAGATTTTGTTTTTGTCCACTGTGATATCAGTTTACAGTAGCAATCTCCCACTTTACCTGTGTGTGTGTTTGTGTGTGAATGTGTGTGTGAAAGAGAGAGAGAGAGATAGAGAACGAGAGAGAGAACAAGGAAGAGAGAGAGTGTATGTGTGTGTCGTCTACATTAGAGAACAGAGGGCTCATAAACCTCAGTCAGCCATAATGGCCACCCTGGTCTTACATCTGCTCTCCTTTGCTTTCTCACACATACACACAGGCATGCACACACACACACACGGGCACACACATTTAAAGGGACACAACACACACACACACACACACAGAAACATAGAGAGAGAGAAAGAGGGAAAGACAGAGAAGGGGAATGTGTGTGTGTGTAGGCCATTGTTGCCTACTGGCTCCTTAGCCTGATTAACAATGGCTCATAAAACGGTACGACCTCAAAGAGACTGAGCTCACGTCCTGTGCCCCTCCCTCCCGCCTGCGCTTCAAAGGCTGGGCCACAGGAAGTTGGAGCATCGCCTGTCAGCACCACGTTATATATGACAACACACACAGTATCTGCTCCCTCTGGTCAGGTCGGACTGCGGGCTGCAACGCTCTCTCTCTGTCTCTCTTTCGCTCTGTCTCTCTCTCTCTCTCTCTCTGCCTCTATGTCATTCTGTCTCTCTCTCTGCCTCTGTCTTCCTATATCTCTGCCTCTCTTTCTCATTGCCTCTGACACATTATATATTATTTCTCTTTAACTCCCTCTGCCTCTCTTTTGCAGACTCACTCTCTCAGTCTTTCTCGCTTCTTTCCTCTTTCGCTCTCATTATTTCTCTATTTATGGTTTTCTCCCATTCTCTTTCTGTCTCTCTGTCTCTTTCTCTCTTCATCCTTGTCTAGTTCAGTTCAGCCACACTGGTGAACATGTTCATCATGCTAAGAACTATGGAGACCATGCAAATGTCCAGCCTCTCTCCTGTTTATACTGGTGTTTACCCATAGTGCACCTGTGCCAGAGGCCGAGGATGTCGAGCGTTGCTGTGGCGAAGTGTGAACTCTGACACCCTGGGAAGGGGGCTGGGGGTGGCAGAACCTCCCCCCCCCCACACACACACACTCAAGCACACAAAATATCCATCTCTCTCACACTTCACACTTACCCCTACTTCTTCTAGTGACAGTCCTGATCTAGTGTTCAGATTCAGAATACTTTATTGATCCTGGGGGAAACTCAAGGGGTAAGGGTGTGAGGTAAAAGATTAGAACAGGGCACACAGGGATAGAGGGATGGGGGCAAATACGGTAAGTGAATCCACCCAGGGAGGGGGGGGGATAAATAGTGTAGTCTCAGGCTCAGTCTAGTCCTTGTTTAGTGTAGACCCAGTCTAATTCTAGGCCTGGTCTAGTGTAGACACAGTTTTAGTCTAGTGCCCTTTCAGTCTTATTCCAATAATCCTGGTTCTATTCTAATCCCAGATCCAGTTCCAGTTAGAAATCCAGAAGGACTCTGCAAACTTCCTTTTGCTTCCTCATTGGTTAACCATTCACCTTTACAGCCAGGCTTCCAGAAAGGGGCAGGAGGGCACCTCGATCAGCCTCGAAACATGAACTTGCTGAGGGCCGCGGAGCTGCAATGTCATGAGGAAATCTGGAGGATCATTATCAGCAAGACAAAGGTTAATTACCTAGAGGAAAGGTGAGGTCTGTCACAAGGGGTACTGCTGCGCACCCAGTCGGCTGCTTTCACCTCAACATGCCTTGTTACACACATACAGCCATACATACGCACATGCGTATGTATGTATGTATGTATGTATGTATGTATGTATGTATGTATGTATGTATGTATGTATGTATGTATGTATGTATATCCAACATATATATATACAAGCACACATACAAATACACACACACATACAGACATGTATGCACTGAGTGAGAAAAACATGAATGTGATCCACTCACACGCATTATGCATGTTTCTGTTCATCGTAATTAAAAATTCGAATTTATTGTAAGCTTGACATATAGAGATTGGGTCTACTGGTTAGATAGGTGGGCCATCATGGCATCACCGAGACACACACACAGACAAACGCACACACACACCACATAACCTTTACACATACTCATTAACAGTGAGACTTGTAAGATATATAAGGGGTTATGCACTATTTATATCTAGATATTTAATACACAACCTGTTATATCATACACGTATTCTAACTGAACAACACTAAAAGGCTTCTCACAACTAATGGTATATGTCTTCACAAAATTAAATTTTGTATGAAAATGTCTGTGTATGCCATATACAAGTAAAAGTGTAAAGTGTATGCCATGTACCAGTATGTCCCAATGTACAACATTATATATCCATTCACACCAGTAGATACCAGTGTGTACCTGCTAGCATCATCATGTTCCTTTATACCAGTGTACACACATTATATGCCAATATGTACCAGTGTATACAATACCAGCACACACCTGTATTGAATATATTTGCATGTAACATAATGTCTTTGTGTATACTAAGATACACACAGGTGGCTGAGCGGTTAGGGAATTGGGCTGGTAACCAGAATGTTGCTGGATCAAACCCTGGTCATGCCAAATAGAGTTGTGTCCTTGGGCAAGGCACTTCACACTACCTGCCTCAAGGGGGAATGTCCCTGTACTTGCTGTAAGTTGCTCTGAACAAGAACATCTGCTAAAATGACTAAACGTAAACTTATTTACACTTACGCATGTACAAGTACTTACCTGTGTATACAATATACCAGAACACATTAGAATAGAATAGAATAGAATAGAATGCCCTTTATTGTCATTATACAATTGAACAACGACATTTGGAGACTTCTCCTAAAACAGTACCAGACGAACAGGTGCCAAAAAGACATACAAATACATTATATAAATAAAAGCAGCAGTATCACTATAAGTAAAAACGGTTGAAGTGCATGTGCAACAACACAATTGATTAAAGTGCGTCTGAAACTGGAAAAAACAGTGCATTACACGAGCATGTAACTTTTGAACCCCGTTTCAACCAGTATATGACAGCGCGTACCATCAAGCACCAATGTGCATCAGTATATACCAGTATGTCACTGTTTACGCCATCATAACCAGTAACTACCAATACACGCCACTGCATGAGTATGTGGGATGTTCAGAGAGGAACACCAGTAGTTTCATTAGCAGACAAGGGCCCTTCAGGCTATCAGCTCTTTATAGATCAGCTACTGGTTTGACATGGTTTAACATCAGGATCACTTTACAGCCGCGTGTTTATTCAGAATCAATCCGGTCATAGTGGGGGTATTAGGGGGCAGTTAGACTATTGTAAATGAAAGTTTATGGTAAAACTGGCCCATAAACGTGCGGTTGTATAAGTCGGAGGGAGAGAGTGTGGTAATAGGTTTTTATGAGGTGGAGATATTTACCCTGGTTCGCTTTCTGCTTTTATTTACTTTAATTAATTGACTGTTGACTCTGATGATGAAGGTATTTTGATTGGCAGTGGCGGGATTCGAGCGATGGAAAGTCGAGGCGTTTCCTCACAGGGAGGTGATCGTGACATCACGGAAGTCTGTGTCACGCCTGTTTAGGGTGCGTTTGTTTTGTGTAGTGGCCCCGGCTTCTGCTTTCATAACTTTTTTTGCCAAGAGCCTCATTGACAGTATGGAACCGAAAGAATCCCGAAAGAGTTGAGTGTCAGAAACACACTCATGCACATACACTGTATATATATACAAACACACATATACAAATACATTTGTATACACTGTATACAGTATATACAAACACAGTACCTACCATCCCTGCACTCACACACACCAACCGACACACGCTAACCGCCCACACACACGTACACACATTCCACCCACCCAAACACACACACACACACAGCCCTGCACACACACCAACATCAGAGAGTCATCCTTTATCCCTTGCCCTGGCATATCTTTGTTTCTGTGGTGAGCTGGTTTTTACAACATCACTCCCCCCCCCCCCCCCCCCCCCCCTCCACAACAATAAAGTTTACGACCCACAGAGAGCTCGGGACACAACTGCTGGTGTATTGACGGATTCCTTTCTGTTTGCCGAGCTTGTTGCTGTCGCAGGCCCTAGGTAGGGTCTAGCTAGCATTGCCCTCCCCAGGACTGCCAGTCACTTCCTGTTTCCTGTCCAGTCTGGCGTGTCTCCTCCAGGTTCCGGCTGTCCTCAGTCCATCCAATGACTGTACTAGTGGCCTGTGCTATTAGGCCTGTTTTATGATTATATCATCCTCCAACAATTGTGTTATTCTTTACTAGATGTGTTGTTGTAACCTGATACACATTTTTCATGATCTATGAACTATGACGTAATCAAGGATACTCTTCAAAAGCCAAATTCCTGGCTGGTAAAATACCGCAAATAAATAGCAATTTTTCTCATTAATAATAATAATGTAAAAAAAAATATTTGGAAGGCGCCATTCTAGACACTCAAGGACACCGTACACAAATGAGATAAAAGAATACATCAAGAATAAACATCAATATCAATAAAAAATAAATAAAATAAAACACAAATAAGAACAATTACAATAGATTAAGGGATGCAACAGGGCAAGTGGCATCAAAGGGAATAGGCAGTTTTAAACAGGTGTGTTTTGAGTTGTGATTTGAAGTGGGGGACTGATTCAATGTTTCTGAGTTGGGGTGGAAATGAGTTCCAGAGGTGGGGGGCGGAGCAGCTGAATGCTCTGCTCCCCATGGTGGTGAGACAGGCGGAGGGGACAGACAGGTGTGTCGAGGAGTAGGATCTGAGGGAGCGGGAACATGGAGGAGGTCTGACAGATATGGGGGGGCGAGATTGTGAATGGCCCTAAATGTTACCAGGAGGACTTTGTATTGAATACGGAAATTAACCGGGAGCCAGTGGAGCCGCTGAAGGACAGGGGTGATATGGTGGATAGAGGGGGTTCTTGTTATGATGCGGGCAGCTGCATTCTGGACCAGTTGAAGTTTATGGAGTGATTTGTGAGGGAGGCCAAAGCTTTGCAGTAGTTGCAGTAGTCCAGGCAGGAGGTGACAAGGCTGTGGACAAGGATGGCGGCAGTGTGGGGAGTGAGGGAGGGGCGGAGGCGGTTGATGTTTTGTTTACGATTACAAATACATTCTTTACCCTCTCCAGAGCAATTTATAGCAAGTGCAGGGATATTCTCCCAGAGGAAAGTAGGGTGAAGTGCCTTGCTCAAGGACACAAAACCATTTGGCACAGCCAGAGTTTGAACCAGCAACATTCTGGTTACTAGCCTGATTCCCTGACCGCTTGGCCACCTGACTCTATTAAGGTTGGGGGCCGGGGCCTCACCCAGGATCGTGTCATCATTTTTTTGCTATCAGAAGCAGAATTCTCAGTAGAGACCTCTAATCGCCTTCTGTTCTATTTTCGGCATTTATGTGTGTGTGTGTCTGTACAGTAGATGCCAGTAGCAGGGCCAACATGAAGTTGATGCCAAAAATGTGTTTGACTTCTTATTTGATTTCCTCCCTGAAATCCCCTACCAGCAATCATCCCTCCCATTATGAATTTCCCGACAGTGAAAACGCTGGTGTTTTTGTTCATCCAAAAGCCGTGCGCTGGGGGATTTGAGCCTGTGACTTGCGCAAGTTATACCCCATGCCCTTTGCAGAGTCGCGTTGCGTTCTTTTCCTGTTTCCTACTGAAACTCAAGCAACGATAGGGCCTCACCCCACTTGTTCTTCCTCCCCTCTCGAACCCTCCTGTCTCCCTCTATCTCTTTCAGATAGCAGGGGTATTTTGGGGGGGAATTGAAGCTTGGGGGATTAAAGGTTAGAATCATTGTCGTTTTACAACTTACTGGATGACCACGCAAGTCGACCAGGAAACTCAACAACAACCCCCCCCCCCCCCCCCCCCCCCTTCTTCCCCCTTTTCCCCACACACATACTCACGCACTGCCTGGAAAAAGCACACCCTCACACTCTGCCCCTCTCTTCCTGGTGTGTTCCCCCCCCGTTAGCGGTCCCCCCTGCCCTGACCCGGAAAGGACCCACCTCCTCTCTGCTATCCTCACCCATCACTGGTGTAACGGCCGCAGAACGCTCACCCCCACACCAGCCTGGCTTCTCCCCACCCCCTCCTCCACCCCTCCGACAGGCAGATGGGTCCTGGAGTGTTTGCCCAGCCTGACCTTTGGACGCCACACCCTGCCTCAGCTAGCTCCATTGGGAAATAGCAGTGTGTGTGTGTATGCGCGTGTTCGCATCCGTGTATCTGTGTGTGTATCGGTGTCTGCGTGTCTGTGTGTGTGTTTGGTGCGTGCAGCAGATTGGGCTTTTCTGACTGCGTCTCACTGACGCTGGTCGCTGATAAGAGCCCGGAGAGAGAGGAGGAGGAAGAGATGAAGGAGGAGGAGAGGGAGGGCAGGAGTAGTAGGAGAGGGACAGCAGAGATAGGAGGTAGGAAGAAGAGATGGAGGAGAATAGACAGTTGGATATTGTTTAGTAAGCGTTGTCGCTAAGCGGTCCTTATCCAGCCACTAGGTTTAGCTGTGCAAACATCCTAGTGACTGCTGTCTCTGTGCCATGGCAGTGTGTGAGGGTGTATGATGTGTGTATGTATTGTGTGAGTATTTATGGTGTGTGTTTGTGGCATACTGTATGTGTATAGTGTGTATGATGTGCATGCTGTATGGCGTGCATGGTGGTCTTGATGACCTACCCTTGTCGGGGGGGAAAAAACGACCTCCCAGGTTTTATGAGAAATGTAATATCCATTTCCCTCATTCATTTCAACAAGGAATGTTGTTCCTTAGCTCCAATATTGCGTTATGAGATAAAGCCTCTCTCTTCAAAATGAACCAGCAAGTCCATCTTCACAATAAAGCTTTTAATACAAATTACTTTGAAAATATACACATTATTCATATTCATGCACAAAATCAGAACCATTTACAAGTATTTCCTGTTGGTGGGGCTTCACATTGGGAGCAGAGCAGGAAGTGACCTCACAGCAGAAACAATCAACCAGCACAGTTGAACAGTCACCAGTTTGTAGCAGCCATTTTGAGATTCTGTGCTGAGTTGGGTTGCATTGCGTTGGGTTGCGTTGGCACCTGCGGGATGGAAGGCCCCAGAACCAGCTCCATGTCAATTTTCTCTGTGCTCTCGGTCCAAAAAGGCTTAATTGTTTTCTACCAAACAGGTACAGAAATCTATCCTTTTCCGTCTCTGGTGGTTCGTTCTCCAGAGGTGAAACTGGGTTGAGCTTCTTGTGTACCGCTGTGTCCATTGGTTGTGGTTGTGGTTCTGGTAGCAAAACAACTCCCTGTGCCCGTGTTTGAAGGTTGAAGGTAGGTAGAAATGCTTCATGACCGAGTCTGTCTAGCCTGGAATGCGCCAGGCAGTCTCAATTGATCACAGAGTCAAAGAAGAGAATTTCTTGGTCCAGACCAGGTCCATTTCGAGGTCTAGTCCTAGATCCAGGTAGAGATCTAGGTATAGACCAGGTCTAGGTCTAGATACAGGTCTAGATCCAGGCTCAGATCTGGGTCCTGGTCCAGGTCCTCAGTACTCCTCCTTGATGGTCATGGGGATAGATGGAGACACCAGGCCGCTGCTACTGCTGGTTACCATGGCAGCGTTGGGAGGGAGGCCGTTGCCGGGCGGGGTGGGGGTGGTGGTGGAGGCTGCCTGTGGTTGCTGCATCTTCTTCTTGTTGACCTTTCTCTCCTTGGCCCGTCTATTCTGAAACCAGATTTTCACCTGGAAATAAAGAGGGCTGGTTAGAGACTGTGTGTGTGTGTCAGAGAGAGTGTTTGCGTTTGTTTTTCAAGGCCCGTGTGAATGGATGGATATTTGTGTACGTGTGTGGCCATGCTTGTGTGTGCATGTGCGCGGGTGATTGTGCGTGCAGTTGGGTGTGTCTGTGTGAGTGTGTGTGCGTTCGCGTGTGTCCGTGTTTAATAAACGGATATCTGTTTACATGTGCGGCCACATATGCGCGATGCATATATTTGTGCGTGCATGGGTATGTGTGCGCATGTCATCGCGAGCTATGCATGTGTGTGTGCGTATTGGTACGTGTGTTTGGGTGTGTGTTTGGGTATGTGTTTGCGTACCTGTCGTTCCGAGAGGCTAAGAGCGGTGGCCAGTTCAGACTTCCTCCTGATAGTGATGTATCTGCTGTAGTGGAATTCCTTCTCCAGTTCCAGCCTCTGGTGATCTGTATACACCACACGATACTTGTCCTTGGTCCGCGTCTTTCCGCCTGCAACCCAAACGGTCAGAATTTGGTCAAGATACGGTCAACACAGGGTAGGGTTATGGTCATGGTACAGTCTATGACAGCATGTAAGTTAAGGGAGGTCAAGTTATGGTGTCTAGAGCCAGCGGTCGAACTGTTTTACAAATGCACAGCACGGTTGAGTTGGGGTCATGGTAAACCACTCTTTGTCACAAGATCATGTTCATCTTCATTTGTTGGGTGAAATATCTAAATATGTTTTAAGTTGGCATATAAAATGAATTACTGATTGAAATGTCCTCTGATTCCTGAGGTGCAATTGATAGGTAACAATTCTAATGAATTTCTCCTGGCTCACAGGTAGCTAGCAGGATAAATCAAGGATAAGTCAAGTCTTGACAATTGCCATGAAGGAAGGAGGCAGTCCTCAAACAGAGCTCTGCTCTGCTGGCTGCCTGGTGGTGCTGTTTAGACATTCAAATGCAGTGCACAACTGACTAGAAGTAAATTTGCATTAAGTACAGATGGGGTTGACTTACAGACTGACCTAAAGAAACAAAATGTTCTAACGGACCTATGGGCTGAACTGACTGACTGACCTATCAAATTTACCTACAGACTGTTCAACGGGCTAGCCTAACTGACCTACAAACTGCCCTTACCAACCTTCAGTGCCCTGTACTGTCCTAACTGACCTATAAACTTTCCAAACCTAACCGACACTACAGACTGTCTAAACCAGGGGTGTCTAATCCTGGTCCTCGAGGGCCGCTGTCCTGAAGGTTTTAGATGTTTCCCTGCTCCAGCACACCTCCACACAGCTTGATAACGACGCTTCATTAGAATCAGGTGTGCTGGAACATGGAAACATCTAAAACCTTCAGGACAGCGGCCCTCGAGGACTAGGATTGGACACCCCTGGTCTAAACGAACCTATAGAATGACCTGCAGACTGACATTACATTCACTAGCATCTAGCTTTAGTTTATGTTTCCAATGCCTGCCTCACAAGGCAAGGCACTTCAACATACTTGCCTCATGGGAGAATGTCCCTGTACGTGCTGTAAGATGTTCTGGATAAGAACATCTGCTAAATGACTAAATGTAAATGACTAGACGAATAACTAATACAGAGCACAGCAAGAAGTCCAAACTCAATCCATTGAAACACGGCTGGCTGTTGCACATCTTTTGAGGACGCTCCACGTAGAAAGTACTGGAACTTTTCTAGAAGGCCTTGGAGTCGCGCGAGCACCTTAGCCCAGCTAGGTTTCTCATTAGGAAATTAAACACCATAAACGCGGGGCTAGATAGCGGGTGTGAGGATGATTAAGCAGGTAGACGGAGAGAGAGGGAGACATCTGGAGCCTTTTGGGGGAGTTCTGCTTCAGTAATTCAGACCTCTCACCAAACCACACAGCAGGTCTCTAATGAACTGCTGTAAATCATCATCTTTCTCTCACGGCTGACCCACAGACATGGCATGAGCATACGCACACACACACACACACACACACACACACACACACACACACACACACACACACACACACACACACACACACACACACAACACTAGCTAGCTACGCTTCTCCATGTACCACTTCCTACAGAGACTAAACCTTATCCCATGTCTCAAACTACAGTATGCAGCTGCACACACACATGCAACCACACACACACACATACACACACGTGACGCCAGCTAGGCTTCTCCATTTACCACACCCAACAGAGAATGAGCCCTTGTTATCCCATCACTCACACTACAGTGCACACACACATGCACACACATACACCATTAATGGCCATTCTTCACTAATGACAAGCGTTTACATAGAACTACACCCCACCTAAAAGGCGACATCTGTGTGTGTGTGTTTGCATGATGGTCATGCCATGTTAATGAATATATGCTACTGATTGGACTGCTGTTAATTATGAATGAAGAGGGGAGAAAAGCTAGAAACAGAGAGAAATTGAGGGAGGCAGGGAGAAGAAGAAAAAAAATTGAGAGGGAAAGAGAAAGAGCAAGTTAGAAAGAGAGAGAGGGGCGAGAGTACAGAAAGAAAGCGTGTAAAAGAAGGGATGGGGAAGGGGGAGATACAAAGAAAGATATAGAGAGACAGAGAGAGAGATAGAGACAGAGAGAGAGAGTGAGAGCAAAAGAGCGCGCGCGAGAGAGAGAAAACAGGGTTAGCCATGCAGGCTAATGAGAAGCTAATAGCAGGCAGGTCAACACGATTATGAGTCGAGACTCTCCACAGAGGTTAATATGTGACAAACACACACACTGCGCCCACCCCCCCCCCCAATCTCCCCTAACCCCTTCTCTGTCTGGCCCAGGTCGATAGCAGGAGGGGGGACGGGCCTAATTGAG
Organism: Neosalanx taihuensis; assembly: GCA_030340665.1. Lineage (NCBI taxonomy): Eukaryota > Metazoa > Chordata > Actinopteri > Osmeriformes > Salangidae > Neosalanx > Neosalanx taihuensis. Next base: position 5,657,725 of record CM059315.1, read on the forward strand.
GTTGGAAAGACCCCCCCCCCCACCCCCCCACCCCCCACCCAGAACTTGTGTCACCCGTCTCCTCGTTATCCACTTTACAGCAGACGGCATGTCTATTGGTTACTTTCTCTAGCGTGCTAATCTGACCTGTCGCTGACAGATAGCCAGCGGGTGATTTCTGACAGGACCCAACCCAGGGCACCAAACACAGAGTTCACTAGAGTGTTTGTCAAACTTGAACTCCTGTACAGATAAGACAATGAACCATCATATGTTTGAATTCAACTGTCGGTCAACCCTGTCGTATAACACAAACACACACACAAACACACACACAGGTAGGGTAGCTTGTTGCTTAAAGACAGAACCCATGACACACATCCTCACAATGTTCAACATGGAGATTGCAGGCCTAGTTATTAGTCATTATTGATTGCATTTTAACCTGTATTGATTATACTGTTCGTTGTAGTTATTGGACAGTAAGTAAACAAGGATGGGGCCCTCTGTTTGCTAACAATAGCTTTTAGAGTGTGTGCATGTTAGAAATAGAGCTAGAGAGAGAGATAATGCGTGCATGTGTGTGTTATGATGGTTTGAAATCTATTCTTAAAACGAATTTCTTTATTGTTGCATGTGGCCATAGTTAGGTGCAGTGGTAAAATGTAAAATGTTTGTTGTGTTATGTTGTGTGCATTTTGGTGATTTAATAGTGTACAGCATTTGCAGCCAACAACTGTTATTTTAAAACGTGCTTGGTAAATTAAATGTACTGACTGACTGAACACAGCACGTGCGGAAAAGTTTGTGAATGTGTCTACATGTGTGTCCCAGCTCCAACATCAGTACTATACTCAGACCATCGTATTCCACACCCAGTCCAGCTCCCACGCAAAAGAAAAATCCTGAAAGCACGTGAAGGGGGTCGTGGGCCGTTCAATTCATAGGACACACGGGCCCCTAACTTTCTAGGCGACATCAAAGGCGTTGACACCCAGGTATTCCCGCCTCAGGATATGTAACAAAGAATGACAACGTAGCCAGCAGTCCCAGCGCCCTATGTCACATTCAACGAGACAAAACCCCGCATTTACATGACAACGTCTTCAAACCGGTCCCTCTATTTGATCTCTCGCGACAAGAATGTCTCCAACTTGTAAGCGCACTTCATGCACTTCACAGGCATGTCTACACTCTATGAAAAAAAATTCAGTCTTTAACTATAATCAGTCTAGAATGATAAAATTACTTTTGGGGGAAGAGCGCTGTAACGTGTATGTATTTTATTCATGGTTGGGCAACTTGTTTTATTAGTGTTTATTAATCTGCTATTTAATGCATGACAATTGATCGAATAATTCGTTATTTTTGTTGATTAAATTGTCCTGCCGGGGTTGATATTATTTTAAATCTCTGCTCCAAACCAATAAAATCAATGATGACTTCGATGAGCTCTTAGTAATAAACCCGTGTTAAAATAAAGTTTAAGATAAGCCTAATGCGCCAAATAACAATGACAATGTAGGGTAAAGAATATTGCCAGCAATTATGAGTAATAATATAGGTGATCGTAAGCGTGTAAAGGCCATATTGTCTCCATAAACTCGACGAGATAGACGCGCATTTATGAGGTGAGATTCACAACCATAACTGTCACTGTCTTGGAAAAACTCAACACACGGGCCCAGACCAGTGTGGGAAACCTACTTTGTTTCTCCAAATAATTAAATGGATTCCAAATGGACTACAACATTACAAATAATTAATTCGTTATAATTCATCATCCCCTCAAGTTTAAGTTATTTTTAACGACCCGATACGCTTATGCGCTATAGCCTGTTACATCTATAAATCAGCAAGCATGGACATATTGCCTTTTGGACACATTGAAAGACCTTAATTCTATTTGGTTCAACCTGAGCACACATTTGGCCGATGGTCAGTCATAATCGGTGTAAATTATGTCCATTTACCGGTGGTGGTCGGCGGAGCGCTGCGTCGCATCCAGTCGTAGGGATTCCGGCGCTGGGAGTTGGGGGACAGCTGACCCACGGTGTTGATGGTGGACGGGAGGAGACCTGGCGGCTGGACCGGGGAGAACTCCGGCGGGCTGAAGCCAATGGGCCCGGGGTTCGACGTGGACGGCCCCGTCGCTGCCCCGTAGTGTGACCAATCGTCCCTCGGCGGTGCGTAAACCGGGTTCCAGGCCCCAGTCTGCCCGTGATGGGGGTCATTGTTAATCCCGGGAACGTGGTATCCGGGGAAGTCCGAATATTGCTGCGGAGCTGACACGAAGTTCTGGTGGTTGAGATTGAGCCCGGAGTGACGCACCGGGTTAGGGTACATGTTGCTTTCCTTTTCCAGTAGATAACTCACGTACATCTTTCCAGAGGGAACCTCCTGCGCATAATGCGTCTCCAGATCGGCGCTGTTGTCTATACCCTGACCCGGGATTCTGCTTAACTTGGCGGTTACCTGTCGGACTCTATACCTGCGCTGCTCAACCTGCTGTCCGGTAAACTGGCTTCCAGCTAAGAGAGTTACACTGACGTACAGGTTTTATTGCTCTAACATCCCTCCCTCCCCTTCCTTGCCTCGCCTTATCCCGCGGATCATTTGCATGGGAGACGGGCCTTGCATTTCAAAGGCACATGGGGAACTTTATCAAAGGACCCCGCGGCGATGAGAAGAACGCTACAAATCGCGCAGGAGTAACTAACATCACGTCACGCGGGGTTTCTCAACGGGAGAACCTGTTTCGGTATTGTCCGCGCGGGGCCTAGCAAATATGCACGGGCCCCGGATCCACAATGGCGCCGGGGTCACGCGCTGTAGACCTGTTCCAAACCCAACCTGTTTAGAGACCAAACTAGCAAGTGTTTCTATTTGTGATGTTGCATCTTGTGTCCCCGACCCTAACCCGCAACGTTATTTAATCAAATGACATTTGTGCTTACATGTAAATAAAGAGTAATAACTATATGTATGATTATTCTCAAATGTGATGTGAATTGAATGCGAAATGTGAATGTGAATTTGAACTGTCACGGGCCTGTGCCATTAAATGCTTTACGTTCACATATTACTTTAGCCTTTCTGTAAATGGGTCGCTGCACTCAAACCAACAACGTCCACTAATTAAGACATAAATTAAGACATCGCTACATTAGAACCCCACTGTGGTTCCGCTTGGCTCTGACAAGACAGCACGAGCTCAGTTTAGGATCCTAACAGACAGAGAGGCTCCACGTGCCTGTTCTCCGGGGCTGAACTTCAAACAGATCACTGGGGGCGATAGCCGCTCTCCGTCTCGTCTCGAGCACGAGCCCCGGAGGTGAGCGTCTCTGGGAACCAAGTCTAATTTAAATACAAGTCGATGCCCTCCGCGTGCCCCCGGTTTTACACACGGTCATTCCACTTCCTCCCGACTCATTCAATAGAATAGAAGAAACCCTGAATTAACCGGCGGGTGAAGTCACAGACAAGTTGAATTTAGCCTCTGTTAAAACAGTGTCCTTGAGATATACATGTGACACGGGAGATTCGTTAGTAAAACAAATATGTCACATAACCTGAGGTTTTGTATTATGAAAATACTCCACGATTGGGCCTGTTTCTTTGACGCGCAATTTGAATTTTGAGTAATGAAAGGTTTTCCTGAGGTTTCAGGAGAATTTTTGTTTTTAATACTTCCTATTTCGTTTTCATTATTATGTTAAATGATTCAAGAGATTTGTTGGGCCTTTGTTGGGCCTTCATATTATTGAATTTGTTTCAACTATACACATTTGAGGCGTACAGTATGTAAATTATTACAACTTGAAAAGATTGACAGACTATATTGATTCATGTTTATTTATTGTCTGCGTGAAAATGTCAAAACATAAGCATCACTACAACATCGACAGCATCATTCTTGATAATAATGCCCATCATGCTCTGGGCCTATTGTGTTGGTATAATAATAATAATAATAATAATAATAATAATAATAATAATAATAATAATAATAATAATAATAATAATATAAATACCATAATATAACTGTTATACAATATAATTTCATTGATTTGAATATATTTTATTCGTGATATAAGGGGTCAAATTCTCAAATGGTCATGTTCATCCGGTTATATTCCCCTCAAACCCCATATTCATGTTGTCAAAACCCACAGGTTCAGAATCAATAGTGGTAGAGCAGGAGATGGAGGAGGAGGAGGAGGGGGAGAAGGTGGAGGAGAAGGTGTAAAGAGAGGAGCGGAGGAGGAGGAGGTGGCAGAGGTGAAGGAGGACCTGGAGGTGGAGGAGGTGAAAGAAGTTGAGGAGGTGGAGGAGGAGTTGAAGGAGGAGGTGGTGGAGGAGGAGGAGAAGGAAGAAGGCGAAAGAGTAAGAGAGAAGCAAAAGGAGGGTTTGTTGCACCAGGGTCTCTCAAGCTGGGATGATGCCCTTCAGAGGACAGACACACACACACACTCTGCCCCCCCCCCGCACACACACACACTCTCACCCCTCCATTCCCTCCAACTCCACACCCACACACCTCCACACACTCACTCTAGAGACCACAGCCCTGTTTTAACCCCGACTGCCCCCCCAGTGGCCCTGCCTATCTTTTCCTTTCCTTGCCTCTCCCTTCTCTTTCCCTTTCTCTCCCTCACTTGCTCTGTTTTTCCACTCCTCTTCCTCTCCCTGCCTCTACCTGCTTCTCCCTCGCTCTCCTTACCTCTCCCTTCCTCTCCCTCGCTCTCCCTGCCTCTACCTGCTTCTCCCTCGCTCTCCCTACCTCTCCCTTCCTCTCCCTCGCTCTCCCTGCCTCTACCTGCTTCTCCCTCGCTATCCCTGCCTCTCCCTTCCTCTCCCTCGCTCTCCTTGCCTGTCCCTTCCTCTCCCTTGCTCTCCCTGCCTCTCCCTTCCTCTCCCTCGCTCTCCCTGCCTCTACCTGCTTCTCCCTCGCCCTCCCTCCCTGCCTCTCCCTCTCCCTCTCCCTCCCTGCCTCTCCCTTTCTCTCCCTCTCTCCCTGCCTCTACCTGCTTCTCCCTTGCCCTCCCTGCCTCTCCCTTCCTCTCCCTCGCCCTCCCTGCCTCTCCCTCTCCCTCACTCTCCCTGCCTCTCCCTCTCCCTCACTCTCCCTGCCTCTACCTGCTTCTCCCTTGCTCTCCCTGCCTCTCCCTCTCCCTCGCTCTCCCTGCCTCTACCTGCTTCGCCCTCTCTCTCCCTGCTTCTCCCTTCCTCTCCCTCACTCTCCCTGCCTCTCCCTCACTCTCCTTGCCTCTCCCTGCCTCTCCCTCGCTCTCCCTGCCTCTCCCTTCCTGTCCCTGCCTCTCCCTTGCTCTCCCTGCCTCTCCCTTCATCTCCGTCTACAGGTTTCCATGAAAAAGAAAAAGTTTGTGGTCTTGGCTTTAAGATGACATGATGGCTGCGTACGCAGAGGTACAGTGCTCTCTTGTTACATTTAGTCATTTAGCATTCAGTCATTTAGCAGACACTCTCATCCAGGGCGACTTAGCAATTAGAATAGCAATTACAGGGAAATTTGATTGAGGAAAGAAGGGTAAAAGGTCTCGCCCAAAGACAAAACGTCATGTTGGCATGGCCGGTTTTTGACTCGCTACCCTCTGATTACCAGCCCAATTCCCAGCCACTTGCCCCCCCCCCCTGACCTGGAGTGCCAACAGCCTGAATAATTTACATTTCATTTCATTACATCTCCATTTGTACATTTTTACAGCATGTTGTATTTATATTTAGCAGACACTCTTATCCAGAGCAACTTACAGCAGGGACATTCCCCCTGAGGCAAGTAGGGTGAAGTGTTGTGACCTCAGGGCACAACGTCATATTGCCATAGCCGGGAATTGAACTTGCAACCTTCTGATCACTTGTCCGACACTCTAAACACCTGACTCCCCGATGTTATTTACATTTTAACTTGATTCAATTTGTATTTAATTTAATTTGATTTTTGTTTTACTTAATGTACTACATTTTTGTCTTATTTGATTTATAAACTTATTCAGTAGGTTCAGGTATTGAACATGGCTTGTGGATGTGGACAGGAGGAGCGCCGAAAAGGACTGGGGAGGCGGGAATGGTGGGGTGGGGTGCAGGAAGGTGTGAGGTCACACTTCACAACCAGGTGTGACTTCCTCGACAACAAGGGGTGCCATGGAGACAGTGGTGACCAGCTGCAAGACTTTTTCCCGTGTTTGTCACACATACAGCCGTGCAGACAGACACTGACATACACAGGGACACATGCTCGCATTCAGTCACACACACACAAAAACGATTAAATACATTCGCAATTAATACATTACAGAGTTAATCTCTTTGTTATAGAAATTAGTTGAACTAAAATATACTTAGCAGATTCTTTTATCCAAAGCTTTATATAAGCAGTACATGTAGACAAGACAGTAAATCAAAGATTAGAAAAGCTTTGCTCTAAGTCTTTTGTTGGTGATAATCAAGAAACGGTCGGCATTTACCAAGAAACACTGCAAAGTAACCAAACGTCAGCTGACAGAGCGCAACATTACTACTATTACAATCATAAAACAATTATAATTACAGATGGGGAACAATATTAGGCTATATTGACTATACCCTTGAGTACAGTGAAAAACAGAACGTTTTTCTCATGAACACTTCAAACAAGTATATTCAATTTTACGTTAAAAACAATAACACATCTCATTTATCTCGTAATCATCCAGTTTACTCACTCCAGTCTCTAACCCTCCTTCATATTACATGCTATTATTAACATGTTGCACAGTATAATGGTGACTTGCCAGTGTTGTTGTTGTATCTCTTGCTTTATGTTCACAATCGTTGTGTTATGCATTTATAGTTCTTCCCTTGGTACTTATTGGTTCTCACGATGTATTTAAGATCTAAAAAACCCACTGTGTTCGGGGTCTATCACGTTGCTATGCTCAGTGACTGATGCTCTTTGTAAAAGCTCTCTCTTGTAAGTCGCTTTGGATAAAAGCGTCTGCTAAATGAATACATGTAAATGTAAATGTGTAATAAACATATAAATGTGGACGTAATGATGATGAATTCAGATAATTTGATGGCTTTATTGCTGCATTTATTCAATCAGATCACGGCCTGACTCACAACAACCAGCAAACAACAACAAAAAGTCGGTCTTTTCTCAAATAGGATATATGGATTGTCAGTAATGAATTGTCAGTCGTATTGAACTCCTTTGTATTGTATTGTAATGCGTTTGATATCTTTTTAGTTTTCCCTTTTTGTATTTTATTTGTCTGTAGCGCTTTGGGTTATAGAAAAGTGCATTATAAATACAATTATTATTATTATTATTATTATTATTATTATTATTATTATTATTATTATTATCAGATAAGTATATAAATATAACACTATTCTCCCTCTGTGCAAGGTTGTCCTTTTCCTGACATCTGGCTAGGGATGTCCTCTAGCACCTCCTGCTGCTAGTTAAGATGGTTGCAATGGAAATACTGAAATACTGAGAATACTGAAAGTATTCTCTCTCCTCTCCTCTCTCATCTGTTCCTCCTGTTCCCAGAAGGGTTGCCTTTTGGGCTCCAGAACTGACATAACGGTTTCTATGTGAACGAGAACACACACACACACGCAACTGAAAGAGTCCTGTGTCTGTGCGCTGCCAGTTTAGTCCCAGTTGGTTCCGGGATACGTGTGTTTAAATATGCCACACAGAGCAGTGCTGAGTGTTTGGAGCTGGATCGCCTGACTGCACAGCAGACACATGCAGCTAATGCACACACATGCAAACACACACACTCAAGTCACATACACAAGCATACATGCAAATATACACAGAAAAAACAAATGCATGCACGCATGCACATGCACACGGGCGCACACGCGTCCATATACACAAAAAAATAACAATAAAAAAATAAAAATGCATTCACGGAACACGCACAGTCGCACACGCATACATGCACACAGACACACACAGTACCAAAGTTCACACACATGCACACACAAACACACTCACAACACAAATGCACATGCGTACGCACTTGCACACACACCTCCACATATCTAAACACACACACACACACTCTATTACTCGGTCTTTTTCACAGTCTTCAGTTGAAGCCCCCCCCACCCCCCCCCCCCCCCCACCCCCCAACCCCTTCGGCACCAACCCCCCCCCCAACCCCATCCCCCACCCACCGCCCTACCAATAAAACACAAGGCAGAATGTCTGAGCTCAGCTCCTGGCCTCAGCCCTGCACTCTCCAGGCTCATACTCACTTCCTGTCTGGGGAGGGGGAGGAGGATGAGGGGGAAGAGGGAGGAGGTGGGAGAAGGGGGAGAAGGAGGAAGAAGGGCAGTAGGGGGGGAAGAGGGATGGAAAAGGTGGGGGGGAGGGAGGGAGGATGAGAGGGAAGGAGGAGAAGGGGAAAGAGGGGGAAGGAGAAGGAGGGAGAATCGGCCAGGCTAGGGGGAGAGTGAACAGAGAAGGGGTGCTCGGAGAAAGGATAAGAGAGGGAAAATAAGGAGGGGGAGGGGGGAGAACTAAGATTGAAAACAGACGCCGGCTCTTTTTGCTAAAAGGAGATTTCTTTTTTTACCAGAGTAGATCAGACTTTCAGTGAGATGTAGAATGCTCCCTCTCTTTCTCTCTCTCTTTCTCTCTTTCTGTCTCTCTGTTTCACTGATCACTTTAGGAATGGACACATATCAAGCATTGGAGCTGCTTTGACCAGAAACCCCGGTCAAGCTGATCTGCGATCAGCTCCTCGTGTTTGGATTATGGAGACCAGAGCCCCTCTGGTCCAGAAGGCTCACTGTCTTGTGTAAAGGTCTGTTTTAGTTAGGCTGCAGGAGCCACAGGTAGAAGACTCTCCTCCAAAGAGCTTCAAAGACTGACAAAGGCTGAGAAAGTCTATTCTAGACTTGCTGACTGGGGGAGTCTATTCCAGACCTGAAAACTAGGAGAATCTATTCCAGACCTGCTACCTGAGGGAGTCTATTCCATACCTGATAACTAGGATAATTTTTTCCAGACCTGCTAGCCAAGGGAGTCTATTTCTGACTTGAAAACTGAAGGAGTCTGTTCCAGACCTGAAGACTAGAAGAATCTATTCCAGACCTGAAGACTGAGGTAGTCTGTTTCACACCTGAAGACTGAGGTAGTCTCCACCCCAGAAGAAGAGGTCAGAGATCCAGGTCTGTGGCTCCACTCATTTACTATGAACCCAGCAGGAAATAGTACTGCCAGTTGCATTCCAAAGTCTTCATGTGTGTTTATGTACATGTCTGTGCCTGTGTTTATGTTCATTTGCAAGTGTGTTGGTGTGAGTATGTGTATCTGTGAATATTTGTGTATGTCTATCAGTGTGTATATGTGTGTGTGTGTGTGTGTGTGTTGAAGAGAGAGAGAGCGAGAAACAGAGAGATAACTTCTTGCCAGGATCTTAGTGGTCTCTGTCCGACAGCTGTGGTGATTCCTAAAGGGACATTCCTCTCTAACTGTGAATCCACATGAGTCCAGCCACCTCAGGCAGACACAGGTCAAGAAAAGGCCTTCAATGACTCGCAAACTATTACATACAAGGGCAGGGGAATTATTTTGACATTGGAGGGGGTGGACAATTTGCTGGCAAAACCTAATATCTTTTCTGTCGCGCTTTCAAAATGAAAGTTGAAAATGTACACTACAGACGGGGGAGACGCACAAAGCGTTTTACGTGTTCCCCCATCATCCCCATTTCCTAGGCCAATGATTACATACAGTACCAGTCAACAGCAAACAGCAACTACGCAGTCAACAACCATGGACTCCCACTGTCTAACAACAAATAAACACAGCTAACAAACATGCTGTCAACGAATTACCACAAATGACGCGTTCACAACAACTGACAATAATGACACAGCCTTTCATCTGCATCTTCATATTTATATCCACCTCCATCTTCATCTTAACTTGTTGGGATGAATCCAAACGAGTCCCACTGTTAGATCATGCTCCTCCTGGAACACTCTTCAGCGTCCAACCTTGATTGCAGAGATTACCCCGTGTATTTTCCAGCCCCAAAAACCCCCATTGCTCCAGAAATTTCCATCGCAGGATACGCTGCTAACCCACACCAACCACAGGGCAAAGTCACAGAGTTTCCATCAAATGAACACAACATCTTAAAATACTCCATTCTCTCATTGTGGTTACATTCGTCTAGCTCATCAGGGGGTCAGATGGCTCAATGGTTAAGGCGTTGGCCTCATGATCGGAAGGTTGTGGGATCGATCCCCGGCTGTGGCTATATGATGTTGTGTCCTTGGGCAAGGCACTTCACCCTACTTGCTTCAGGGAAAATGTCTCTGTACTTACTGTAAGTCGCTTTGGATAAAAGCGTCTGCTAAATGAATAAGTGTAAATGTTTGTTCAAGACAAGACTGTTCAATAACAATAATAGAGTAGAAGAGAGCCATGTGGTGCAGTCTGTTAGGGTGAGTAATCATATGGTCCCTAGTTCAAACTCTGGCTGTGTCAAGATGACGTGTCCTTGACCAAGGCACTTCACCCTACTTGTCTCAAGGGCAATGTCCCTGTACTTGCTGTAAGTCACTCTGAATAAGAGCGTCCGCTAACTGTAAATGTAGAATATAAATGTAAATTCTAATGGCGTGAATGTCTTTCAACCAAGACGTTGAGAGAGTGTTGAATGAACAGGTTTGTATGTAAGTGTGTGTGTGTGTACTGTGTTTTGTTTCTGTGCAGTACATGCATTGCTTTTAGCTCTATTTAGCCATTAGGATAAGTGCCAGAAACACATACACACACATACACGTAAACACCCACACACGTTCACACACATGTAGACATATTAAAATATTCATCACAACCTCAGTCAAACACCCAGTGGAAATTCCCCACAAACAGACCCTAGCAAGAACTCTGTAAAGAACTCTATAAAACCGATGATTAATGCTGCTCATAGTGTTCCCATTGAACAACTACCTCTCTCTCTCTCTTCATGTTTTCTACTCTTTCTACCTCATTGTCTCTTGCTCTCTTTCTCCCTGTCTACCCTATTTTCAGCTAAAATCAGGCGTCAGTGTAATTGATTATGTTTTCCAATGTCAGTGGTAACGTAACTGGCCAGTTTTGACTGCTCGAGAAGAACCAAAATCTGTACCTCCCCCCCCCCATCTCCCTCTTTCTCTCTTTCTCTCTCTCTCTGTCTCTCTCTCCCTCTGTGTCCCCCCCCCTCTCTCTCTCTCTCTGTTGCTCTCTGTTGCTCTCTCCCCTCTCTCCCTTTCCCTCTCTCTCTCTCTTGCTCGCTCCACTCCACCACCTTTCTCTTTGGCTTCAGAGACATGGCATTTCCTGACTTGGCATGCATGGTTCGACCATCAGATTTATGAACACCACACTGATGCTATTGACGTTCACTGCAGTGAGGTGGAGGAGAGGAGGAGAGGAGGAGGGAGGGACAGGGTAGAGGAGACGGCAGGAGGAGATGAGAGGAGAAGAGAGGAAAGGAGAAGAGGAATGCCATTTAGGACAGGGGAAGAGGGTGGTGGTCGAGGTCGAGGTTGGTGAGAGGATGGAGCAGTGTGTGTGTGTGTGTGTGTATGTGGGGGGGGTGGGGATGTCTCTGTCTTAGCTCTCGATAAGCCCAGAGGAAGGACACAGATGGAGGAGAGCGGGGAAAGTTGACAGGCTGGCTAGTTCTGCTCCAGCTGTTAAACTGATCTGTTTGTGACGTTGCAGAGCAACAGACAGACCCGTAAACTGCCTAATAGACGGGCACCACAGCAAGCTGTTAGCCACCTCATAGACACACTACAAAGCATGCACACACATGCACACACAAAAGGGAAAAAAGAAAACTCCAAATGGTAAGAATAGGACATTCCATTTGGGCTGAAGGAAAACATACAAGTTAGAATTCCTGAACTAGTGTGTCACCCCCATCCAGTAGGTTACTTCTATCCTCTCCCCTCCTCTCCTCTCTTCTCCCTTCCCCTACTCTCCCCTCCTCTTTTCTCTTCTCCTTTCCTATACCCTCGTTTCCTTTCCTCTCCTCTCCCTTGTCTTTGATCTGAACAGTCAACTGTTTTCCCCTCTCCATCCTTCACTTTAACAACATCTCATACTGTGTGTGGCTGGAGGTACACTTTGCCTCTCGCCGTAAAACTTGCTTATTCCCTCTAATCATCTTTCTCCCTCTCTTTCTTTCTCTTTCTCTCTCCCACCTACCCATGCTCCCTCCCTTTCTATTTCACCCTCTCCCCCTCTTCTCTCTTTCTTTTCTCTAAAACTTTAATTGTTTTTATTTCTCTCCCCATACCCCGTTCCCTCCTTTTTTTTCTCTCTCTCTACTCTTTCTTTTCTCCTTCCATTATCAGTGTGTTGTGTGTCTGCGGTGCAGTTTATCTGTGGTCCTGAGAGGATGGAGGGATTCAGGAGAAGGTCTGTGGTCCTGGTGTCTGTCATTGCAGGTAAGACCTTCTGCCTTTACATGTGTCTACTGCTCCTGCTCTTTACATTTGTTTACCAACTAGTCACATCTGGTCTTGCTTGGTCTCTTTTGGTCTTTCTCCTGGCCGCTCTCTTGGTCTTTCTGTGTTTCCCCTGGTCTCTCTTGGTCTCTTTGGTCTTTCTCCTGGCCGCTCTCTTGGTCTTTCTGTGTTTCCCCTGGTCTCTCTTCAAGTACCTTCTGGCCTCTCTTCTGGAGACTCTTCTAGACTCTCTCCTTGTGTCTGTTTTGGTATCTCTCCTAGTCTGTCTCCTGGTCTCCTGTCTTGTCTCCGTTTCTTTCTACACCCATCAACTAACACAGGGGATGGGCCACTCCGGGCCCTCGGGGGCCACTTTCCTGAATGTTTTGGATGTTTCCCTCTTTCAATACACCTCATTCCAGTGAATGGGTCTTTATGAGACTTCCACAGAGCTTGATAACAACCCTTCATTAGAATCAGATGTGCTAGAGCAGAAAAACATCCAAAACCTTCAGGACAGTGGCTGTTGAGGGCCCAGAGTGCCCACCCCTGCACTAACTGAACACCTCTGATCTCTCTCCTCGTCTCACCCTTGGTCTCTCTGTGTGTGTGCTCCCCAGCCCTGCTGCTTAGTCCTGACAGGGCTTCTGGTCTGGAGCTCTCACCCAGCCTGACCCAGGCCATCCTCCAGCTCAACTCCTCCTTCTCCATCACTTGCTCTGGCTGGGGCAGGGTCACCTGGAGGGCCCCTGTGGATCCCCCCCTGGAGGGAGTCCAGGTGGAGGACCAGGGCTCCAACAGCGTGCTGATCCTAGAAAATGTCACTGCACTGCATTCTGGGAACTATGTCTGCCAGGAAGGCATGGAGGAGGACACCAGGGACCTGGGTATCTTCGTACCAGGTAATATCCGAGGAAGACCAGGAGAGACCAAAGCAGAAAGAGGGGAGGAACGAGAGAGAGAGATAGATGGGAAGAGAGAAACTGGGAAATGGATGAGGTGGTGAGAGTGTTGTGGTTAGAGAGGGGGACAAAAGAGAGGAATGAGAGAGGGGAAGATAGAGCGGAAGAGTGAGCGTACGAAAGGAGAAGAAGAGAGCAAGCTCGTTCACCAGTGCCTACCTGATGCATGGCTCCCATTTCTGCTGTTCCTTTTCTCCCCCCCACCCTCCCTCTCTCCCCCCTGCCTGCCCTCCCTCCCTTCTCCCTTGCCCCCCCTCTCTCCTCCTCACCCTCCTTCTCCCCCATCTACTTCCCTTCCCTCCCACTCTCCCTCTCTATTTCCCCCCCACCCTCTCTCTCCCTCTCCACACACCCTCCTTCCCTATTCCCATTCAAACTCTCCCTCCCTCTCCCCCTCTAGACCCCGACAGATGGTTTGTCCCGACGACGGGGCTGGTGATGAAGGAGGAGGAGGAAGGGACCATCCCCTGCGTGGTGTCCGACCCGCGGATCAGCGTGTCCCTGTATGAGAGGACGGGAGAGGGGCCTCTGCCAGGCCAGTACCAGGCCAGCCAAGGGTTCAGGGCGGCTCTGAACGACACAGCCTACGTGTGCAGAGGAATTTTGGAGGGCCAGGAGAGAGAGTCCCAGGTCTTCTATGTCTACAGCATCATAGGTGACATATTGTCAGAGAAATTGAGAATGCTAACCATATCTTGTATGAAACATTTGAATTGTAGTCATTTAGCAGGCACTCTTATCTAGAGCTAGTACAGGGACATTCCCCTGATGCAAGTAGAGTGAAGTGTGCTGCCCAACGATACAAAGTCATCTGGCTTGGCCGGGAATCTGATTACTAGCTGGATTCCCTATAGCTCAGCCACCTTACTCCCTCCCACATAAAACATTACATTTACATGTATTCATTTAGCAGACGCTTTTATCCAAAGCGACATACAAGAGAGAGCTTTACGAAAGAGCATCACTGATCATAGCAACATGATAGACCCCGAACATAATGGGCTTTTTTGATTGTGAAACATACATTGTGAGAACCAATAAGTGCCAAAGGAAGAGCTATAAGGGCATGTGAACATAAGGGTTGCGAACAATAAAGCAAGAAAGCAACACTAGCGAGTCTCCGCACGGGGACAGACAAGTAATTTTGAGCAACATCAGATTAAATTTCTAAGTGCCATACTATATATTTTTGGCAATTAGAAATAAACACATTACAACATTATTAACATGTACTTAGCATTCTTATCGGAACTCACGTCAAAGGGAACTTTAGATGACCCTAGACGTACTTAAACATACAGACCACAATCTTGCTACTCCAGAGTGTCTCTGGTGGAGTGATTTGAATCATTAGGGCTCGGCCTGTTGCAAAGGAGTTAACAATCTAGGGTAAGGGTGTCCAATCCTGATCCTCAAGAGCGACTGTCTTGAAGGTTTTAGATGTTTCCCTGCTCTAGCACACCTGATTCTAATAAATGGGTCATTGTTAAGCTCTGTGGAAGCCTGAAAATTAGAACCTGGTGTGCTAAAACATTTAGTCATTTAGCAGACGCTCTTATCCAGAGCAATGTACAGCAAGTAGGGTGAAGTGCCTTGCCCAAGGACACGTCATGTTGCCACAGCCTGGAATCCAACTCACAACCTTCTGATCACCAGATCACTTAACCGCTCAGCCACCTGACTCCTCTATAGGGACAGGGGAACATTAAAAACCATGCCGCACACGCTCAGAAGACAATTGACAGTTATTCATTATGCTTTTATGCTTTTATCCAAAGCACCTTCCAAGAGAGAGCTTTACAAAAGAGCATCGGTCACTAATCATAACAACAACATCACCCAGGTTGACCGTCTTCATCCCCTCCCTCCCTCCCTCCCTCCCTCCCTCCCTCCCTCCCTCCCTCCCTCCCTCCCTCCCTCCCTCCCTCCCTCCCTCCCTCCCTTCTTCCCCCCCCTTCCTCCACAGTCCCTCGGTCAGTGAGCGTGCACATGACTGCGTCTCGGAGGCTGATGATGCAGGGAGAAGCTCTCAGCGTCAACTGCACCGCTACCGGTGCAGAGATGGTCTTCTTCACCTGGGATCACCCTCGCAGAGAGGTGAGGAACGCACGCAAGTGCGCACACGCTACGCACACCGTACGTGCGTCTTCCTCCACTCGTACACGTGAACACACAAAACGACCCACATCTTGTTTGTTCGCACTTGATGTTTGGCTCCCTCTCTGATCGTGTGTCTACTCAGCCCTTGGTTGATGTCAAGGATTTCATGGGATCACTTTCAGTCAGCTAATCTCAACATTCACCATTCAGTTAGCTGATGCTGGCCCGATGTTGGTATCCATGAGCAATTGATCTCATAATCATTCATCTCATCTCATTTTCATTTATTCATTTAGCAGACGCGTTTATCCACAGCGACTTTGAAGAGAGAGCATTACAAAAGAGCATCGGTCACTGATCATCAACAATGTGATAGTCCCCAAAAATTGCGGGTGGTCAGACTATGAAGCATACATTGTGTGAAACCAAACATTTACATTTTACATTTATTCATTTCAGTCAAGACACTCACGTGATTGATTTGATAATAAATGATGATTTATGGATAACCATGGCATGGCAATATGTTTCACTTTGGCGGAGTGGAATGTCAAAAAGGGGAGCGCTCCCTATCGCCCCGAAGCGATACATACGTGCATACGTATATGACAAGAGGCATGGAGCAATAGAGATATAATCCCCCTGATAGACAGACAGACATACAGGGGGAGAAAGGGGATGGTGGTGGGCGGCAGCAACACTGATCATTATACAGTCAGGGTGAGTGTATCCGCCTTTAAAGGCCGTCTTCCTGGATGGGAAGCTAGCTGAGTCAGGTGGGGTTCATGAGTGATGACGTGTACTGCTAGTGCATGTGAGTGAATGAGTGATGACGTGTACTGCTAGTGCATGTGAGTGAATGAGTGATGACGTGTACTGCTAGTGCATGTGAGTGAATGAGTGATGACGTGTACTGAGGTGTGTAAATGAGTGACGGAGATTCGGATGGAGGTGGGGAGTTGGTTCCACCATTGGGGAGCCAGACAGCGGAAGAGTTTGTGTTGGGCCCTGACGCTCTTGAGAGGAGGACCATAGGTGGCGGGCAGGGGTGTAAGGCCGGAGGAGAGAGTAGATATAATGGGGTGCAGTACCGCTCACTGCTTTGAAGGTCATTACCAGAGTCTTGAATCTGATACAGGCCATGTGAATCTGATACAGGCCAAACAGATGAACATCGATTCATGAATAAGCCCTAAAATGGTTAGGGGTGTACCAAGTACTGTGTGATATAAACTATAAAGCCATGGACAAGTTTTTAGAATAATACTAATATGGGCCTCATCCTGACTGATTGCAGCCTCATCCTGACTGATGGCAGCCTCATCCTGACTGATGGCAGCCTCATCCTGATTGCAGCCTCATCCTGACTGATGGCAGCCTCATCCTGACTGATGGCAGCCTCATCCTGACTGATTGCAGCCTCATCCTGACTGATGGCAGCCTCATCCTGACTGATGGCAGCTTCATCCTGACTGATGGCAGCCTCATCCTGACTGATGGCAGCCTCATCCTGACTGATGGCAGCCTCATCCTGACTGATTGCAGCCTCATCTTGACTGATGGCAGCCTCATCCTGACTGATGGCAGCCTCATCCTGACTGATGGCATCCCATTGTTGCATTATCATTGCTTGGGAGTTTGTCAGAAGTTATGGGTTTTTACTTGTCCACCTGCCGCTTGAGTATTGACCACCAGTTATCAATGTCTCAACATCCAAAATTTGATGTTTTGTTCCATGGGCCACTTTGTTATCACCTTTGCCACAATGATGAAGGTGCTACATGGCAAAGGTGCCCCATCGTGCAGGAAAAGGCATTGTTTGTCACCCACCGTTTCTTGGATGGTTGGAAGAAGTTGCTCTCTGAGGATGTTTTTGTCCCACTCTTTATTAATGGCTGTGTTCATAGACGGAATTGTGAGTCAGCCCACTCCCTTGGCTGAGAAGCAACCACACGCTCCTGAGTGGCTCACCTTTTCTTCTCTGGACAAGCTTTTTCCAGATGGCCCAAAACAATCGGAAAGGGGATTTATCTGAGAAAATAATAGCAGTCTGTCCCTAATGTTTTTTCTGCAGAGAAGTAGTTTTTTTGCTGCCCTTCTTGAGGAGATGGTCCTGGCGCTTGCTGGACTTTCTTGGGGTACCCTCAAGCCTTCATAACAACACTCCTTGAAGTTCATGATGATCTGATAAATGGTTGATGTTGGGGCAATTTTACGAGCAGCAGTATCCTTGCCTGTGAATCCCTTTTTGTGCAAAGCAATGATGGCTGCACATGTTTCTTTGCAGGCAACCATTGTTGAAGAACAATCATTTCAAACACCATCCTAATTTGAAAGCTTCCAGTCAGTTTTTTTAACTCAATCCGAACGACAGAGGGATCGCCAGCCTTGTCCCCGTTAACACTCTCACCTGTGTCAACAAGAGAATCACTGACATGATGTCCGTTGGTCCTTTTGTGGCAGGGCTGAATGCAGTAGACAGGTTTTGGGGGGGATCAAGTTCATTTTAATGGCAAGGAGGGACTTTGATTTACTATAATTTGGGATTTATTTTAAATTGATCTCATCAATCTTCATAACATTCTGGAGTATGTACAAATGGCTATCATAAAAACTGCGGCAACAGACTTTGTAAAAATGTATATTTGTGTCATTCTCAAAACTTTTGACCATGGCTATATATTACTAAACAACTAAACAGTGTGACCAGAGCAGTGTAAACAATGCAGTATAATTACAGTAAGGCAGGGGTCTTCAATCCTGGTCCCCGAGGGCCGCTGTCCTGAAGGTTTTAGATGTTTCCCTGCTTCAGCACACCTGATTCTATTGAAGCGTCATTATCAAGCTCTGTGGAGGTGTGCTGGAGCAGGGAAACATCTAAAACCGTCAGGACAGTGGCCCTCGAGGACCAGGATTGGAGACCCCTGTAGTAAGGGAATTGTAAAAAATGCTGAATTAAGAGGTACTCCAACAGCACTGTCAGTGAGGTATTACAGAGTCTACGGTCTGCTGGCATAAAGAACTAATCTTTCTGCTGAGACCACACTGCTGATGTTGTTTCCAAACATCTCTGTTTTGTTTGGAATCACTGAAAAATTAAATCAATGTACTTGGCCAAAATATTTGATACTGACAACACGACAACATGATCAATATGAAAGTCTAGTTCCAAGCAGGCGGATAACAAAATTTCAGGCTGCAAATTTGACATAAAAGACTAAATGTATTTTCACATTTGTGTGTGCTTGAGTAATGATGTGCTGATTGTTAACATATCTCGAGTAGATCAACATGCATCTGTCTGATGTTGATATCTGAAAATGTTTTAAAACAATTGGCATTGTATTAATGGAAGTTAATCCGTTACCCTTTCATATTGCCCTTAAAGTATACATAAACCCTCTTATAGTAGCATTTTCTACAAATAAACTTTGTAAGTTCATTTTACAGCTACATCACCATTTTCATATAGATTTGCCTTCTGAAAGCTCTTTGAAATATGAACTGACATCAGCTGCAGTTCAGCAGTGTAAAATAGGTTGAAATGATAAATATCTAATGAGATTTATTCTACTATGGAAGATGAATTTAGCAGTTTGAGCAGTTTGCCACCCAAGATAAAAAGAAAAAAAAGAATATATATACGTATATATACATATACACACAGTTATAAAAGTATATTAAGTAACTGTATACTGTAATCAACCACAAACCACAAATGTTTATTTTTCCATTCCAGAAACATCATGATAATAATGATGTCCGTGGTAAAATGGTCAAGTCTTTGGTCTCTGATGGGAACAGTTATCAGAACAGAGCTTCAATCAGCTACCAGGACAGAACCCCTGTCCTGTAGCCCTCTGAGCCCAACAAGACTGCTGACCTCTAGGAGTCCATCCTGTGTGAAGCCCCCAACACCCCACTGCTTCAGGGGGGGTCAGAAGTCCAGACGTGAATTAGGATTTGATGTTTTGTCACACAAAACATTTAGTCAACAAAACAGACTAGGCTGTGTGTGGGGTGAAACACTGCTTTAAATCACGTGAGCGAGATTTATGAAACAATTTTGCCCATGTGACACAAAGGGGTAGTGGACATTTGTGTAAAACAACAATTGACAACTGAGGTTCATTGAGGCAGGTTAACACGTGAGACATATTGTGGAAAACCAAACACGTGTCAAAGGGAAGAGCCACAAGAGCATTCAGTTAAACAAGTTACAATTAAATAAAAGGAACATCAGTGGTGCAATTGTGTACCTGTAGGAAAGCAAGCAAACCTTACAGCGAGTACAAAGTGGTTTTCAAAGTGGTTACAACTGGGCAACCAGAGCAACAAGTCCCTCTATAAAAGCCATTGTGATCTTGGAGGAAACTAATATTAGGTCCAGCAGTCAATCCTAAGTACTGCTGTACTCCCAGAACAAGTGTGTTTTAGGCTTTTTTTAAGGTGGGGAGACAGTCAGTGTCTCTGATGGGGGTGGAGAATTGATTCCACCATTGAGGGACGTTAAGACATGAGGGGTCTTGAAAGTGTCAAGGGAAATTAATAAAGCGAGTAATAAAGCAACAACAACACAACAATAGTGAGTTTCTGAACTACAGCTACATCGAGTGATATTTCTGAGTGCCATACATTTACATTTATTCATTTAGCAGACGCTTTTATCCAAAGCGACTTACAAGAGAGAGCTTTTACAAAGAGCATCAGTCATTGAGCATAGCAACGTGATAGACCCCAAATACAGTCGGTTTTTTAGATCGTGAATCATACATCATGAAAACCAATAAGTGCCAAGGGAAGAACTATAAATGCATAACACAACAATTGTGACCATAAAGCAAGAGATACAACAAACAACACTGGAAAGTCACCATATGGGGGCCAACAGATTGTTCTAAAGCGCTTTAGATTATGTGAAGTGCCATACTATTCCTAAATAGGTGAGTTTTAAGCCTTCTCTTGAAGGTGAGAAGGCAGTCTGTGCTTCTGATGGAGGTGGGGAGATGATTCCACCATTGGGGAGCCAGGCAGTGGAAGAGTTTGTGTTGCGCTCGGGCGCTCTTGAGGGGAGGTACCGCTAGAAGGTTGTCAGCAGATGACCGTAGGTGACGGGTGGGGGTGTAGGGCTGGAGGAGAGAGTTGATATAGGTCGGAGCAGTCCCGTTTACAGCCCGGAAGGTCAGCACCAGGGTCTTGAATCTGATGCGGGCCATGATGGGAAGCCAGTGGAGGGCGATGAGGAGTGGGGTGACATGACAGCATCTGGGTAGGTTGAAAACCAGACGAGCAGCTGCATTCTGTATCCTCTGAAGGGGACGGATTGCATTTGCAGGAAGGCCGGCTAGTAGCGAGTTGCAGTAATCCAGCTTTGAGAGGACAAGGGCTTGGACTAGCAGTTGGGTGGAATGTTGAGAGAGGTATTTTCTGATTTTCCTGATGTTGTAGAGGGTGAATCTACATGACCGCGAGACTGCGGCAATGTGAGCTGTGAGGGAGAGCTCGTCGTCCAAGGTGACCCCCAGGTTCCTGGCCGAGGATGAAGGGGTCACTGTTGCAGATCCCATAGTGATAGAGAGATCGTGGGTGACTGAGGGTTTGGCAGGGATGATGAGGAGTTCTGTTTTGGTGAGGTTCAGCTGGAGGTGATGTCTGGTCATCCAGGCTGAGATGTCAGAGAGGCAGGCCTCGATTCTGGTCGATACTAATTCTAATGTTTCTAAGTGCCATTAAATTCTCAGAATAAGTGGATTTTGAGACTTTTCTTGAAGGTAAGGAGACAGTCTGTGTTTCTGATGGGGGTGGGGATTTGATTCCACCATTGAGGAGCCAGACAGTGGAAGAATTTGTGCTGGGCTCTGGTGCTCTTGAGAGGGGGGACCACTAGGCGTTTGTCAGAAGAGGACCGTAGCTGGGTGGGGATATAGGGCTGGAGCAGAGAGTTGATATAGCTCGGGGCAGTCCTGTTCACTGCTTGGAAGGTCAGCACCAGGGTCTTGAAACTGATACGGGCCATGATGGGAAGCCAGTGGAGGGTGATGAGGAGCTGGGTGACATGACAGCGTCTGGGTAGATTGAAAACCAGGCGAGCTGCTGCATTTTGGATTCTCTGAAGGGGGTGGATTGCACTTGCTGGAAGGCCGGCTAGTAGTGAGTTGCAGTAGTCCAGTTTTGAGAGGACAAGGGCTTGGACTAGCAGCTGGGTGGAATGTTCAGACAGGTATCTTCTGATGTTTGATATGTACTCAATGATATCTTGCTGGCTTCCACAGAAAATTGAACCGGTCACAGAGCTGATGTCCAGGAAGACGATCCGGTCGTTTCTCAGCATTCCAGAGGCCAGACTGGAGGATTCTGGGATATATACCTGCACAGTTCAGGAGTCTGTTGAGGGACACACCACCAGAGACAACTTGACTGTTACGGTCGTAGGTGAGAGAATGCACACATATAGTATGCTTATGTACATACAAACCATGGGTGTAGAATTGTCGTTGACATTTGGAGGGACAGATTTGCTGGCAAAACCTGAAATCTTGTCTTTCGGGCTCTCAAAATAAAAGTGTCAAATGTACACTTCTTTTACCCTGTGATATAGGTTCATTTGGTGGGGGGGTGGGACACACACACACATTTTCCAATACTGGGGGACACACATCCCCTCCATCTCCCCCGTTTCCTACGCCAATGATACAAACATGTAAGCTTACACACCCACAAATGCATAATTATCAGCAAGTTGAGTATTTTTTCTCCAGTTTGATCTTTTTTTGTGGATCGTCAAATGACTTGAGAAAGGTCAATTCTGGAATCACAAAATGTATTGCTAATGATGTGAAATGCTGAGAATGTGAATTTGGGGGAACCCTCTTTATTCTATGCCTTCTACGGATGCACACACACGAGAAAGAACGCGTACACACATGTGCATGTTGGTCTAGTGGTCTGCTCCGCAGGGGTTAGTGCACAGGTGTCCAATCCTGGTCCTCGATGGCAATTGTCCTGAAGGTTTTAGATGTTTCCCTGCACTGTCACTGCTGATTCTAATAAATGGGTTGTTATCCAGCTCTTTGTAAACCTGATAATGACCATTAATTTGAGGCTAGGTGTGTTGAAGCAGGGAAACAGTTAAAACTTTCAGGACAGTTCCCCTGGAGGACCAGGATTGGACACCCCCTGGATTAGGGTGTCTGATTCGTCGTGGTTTCTTTGCAGAGCGGGGCTTCGTGGAGCTGGACCCATGGCTGCCCACCCTGGTGTCCGTGAGGGTGGACGAGAGTGTAGAGATCAGAGCCCAGGTGGAAGCCTACCCGGAACCATCCGTCATCTGGACAAGACACAACTCCACCCTGGTCGGCGACAATGTGTCTACGAAAATCAATAAGGAGCATGAAACCAGGTAACGTCCACACAAGGTGACACGCACACAAATGCAGTGACGCACACACATGCACACAGAGTCTGCTACACCCAACGCATACGCCTGTTTGTTAAACGCGCACTCACGCTCACTAACCTTGCTTCCACACGCGTACACCCAGTGTCTCATAATCTCCGTCTCCAGGGTATGTGGGGGGGGAGGGTTTCATCATATCGGCACATATCTATGGTGGTCTCGTTTTCTCGTTTTATTTCGGGTATTGTTGTTGTCCCCATCACCACTTTGGTGCCCTCCTCCGCCCTTTGGTGCCTCCCTCAGCACTTGGTGCCTCCCTCAGCACTTGGTGCCTCCCTCAGCACTTGGTGCCCCCCTCAGCACTTGGTGCCCCCCTCCGCACTTTGATTTCCCCCTCAGCACTTTGGTGCCCTACATGGGAGTGGCGGTACTGCGTACACGCACACACTATCACCCCAGCCTGTGTTTGCTTTTTCCTTTCATCTGCAGGTACCTATGCACTCTGACCCTGGTGAGGGTAAAAGCCAATCAGGCTGGGCTATACACAGTTATGGTAGCCAATAAGGAGGAGGCCAAGAATGTGACCTTTACCCTGCAGGTGACAGGTGAGGTGACATCGGGGGGCCAAAGAAGAGCTTTCAGTCACGCAGCGACGAGGCGTTTCCTGCGTGCTGCGGGGTAATGGTGCTTTTCCTGCGTATGGGAGGGGTGATGATGCGTTTCCTGTGTGCAGTCCCTCCCAGAATTCTTCACCTGTCAGACGAGAGGGGGGCAGGCCAGGACATGCTGTGCATCACCGAGGGGGTTCCCACGCCGACAATCAACTGGTACAGCTGCACCAGTACTAACAGGTAAGGAGCCTGTACATACACACACATGCACACACACACTGACAAACGCACACACTTAGACGCCGCAAACGCTCAAACATGACCACACACACATAAATGCACACACACATGCAGAGACAAGCACACGCACACTTACACACGCATACGCTCAAACACACACACACAGAAATGCACACAGACACACACCAAGATATCTGCTAACAGAATGATATGTAAATAAGATGTTTTGCTGAAAATCTCTTCAGATGCAGTGACCAATCCACACCCTGGCAACCTCTGACCTCTGGCCCGGAGGTCATGGTGGAGGACAATGTGACCTTTGTGGAGGAGAAAGGGGTCAGCCGTGTGGCCAGCCGACTCACCCTAAACAACATGGCCGCTGTCACTGCCTTGCGCTGTGAAGTTCACAATGAAGGAGGGATTCGTGCCCGGGACGTCCGTCTGGTGTCTAACTGTGAGTTAAATGACTAAATTACATTTAATCATTTAGCAGACGCTCCTATCCAGAGACACTTACAGCAAGTACAGGGACATTCCCCCTTGAGGCAAGTAGGGAGTAGGGCATTGCCCATGGACACAATGTCATGTTTTGACACAGCCGGGGTCCAAACCATGGACCTTCTGATTACTAACCCGACACCTTAAACGACTGCACCACATGACTCCCACTGTTTGATCAACCTCCATGACAAATTAGAGCACCCTTCCCCTCCCCATGCCTCTGCTTCCTCCTCTCCCCCTCTTTCCCCAGCCCTGTTCTCCCAGGTAGCGGTGCTGGCTGCAGTACTGGCTCTCGTGGTCGTTGCCATCGTGTTCCTCATCGTCCTCATCGCTCTGTGGAGGAAGGTCAGTCGGTCGACCGGCAGGGCTCGTGAAAGTGTTGTGCGGTTAGGGTTTCAACCGCATTTCAACCGCATTTCCATTTCTCCCTTTGAGAAATTTGTCCTGCTATATCCAATGAATGGATGAAGGATATACTGAACCCACACCCCTCCTCCTCTTTCTGGGCACCAAACACTGCAGTGGTCATATCTTTCCAAAACTTTGGCCGAAATTTGAGATCCCTGAATCAGTCAACCAATCAATCACACAGTCATCAACCAAGCAAATTGAATTCATTTACATTTACTCATTTAGCAGATGCTCTCATCCAGAGCGATTTACAGCAACATTTCCCCTGAGGCAAGTAGGGTGAAGTGCCTTGCCCAAGGACACAATGTAATATTGACACAGCCAGGGTTCAAACTAGGGACCTTATGATTACCATCCCGACACCCTAACCCACAGCGCCACACGACTCCCCAACTTGTGATAGAGAAAGATCAAGAATTCAGATCTATCTGAATGCTCAAAATGTTACATGTGTGTGTGTGTGCATGTGCAGAAACCCCGCTATGAGACCCGTTGGAAGGTGATCGAATCCGTAAGCTTGGACGGTCACGAGTACACGTACGTCGACCCTGTGCACCTCCCCTACAACCCTGCCTGGGAGCTTCCACGAGAGAGCCTTATCCTGGGTGAGAAAACAAACTCAACCCCCATCTCAAGTCAAGCTGACTCCGATCTGACTCCGGTCCTTCTGGAGCTGGTGTGCTTAAACAGGCATGGCAAATCAAGCGCCACTCCCCACCAAGATGGATCCTTGGACTAACTGGATTGGATGTGTAATTGATGGTGTTGCACCCCCCCCCCTCCCCCGTCACCCTCTTTTAAACCCTCCCTTTCCCCCCACCCCCACCTCTTCCCTCTCCATCAGGTCACACTCTGGGTTCAGGAGCTTTTGGCAGGGTGGTGGAGGCAACTGTTTATGACCTGGGACGCAACCACACCTCCACCAGGGTGGCTGTTAAGATGCTGAAGGGTACGACCCTCTGTCCCCTGCTGGACTTTGCTCTCTTACACTTTCCACTTCTCTACTCGACTATACTGTCCCATGCTATGCTACGCTACTCTACGCTATACACTGTCTCAACTGTATTACACTCTTTCCAGCTGGCAGGACGTGCTGTGGTCGTCTGTGTGTGTTGTGGTTGGTCGTGTGTGTCTGTAACAACAGCAGAGCCCCATTTGTTCCATTGACATGAGCCTGCAATGTGTTTGTGTGTTTGTTTCTGTGAATGTGTGTGCCTCCTCATGTACACATGTGTGTTTCCATGTGTGTATGTGAGTTTTGGGTGTGTGCATGTTTGGGTGTGTGCACGCCCTCTGTCTGTGAGCGTGTGCATCTGTGTGTGTGTTTGTGTGCCTGCGTGTGCGTGTCTGTGTATGTGTCTGTGTGTGCGTTTGTGTGTGCCTGTGTATGCGTCTGTGTGCCTGTTTGTCTGTGTGTGTGTACCTACGTTTGTGTGCCTGTGTGTGTGTGTGTGTGTGTGTGTGTTTACTCTGCAGCAACAGCCAAGAGGAGTGAGACTCAGGCTCTGATCTCAGAGCTGAAGATCATGACTCACCTGGGCCCTCACCTGAACATTGTGAACCTGCTGGGGGCCTGCACCAAGACTGGTGAGCACACACAGTCACACACGCACAGCCACACACCCACAGTAACACACACAAAGTAAAACACACACACAGTCACATACACACAGTCACACAGGCACAGCCACACACACAGTAACACACACACAGCCACACAGTCACACACACACAAGATGAGTACCCTACACACCATCTCTCTACCTCCTCTATAAACACTATGTCACTCTCTCTACCTCCTCCTCTACCTCGCTCTCTCTTCATTATCCCTCCCTCTTTCTATCTTTGTCACATCTCTCTCTCTCTCCTTCCTCCTCTATCTATGTCACTCTTCATCATCCTCTCTCTCTCTCTTTCTCTGTTTGCAGCTCTCTGTATATGTGTATCACATCTCTCTTTTCCTCAGGCCCCATCTACCTGGTGACAGAGTACTGTCGTCACGGTGACCTGGTGGACTTCCTGCATCGTAACAGGACGTTGTTTCTACAGAGCCAGGCTGACCAGCAGGGGGTCGGCCTCACTGAGGAGAGCTCACCCGGAGAGGGGCGCAGGTAAAACCCCTGGAAAAACACACACATAACCTCAATACATACACTCACCTCACACACGAACACACAGTGTTGCTGCGTTACAGTGGGTCCGATGGAGGCTACATGGATATGTCCATAGAGCAGTGTCTGGAGTATGAGGCTATGAAGGAGCAGGGCGATGCCATCAAGTACGCCGACATCGAGCCCTGCGACTACGAGACGCCCTGCCAGAACAGCAATGGTTACCAGGAACAAGGTGCCGTTTCCATGACAATGTCAGGTATTTTCATCAATTGGAGGGATGTCAGTCAGATAAATATGGAAATGATCTAGATGTTTCCAGTCGTCTAGAGTCTCCCTGTCTATAGTTCTAAAGCTCCTTTATCATGATTGTTTCACTGTGCAGCGTTCTTGTCCAGTTTTCTGAAAAGGCTTTCCGGTGTTCTAACATTCTCCAGCATAGTAAAGGTTCTCCAGTCCTTTAAAGGCTGTACTGTCAGGTGTTCTAAAGGTTCTCTAGTTTAGTAAAAGTTCTCCAGTCTTCTTAAGTTTGTACTGTCCAGTGTTCTAAAGGTTTTAGTGTAGTAAACGTTCTCCTGTTCTAAAGGTTCTCCTGTTCTGTCCTCCCAGCTCCAGTTCTGTCTCTCAGTGATTCCGCGGGGCTCAGCCTCCCAGACCTGGTGGCCTTTGCCTTCCAGGTGGCTCAGGGCATGGATTTCCTGTCCTCGAAAAATGTACCTCCTCATTCTCACTAAATCTTCAGAACCTTTTGGCCGTACAATCCAGGACCAAAGTCACAGTTAATTTAATTTGACAATTTGCCACATTCCTTATCACCCAACTAATCACCCAATAAATTCAACACACAATGAATTTCTGTGCTTGATATAGTTCAGCTCTATAGTGCGCACCGTTCTGTGGTATGTGTGCATGTGTACCTGGTCTGTGTGTGTGTTGACGTGTCTGTGTTTATGTGTGTGTCCTCCAGTGTGTCCACAGGGATCTGGCAGCAAGGAACGTGCTGGTGTGTGAGGGGAAGCTGGTGAAGATCTGTGACTTCGGGCTGGCCAGGGACCTTGCCAATGACAACAACTACATTGCTAAGGGCAACGTGCGTTTTTTTTAAAAGTAGCGTCCAACTTACTGTAAAGATTCAGTATTCTGTATGCGTGCATGTCTGTGTGTGTGTAGTTGTGCATGTGGGGGTGTGTGTGTAGTCAGGCCAGTGTGTGAAGTCAATTCAACACACGTACATCACTTCCTGTTCCATAGTCATCGCTTCAGTCGGGGTTTGAAGCAGGGTTCGAACCGCATACCTTCTGATTACTAGCCCACCACCTTAACCGACTGCGCCACGTTACTCCTTTCTTGATGGTGGCTTCTTCATTGGAATTGTGTACAACTGTGTACAGCAATTTGACACAGTTCTCTGTGTGCGTGGATATGTTGGTGCGTGTGTGTGTGTGTAGACATTCCTGCCAGTGAAGTGGATGGCTCCTGAAAGCATCTTCCACAGCCTGTACTCCAGCTTAAGTGACGTCTGGTCCTATGGCATCCTCCTTTGGGAGATCTTCTCTCTGGGTACTTCCCACACACATTGAACTACATCTACATTTAGTCATTTAGCACTCATCCAGAGCGACTTACAGCAACAGGGGTATTCTCCCCAGTAGGGTGAAGTGCCTTGCCCAAGGACACACAAGGTCATGTTCACATAGCCATGGTTTGAACCAGGTACCTTATGATTACTACTAGCCCAACTCGCTAACCGACTACACCACATGACTCCCAGAAATAAAATAAGATAATCCTTTACTAGCCCTGTGAGACCTGAACTATGAAAGAATGGTCAGAAAATTCAATTTTTTTGGATACAAACTATTTATTTGGCCCTTTGACAAAATGTAAAAAACAAAATACAAAAATAAATGCTACAATTTTAATTTTTGGTATAACATTTGATACTACAGGTATTAAAAAATATAATTAATATTGGTGATCAACCAATATGGATATTCTAAGTGAAATTCTTGAAGCCATTTCAATCTATAAATTGTGTATTTGGCTCATCAAAACACTGCATGATGGCCTATGGAAGACATAATCCATGTAAAACACTGGACAGATATACCCATAACAATTGTTGATTTTTGGCTAAAGTATCAAATTGGATACACCGATTTTCTGCTCGATATAACTACAAACTGTAATTATAAAACTGAGTAATACAACGTTTTAAGGACAAACTGACTGTTCATTTAAAATTATTGCAAGTATTTCAGAGAAATTCTGACCATAAAACCATGAAATTGCAAAGTTTCTTGATGGTGAGAAACACAGATGTGTGCTAGCACGATGCGGCCACTTTGAATGAAAAAGCACACGTCAAAACATTGGGAAAGCGAAGTGTGTCCACCAGGGGGCAGAATACAAGTATAAGAGT
Organism: Neosalanx taihuensis; assembly: GCA_030340665.1. Lineage (NCBI taxonomy): Eukaryota > Metazoa > Chordata > Actinopteri > Osmeriformes > Salangidae > Neosalanx > Neosalanx taihuensis. The sequence goes on from CM059315.1 coordinate 5,686,938, forward strand.
TCATACAAAAGGGTTTCATGCAAAGTTTACGTTTGATGGTGATGCAATGAGTTCCAAAATATATTAGTCTCGCAATGGAGACATTTTAGGTTGCAACAGCCTGGGACAGTACAGCACTCAGAGTACCAATAAATAAATATATAAAAGAAGTAGCATAGTAATAGTTTGGTTATAATTTGATAATAGTGATAAATGCTTTCAAAAACTTAAGAGTGTAAAATTACCCAAATACATCCAATGCCAGAATTAGGCCATGAATGGCTATGACTTTGGTATTAGAAATACACCTTTTATCAAAATGATACCGCAGTATAAATATCAGATAACATTATAAGTGTTTGTTGTGTTAAAACTCAAGCCACATGCAATCAAACATCATAACAAATCAGGACTTAGCAAGAAGCTAGCATCAAAATTCACATAAAGCACTAGGCCACACAGTTCTGATATCACACTAACAAAAACAGTTTTTTGTTTCATTAATGAAGAAAAACACACAGGCACATACACACACTCATTGATGTACAGACTGCCTGTGTGTATGCACATATATATATATGTGCATACACACAGGCAGTCTGTACATCAATGACTTACTGTAATCATGAACTGTCAATCAAACCATTCAGTTCAATGAATCAGTAGCAGACACAGGTTCAGTCATCTATAAACTACAGGACTACAGGACTCCCCATACAACACTAGCCAATAGTTTGCAAGGTCAACCAGTATGCAGACGATTATTAATGTTTTACAGATTGTTTATGTTCATGAAATGTTAATTATTAGGGACCTCAACTTTGAGAAAAAGTCACAAAATTGTAGGAAGAAAATGAATGGATTACCAGTACTTTGGTCAAAACTGAAATTACTTAAGTTGACCATAGTACAAGAGTTAAGACATGTCTCCCGGTTGTGCTGACCCTCTATGAAAGGTAGCCAAAGCTGCAAAAACTATAAGCAATAATTTCATACACATTCTCAAAGCAACCTGCAAACCGGAAAATCAATACCATCAGGAAATACACATCTACAATGCAGCACACCAACACGGGAGAAAAGACACGTGCAAAACATTCAACCCGTGCACAACTCTTAGGGTAAAAGCACAGATCCCAGCAAACGAGCCCCCCCCCCCCCCCCCCCCCCCCCCCAAGGCGCCGCAACGTCACAATCTCTACTACAAAGTGAAAGTAAAAAGATCGCTTTTCACAAACCTCTCTGGCAACGTATGTTAATATCTCCCAAACCTGACCACCCACCCAGCTCCCCAATACCTTGTTTGATTCGTCTGGACCCCACCACACGAACCCTGCCCTATTCATTTTTTGGGTGTGGTTTTTGGCAATTTTTGGCCAAACTGTTCGCCAAAAGTCTTAAAAGATCTACTCTAAAAGATGTAGCACATGTGGCGGCCGAGCCGCATGTTTTGATACCACTTTTGTGTGTATGCGCCAAAAACTCTGGGAGGAGTTGCGAGCCAAAAAATTGGCATAAGAATAATAAATGCTGGGAATAACATATAGTGTGCGCCTTGCACGCACACAATAAACGCTGGGAATAACATATAGTGTGCGCCTTGCTCGCACACTCAATAAACGCAGGGGATAACATATAGTGTGCACCTGCAATGCACACTCAACAATAAACGCGGGGGATAACATATAGTGTGCACTTGCACGCACACTCAGTAATAAACGCTGGGTTAACATATAGTGTGCGCCTTGCTCACACACTCAATAAACGCTGGGAATAACATATAGTGTGCACCTGCTTGCACACTCAATAATAATAAACGCTGGGAATAACATATAGTGTGTACCTTGCAGCACGCACACAATAAACGCTGGGAATAACATATAGTGTGCGCCTTGCACGCACACTCAATAATAAACGCTGGGAATAACATATAGTGTGCGCCTTGCACGCACACTCAATAATAATAAACGCTGGGAGTAACATATAGTGCGCGCCTTGCACGCACACTCAATAAATGCAAGGGACAAAAACACAAAAACTAAACTGTGGAGAACTGCTACATGCAACCAAACTGAAGCGAAATGTAATTGAAGCGAATTGATTTGAGACACACATTGAACGAAACCGGACGGAACCGAACAGGTCCAAATTGACTTGATGCACATGCGCTGATTGAATTGATTGTAATTGAATCAAAATGAGTCCTGACATCTTGCATGTGCTTCCAGGAGGCCCTCCCTACCCGGACATCCCCATGAACGAGCAGTTCTACGCAGCGCTGAAGAGCGGCTACCGCATGCCCAAGCCCGCCTACGCCTCTCAGCACATGTGAGTCCGGTCCCGATGTCGTCACATCACAGCGTGACTGATTGATCAGCACACAAACAGGCCCTGTGTCTCTCAGACATGAAACTAGAATCAAGCAATATTATGGTTACAGGAACAATAAACAGTACATTTTACATTTACATGTAGTCACTTAGCAGACGCTCTTATCTATAGCGACTTACAACAAGTACAGGGACCCCCCCGAGGCAAGTAGGGTGAAATGCCTTGCCCAAGGACACAACGTCATGTTGGCACAGCCAGGTTCAAACCAGGTACCTTCGGATTACTAACCCGATGCCCTAACTGACTGCGCCACATAACCCCCTTCCCGTTCCGTCCCTCAGGAATAGGGTAATGGGCAGGTGCTGTCTACACTCCACCCTGTCCTCCAGTCTAACCCTAAGTGTAACCCCTCACAGGTATGAGGTGATGTGCAGGTGCTGGGAGGAAAACGCTGAATCAAGGCCTGGGTTCTCCTCCCTTGTCCAGACCACTGCTGGTCTACTGTCGGACTCTTACAAGGAGGTAAGGTGTTAGTGTGCGTGTTTGTGGGTATGTGTGTGTGGTTAATGTGCCTGTGTGTGTAGGTGTGTGAAGTTAGTGCACGTGTGTGTGTATTTGGTGTCCGTGTGTGAATGTGCAGTTAACCAATGCGCAGATGCGTGAGTTCTAAATGTTTCAGGTGATCCCCACTGGATGAGTTCTTTTTCAGAAACGATTGCTAGCTAGCTTTAGTTAGTTTCCTGGCTAAGCTACCTAGCATAATACTCCTAGCACGGTTACTACCATGCCATACTACCATGCATGTGTCAGCCTCTTCATTAGTACATTTTGAAGCTTTACTAAAATGTTTGTAGTGTAGTTTTTGTCTGTTGGAAAATATTGAGTTGGAATTTTCAAAATCTGTCATTTGTAAAGCTCTCTCTTGTAAGTCATCTTGGATAGAAGCGTCTGCTAAATGAATACATGTAAATGTAAATCACGTGTGCTGCTACTCTTTAAGAGGTTAAGGCAGTGTTGATCGTTCACTATCTCCTTCTTTCGGCCCTACTTCCTGTCAGCGGTACATCCAGGTCAGTGACAACTTCCTGCGCGGCGACCACCCCGCCGTGGCGAGGACAAGACCTCAGGCTGCAGATGCGCAGTCTCCGAACCTCTCAGAGGGGGTGGAGCTAAAGGAGGCTGGCCCCTCCCACGTTGCCTACGTCATACCTGCACCTGACCTCACCATTGAAACCAGAGTGGATGTGCTGGACACTCCCAAGGAGAATTCGGACAGGTATAACATCCACCTATTTACTGTGACTGCATCTATACATCTTACATCTACATTTAGTAAACGCTTTTACAACGAGTACAGGGACATTTCCCCTGAGGCAAGTAGGGTGAAGTGGTTTGCCCAAGCACACAATGTCTTACTGGCACAGCCAGGGTTTGAATCGGGTAACTTCTGATTACAAGCCCGACTCCCTAACCACTCAGCCACATGTCCCGTGACATCTGAGTCCTAAACTCAGCCCTAACCCTAGCCTCTAGTCCAGTGTTTCCCAACCCTGGTCCTCAGCAAACACCTGTCCTGATTGTTTTAGATGCTTCCCTGCTCCAAAACACCTGATTCAAGCGTATGGTCATAAGCAGAGCTTCTGAATAGTTGGATAACGACCCGTTTGAATCAGGTGTGTTGGAACAGGTAAAAATCTAAAACATGTGGGACAGGTGTTCCCTGAGGACCAGGGTTCGGGAAACACTGCTCTAGTCCCCCAGATCCCCTAGTTCCTCAGCCCCCATCCTAGATCCTCACTCCCCATTCCCCATCCTAACTCCTTGCGTTCTTAGCCCTAACTCCTTCTCTCTAACTCCCCCTAAAGCCTCCATCCTAAATCTCTATCCTAGAACCCCTAATCGAATTCCTTATTCCTTCAGCCCCCTATCCTATCTGATTGCTCCTATACCCAAGTTACTATTTCCTGTCATATGACCAAGAGGAGATACACATGGTTGTGTGCTCAGGGTAGTTGTGTGACTCACAAGCAGCAGTCAGTAATGCAATAATGTTTCCCAATTCAGCCTGCATTTAGATGGTGAAATACTCACCACAGCTATGCCCCCCCTAAACAGCTAAATCTGTGCAATGGTGTGGGGTTAGGGTAGAAGTTGACATACATAACTCATTATTCGGACTGTGGAATATCACATATGTTGTCTTTTGGTGTGTTTTGATGTTGTTATTTCATACTGATCATGTAATAATGTGATAATTTAGCAGAGCTTTTGGGTAACAACAACAGCATATACGGCAAACCCACAGGGGCACAAACTTACGACCCTTTCATCGTCGGTCAAACGCAAAAACGAATGTTTTTAATCGTGGTTGGATGTTCATCTGTCTAACCTTCTGTTTTGATCTAATCTAATCGACCACTCAGTAAATGAGTTGATCACTTACCATATCATGCAGCCCACAGGAGTCTGGTCTCCATGGCGATCATGGAGACCCCACCCCATCTGAGGCGTCAACACCGATGATGCAAACCCACTCGGAGGAAGGGAAGGAACCATGCCAGTCTCCCTGCACTCCTGAGGAGGAAGAGAGCTTCCTCTAAGGTCACCTGACTAAGTTCACCTGATTAAAGATCTCCTTGACAACTCATGTGACCACCACAGGAAGTTTTTTGGAAAGAATATTTAGCAACTGTACATTGGTATTATGTATATTATGTAGGCATTATGTTTCAGGAATTCTGCTAAATGGACAGGAAATAATCCATTGCTGTATTATTTTTCTATAGCCTGTGTTATACTGCAGATGTCAGCGTGTGCAAGGTTTGAGAACACCATAAGTGCATGCAGGATTGCAACATCTGCAACAGCACTTTCCTAGTTTCCTGGCGAAGAGTTTGTCAGTGTTAATCTCTGAGAAGCCCATAAACATGTTGACTTGGTCTGTTTTGTGTGTTATACGGTACACAGCCAAAGAGCAACCTCTAACCAGCAAGATCCCAGAGCTCTTGCCCTGCAAACGTTATATTTACAACGTTGTATTCATTTAGCAGACGCTAAATTCTTTCATGGAAGGTACTAGAACGTCCAGGATCACAAGTGTAGTAGCTCTAATGTTAATTACAGCAGTGACATTCTGCTTTACATTTAGACATTTAGCAGACGTTCTTATACAGAGCAATTTACAGCGAATACAGGGATATTTCCCCTGAAGCAAGTAGGGTTCGAGGGTGAAGTTATATACAGCCGTGGTTCGAACCAGGGACCTTCTGATTACAAGCCCAACACCCTAACCAACTGTGCCACATGACTGTGGGGGATACAAGGTCGTAAGTGGACAAGCCCATCTCTGGTGGAGACAACCTTCCCAAAGCTATCTTTTAGGGATATGGTATGTAGACCAAACACACACAGATCGTTTTCAAGGCAGCAGGGTCCTAGGAATGGGGCAGGCTATATATGGAGTCCGAAGTTCTGGACATTTTAGAAACTGCCTTGCGGCAGTATACATTTAGGCATTTAGCAGACGCTCTTATCCAGAGCGACTTGCAGCAAGTACAGGAACATTCCCCCTGAGGCAAGTAGGAGGAAGTGCCTTGCCCAAGGACATAACATAATTTGGCGCCGCCGGGAGTCGACAGGCAACATTCCAATTAATAGCCCGATTCTGTAAACGCTCAGCCACCTGACTCCATACTCTTAATATAACCATAAATGTTGCTTTGATTCATTGGAATTAATGCTTGCACTGTTGTTAAGCGTGCCGACAACTTCCCCCGTATTGTAAAAGTGCCTGCCTAGCTTTGTACCATTAAAAACAACCAACAGAATCTAGGCCTGAGATTAGTCATTTCCAGCGCACAGACCAATAAGTCTGCAACCAGCATACCAAAGTTGATATTGTGCAACCTGATGACATGCGTGTGTTTATATTTTGTAAAGGTATCAAAGATAATACTTTTGTAATATACTTCAACCCAAGACAATGGCAGGACCAGCTGAATAGATTAGAAAGGTGAAAAGATTAGAAGTGTATTCAAATAGGGGTTCCATACTATGATGCTTTGCTTGCATATGTGTCTGTTTTGAACAACAATAAAGGAACACTTTACAGAAAACGTTAGATGTTTTACTGTTTTACAGTCTATTTTAGTGCTCCATCTCACTGCACACTGTTGTATTCCACTATTTCCTCTTTTTTATAGATTGTTCAATTATATTAGATTTTATTCCGGGATGTTTCCCTCTTCGATGTTCTGTATTTGGTTCTATTTCACTCTGTTCCACTTTAGTATGTTCCATTGTGAGACGGTAGCTTGAATGAAAGAGGTCCTCTCTAACCACGAAGGGGGGCTGGGGTACCGGAGGAAGTTCAGACAGCTTTGTACAAGGGAACGGAGGAGAGGTGCTCACAGAACAGTTCCTGAGGAACAGAGAGGAGGAGCACAGACAGACAGAGAGCCGAGAGACCCCTGGGGCACGAGACCGAGACAGACCCGTAAAGACAAACACAGAGAGGTGGAGACCGGAGAAGAGAGATGCTGACCTTGCTGGCTCTCCTCCTGGGGGTATTACCCTGCTCAGCCCCAGGTAAGCACCCCCTCTTCCCCCCCTCCATCCTGCTCCATATCCAGGCTCCGGCCCTGGCCCTGGGGCTGGTGTGAGGCTATCTGCAACCCCCTGCCTCCATCTCTGCTGTTCGATGGTCAGCTAAAGCTAGGCCACAGGTGGGATAACTGGTCCAACTGATCGGATGACGGGTCTGTGTGTGTTCAGGACACGTATGATGCCAGCATTACCCACCGGATCTGTCTCACATACACGCGCGCTCGCACACAGCATTACAAATGTCCAGGTGTGTGGAAAACACACTGAAGCAACACACTGTTCGTAAACACTTCATTAAGTCAGACGTGTCAGGTGGGCAATTCTAACACACGCACACATTGTTCTCCAGCTATAGTTCAAAGGCTTTACCTGCATTGAGAGACAGAGTCTACTTCTGTACACACAGACACACTTTAAACCTAAAAGGCTTGTTATTGTTGCGATGTAGTTAAGTAAGTAGTTATCTTAGTATGACTGTGTTGTGCCTGGTGTCTGAAACAGGGACTTTGGCAACTACCATTACAATTATTCATTTATCAGACGCTTTTATCCAGAGCGACTTACAGTAAATACAGGGACATTCTCCCTGAAGCAAGTAGGGTGAAGTGCCTTGCCCAAGGACACAACATCACATAGCCTCAGTCAGGGTTCTAACTCACAACCTGACTTTTTGACTGTGGCTGAACAATACAGACTTTTCCTTGGCACTGACTTTCAAAATTCTGATCACTGATTTCATCCTGTAAATGCGCTATTTCTGTATCTTACTTTGGATTAAAGCGTCAAGTAAATTGATAAAATCAAGTTTCCTGTTTGAGTGTGCTTGTGATTTGGACAGACCGTTACGATGGTAACAGGTGTGAATCTTTGTGGGTTTCAACCTGGAACAGACGCGTGTGTGTGTATGTGTGTATGTGAGGAATGAGGTTGTGTGTGGGTAAAGGTGGTGTTTAGGTGTGTCTGTGTTTGTGTATGAGTCTGTATTTGAGTTGCCTGTGTGTGTATGAGTCTGACACGCCACAACCACCACAACGACAACCCCTACACACACACACAGCAGAGGAAGAAGAAGTGAAAGTGGGAATGGAATCTGGAGACGCTTTGTATCACCAAGCACAATGTGTTTCCTGGAGCCAGCCCTGGACAGAGTTCCGTTCGAACCATTACCACACACCCACACACACACACCACAAAGCTGGCACACACAACCACACACACTAACCACGAAGCATGCACGCACACATGCGACGAAAACCCCTACATTATTCTCATTTCTCGTTTCTTCCTGCAAACTACAGAAATGTGTTAAACACACACATCACGAATCTTCCCTCTCATCTCAATCACATGATAAAATACCAAAATATCATGTTAGTAATGTAGGGGGCATGTGGCGCAGTGGGTTAGGGTGTTCGGCTAGTAATCAGAAGGTCTCCAGTTCAAACCCTGGCTGTGGCAACATGACATTGTGTCCCTGGGCAAGGTACTTCACCTTGTTTGCCTCAGGGGGGAATGTCCCTGTACTTGCTGTAAGTCACTCTGGCTATGAGTGTATGCTAAATGACTAAATGTGAAATGTACACAGTTTAGTATGCGTAGACAGTTTGAAAAGCATATAAAACAACTGATTAATAATATTTTTAATTGTATTGCAGTACATGGTAGGCACTCTTCAGAGACTCCGTTGCACTGTGGTTTTCACAGTTTGAGGGTTCGAACTCACAACCTTCTGATCATGAGGCCAACACTTTAACCCGCTGAGCCATCTGACTCCCTTATAAGATGCTGCTTCAGTTAAAAAAATGGCCTTTGACACAGCACGCACACAAAAACTCCTACTCTTGGTTTCAGTACATCCACTTTGGCTTGTTCACATTTAAAGCGTGTTCATTACCATGTAGAGTGTCGACATTCATGGCGTATTCACGTGTGCACGCTGTTTCTCTACAGACCCCACTACCATCTTCGTTCTGCCTCGGAAGTTGAAGTCAGTGAGAGAGGGGGAGGACCTCGCCGTTGGCTGCCGGCTCACGGACCCCAGTGCCACCAACCTCACGCTGAGGTCGCTCGCCGGCGGCGCCCTACCCTCCGGCATCAACTACACAGCTGACCCTAAGATGGGGGTGGTGATACACAAGATCCGGGCCAATCATAGAGGGCAGTACTTCTGCAGCGCGAGGATTGGTGGAGTGGAACAGCGGTCGTCCAACTTCCTGGTCCAAGTGGTTCCATGTGAGAAGTCATTAGAGTCTACACTGAGTTTAGAATAGAAAGCAAGCCCCACAATGGGGAAATTGCAGGCACACTTATATTCAGTGAATCGGCCATGAATCGAACCATGGCCCCGCACATGAAAGGCAAGAATCCCACAACTGAACCACCGGTGCTGCCATATAGGATATTACTAGAGTGAAATAATGGTGCAACAACTGTATCTGTTCCAGACTCGCTCACCTGAACATCCGTAGCAACACCTGAACACCCATAGCAACACCTGAACGCCCGTAGCAACACCTGAACACCCGTAGCAACACCTGAACACCCGTAGCAACACCTGAACACCCGTAGCAACACCTGAACACCCGTAGCAACACCTGAGCACCCATAGCAACACCTGAACACCCGTAGCAACACCTGAGCACCCATAGCAACACCTGAACATCTGTAGCAACACCTGAACACCCGTAGCAACACCTGAGCACCCATAGCAACACCTGAACACCCATAGCAACACCTGAACGCCCATAGCAACACCTGAACACCCATAGCAACACCTGAACACCCGTAGCAACACCTGAACACCCGTAGCAACACCTGAGCACCCATAGCAACACCTGAACACCTGTAGCAACACCTGAACGCCCGTAGCAACACCTGAACACCCATAGCAACACCTGAACACCCGTAGCAACACCTGAACACCCGTAGCAACACCTGAGCACCCATAGCAACACCTGAACATCTGTAGCAACACCTGAACACCCGTAGCAACACCTGAGCACCCATAGCAACACCTGAACACCCATAGCAACACCTGAACTCCCACAGCAACACCTGAACACCCATAGCAACACCTGAACACCCATAGCAACACCTGAACACCCGTAGCAACACCTGAGCACCCATAGCAACACCTGAACACCCATAGCAACACCTGAACACCCATATCAACACCTGAACACCCATAGCAACACCTGAACACCCACAGCAACACCTGAACACCCATAGCAACACCTGAACGCCCGTAGCAACACCTGAACACCCATAGCAACACCTGAACACCCGTAGCAACACCTGAACACCCGTAGCAACACCTGAGCACCCATAGCAACACCTGAACATCTGTAGCAACACCTGAACACCCGTAGCAACACCTGAGCACCCATAGCAACACCTGAACACCCATAGCAACACCTGAACTCCCACAGCAACACCTGAACACCCGTAGCAACACCTGAACACCCGTAGCAACACCTGAGCACCCATAGCAACACCTGAACACCCATAGCAACACCTGAACACCCATATCAACACCTGAACACCCATAGCAACACCTGAACACCCACAGCAACACCTGAACACCCGTAGCAACACCTGAGCACCCATAGCAACACCTGAACACCCATAGCAACACCTGAACACCTGTAGCAACGAACAGCTGTGAGTCATGTGGCTCAGCGGTTAAGGCGTTGGGAAGGTTGTCAGTTAGGCAAGGCACTTCACCCTACTTGCCTCAGGGGGGAATGTCCCTGTACTTGCTGTAAGTCGCTCTGGATAAGAGCATCTGCTAAATGACTAAACACCTGCAACAACCATGCGACTGTATTTCAGTGCCTCGTCCGCCTTTGGTTTACTTGGAGACGCAAGTGGACTATATACGCATTGTGGGAGAGCCGCTCAACATCACCTGCACTGCCAGAGACTCCTCCCACTTATTGACCCTAGACTGGAAACACTCCTCTCTCAAGGTCAGGGTCACACACTTATATTCAGAGCATTACCAGGAATCAAACCCAGACCCCGCACATGGTAGGCAAGAATCCTACCACTGAACCACTGGTGTAACCCGAGTTGTGTTAGTAGTGGTTGCACTGTATGTGTGTGTATGTACAGTATGTGTGTGTATGACTGTGTGTGTTTGTGTCTGTGTCTGTGTGTGCGTGTGCATGTGGGGGGCTTTTATTCAAGCTGTATCAACCTGTTGGCTCCCAGGTTCTTAGGAGCTCATGGCGGTTGGAGGATTCATACGGGGGCTCAGACATGGTGACTCACCACAGCACCATCTCTGTCCCTGCTGTCACCCACAATGACACAGGGACTTTCACCTGCGTGGCTACGAACGAGGGCGTACACAGCAACGCCTCCACACACCTCACCGTCATAGGTAGGCACTAGCTCCATGACTGGATGGCCAATATAGATGGATTACAACGACAGACAGACAGACAGACAAACAGACACCCATACACCCATACACACATACACATATAGACACATACACACTTACATACATACATCAGTCAAAAGTTTGTACACATTGTCCCATTTATTTGAAGAGAGTATGTACATACTTCACTGGTAGTGTACATACATACATACATACATACATACATGCCCTCACGCATGCACTGCACACACACACACACACACACAAGAAAACCTCCCTCACATGTTCGTTTTTCACCTCCTCAGATGAGCCCTACATCAGGCCTCTGCTCCCAGCTTCCGCTAAGACAAACGAATCGCAAGATGAGCACACAGGATTTGAGGAGGGAGGACGCAAAGACGCAGGGCACAAGCAGGCGTTTGGAGGAGAGGTGGAGGTGGGTGAAGGGGAGGACTTGGACCTCCAGGTGGAGCTGGAGGCCTACCCCCTGCTCCTGACCCAGCGATGGGAGACCCCTAGGCCCCTCAACTCCTCCAGCCTTCAGCCTTTCTTCTCCAGACGCAACTACAGGTTGGTCTAATGGGTCCCAGACACAGACTTCACAGGGCGCATGGGCGATTGAGGCCATGTACAGACGTAGGCAGATATTTTTATGAACGCATATCCACTGCCCTCGTTTAATAAAAAGTCCGGCGTACACACGTAAACGTTTACAATATAATTTCATCCACACAAACCCGCAAAGTTACGCTCCTGAGTGATTTTATAAGCCTAAACAAGGGCGCATATATGATGTTTATACGTTAGTTCGCAAATAGTGATGTTTGGGAACTTGAAACACTGGTTCTCATGTCCACACTCAAACGAGAATCAGAGTTATACCAAAATCTTCACTTTGGTTGGGGTTTTCCAAAAGCTCCGTATTGAATTATATAATCCTACAGTTTTGTGTGGATGACAGGCCAAATCGTACAAAAATATATTTGTTTTATCAGATACCTGGCAACGTGTGGACCAAGGCCTTAGATGACAATGTCTTTCCCCCTCTCTTTCCCTGTCTCTCTTTCCCAAACCACCCCTCTCTCTTATTCAACTCCTCTTTCTCCCCCCCTTCTCTCTGTCGCCGTCTTTATCTCTAACCGCCTTCCTCACTCATCCCCCCTTCTTTCTCTGCCCCCTTCACTCGGCCTGCTCCTAGGTACCGCGCCAGGCTGCAGGTGATGAGAGTGAGGCCAGAGGACAGGGGAGCGTACGTCCTCCACAGCAGCAGCCATCGCCTCTCCAGCTCGGTGCTTTTCCTCCTGCGCGTCACCTGTACGAGACACCCGCCGACGTGACACGCTCTGGAGCAGTGGTTCCCAGCCCTGGTCCTCAGGGACCCCCCCCTGTCCTGGATGTTTTAGATGTTTCCCTGCTCCAACACAACCATGTTTTGATTGCATGGGCCTTCTTCCTCTGTAGAATTCTTGTAACGAACATGCATTGGAATCAGGTGTGTTGGAGCAGGGAAACATCTAAAACTATGTGCATCTGCATAGGCGGATATTTTTATAAACACATATCCACTGCCCTTTTATAAAAAGTCTTACGTACACACATAATAGTTTAAAATATTATTTCATCCACACAAACTCGCATAGTTGCGCTCTTAAGCATGATTATAAGCATGCCAGACTGAAAATGTTCATGCATTAGTTGTTGCGGATAGTGACATTTGGGAACGTAAAACACTTGTTATTCATGCCCACAGTTTTTAAAAATTGTCACTTTGGTCTGGGTTTTCCAAAAGATTAGTTTTGAATGACGTAATCCTGTGGTTTCGTGTGGATGACAGCAGGCCCGGCGCCGGGGGTCCTCAGGGGCAGGGGGTCCTCAGGGGCAGGGGGTCCTCAGGGGCAGGGGGTCCTCAGGGGCAGGGGTCCTCAGGGGCAGGGGGTCCTCAGGGGCAGGGGGTCCTCAGGGGCCGGGGTCCTCAGGGGCAGGGGTCCTCAGGGGCAGGGGTCCTCAGGGGCAGGGGTCCTCAGGGGCAGGGGGTCCTCAGGGGCAGGGGGTCCTCAGGGGCAGGGGGTCCTCAGGGGCCGGGGTCCTCAGGGGCAGGGGTCCTCAGGGGCCGGGGTCCTCAGGGGCAGGGGTCCTCAGGGGCAGGGGGTCCTCAGGGGCAGGGGGTCCTCAGGGGCAGGGGGTCCTCAGGGGCCGGGGTCCTCAGGGGCAGGGGTCCTCAGGGGCCGGGGTCCTCAGGGGCAGGGGTCCTCAGGGGCAGGGGGTCCTCAGGGGCAGGGGGTCCTCAGGGGCAGGGGGTCCTCAGGGGCAGGGGTCCTCAGGGGCAGGGGGTCCTCAGGGGCAGGGGGTCCTCAGGGGCAGGGGTCCTCAGGGGCAGGGGTCCTCAGGGGCCGGGGTCCTCAGGGGCAGGGGTCCTCAGGGGCAGGGGTCCTCAGGGGCAGGGGGTCCTCAGGGGCAGGGGGTCCTCAGGGGCAGGGGTCCTCAGGGGCAGGGGGTCCTCAGGGGCAGGGGGTCCTCAGGGGCAGGGGGTCCTCAGGGGCAGGGGTCCTCAGGGGCAGGGGGTCCTCAGGGGCAGGGGGTCCTCAGGGGCAGGGGGTCCTCAGGGGCAGGGGGTCCTCAGGGGCAGGGAGTCCCTGAGGACCAAGGTTGGGAAACACTGCACTAGAGCCTTCCTAAGTTATCTGATCACTTGTCTTTTCCATCCTTCGTCTGTTCTTTCTTTTCCCTCCCCCTTGACCTCCCCCTTGGCCTTCCCTTTCCCCATCTCACTCTCACTCTCCTTCTCTGATCCCGCCCCTTTCCCTTGAATCCCACCCCTCCCCATCCCTCCTCCTCCCCTCACATCCCCCTCTCCTCTCATCTCATCTCCTCTCCTCTTCCTCAGATAAGCCCAGTGCAGAGATCTCAGTACAGAACTCTTCCTTTTTGACCTGCTCCGCCACTGGATACAGACAGCCCACAATCCTCTGGTACCTGTGTCCGGGGACCCAAAACTCGTAGGTCAATGTTCACATTCCTATACAACCTCCCCCAGTTGCCAGGCATGTCATGAAAACCCCTCCTGTTGTCACCATGTTGCCAGGTGTGGCGACAATGACACCTTCCGCGTGCTTCCTGGCCCTGAGACGACTCTCTCAGGTGACGGGGAGGTGGTCCACAGCCAGCTGCCCCTGCCGTCCACTACTGATGATGTCACAGTGGAGTGTGTGGCTTCCAACAGTGAGGGAATTGCGAGAGACATGTTGGTCACACGTGAGTGATGGGTTAGAATCTGCTGTTGTTTACCATCAATCATTTAGGTGGGTTTAAATTATCCAGCGCCAGGACTAACTAACTGTTTAGAAATATCGGTCAGTGTATTACTACCATGATATACTGATGTGTAAAGTGATGTATGGGTTGGTCATCTGAAAAAAATGACCCCTGGGGTAGAGAACCCAAATCTTGTCAAGTCATTTAGCAGACGTTCTTATCCAGGACATTCCCCCGAGGTAAGTAGGGTGAAGTGCCTTGCCCAAGTATACAACATAATTTAGCACGGCCGGGAATCGAACTGGCAACATTCTGATTGCTAGCCCAACTCCCTAATCGCTCAGCCTCCTGACTCCTACTTGTTAAGAACATCCATGGGCTGTGTCTCACATCCTCACATGCTCTCCTAGCTCCAGAAGAAAGCAGAACTGAGCTACTGCAGCTCTCGCTGGTCATGTATGTCAGGCACCACCGACCCTCAATACTAGTTTTGGAGGATGTGGTTGCCATCGTTTGTTCGGAACTTTCAGAGTTGCGAAGATTCGTTGCTGTTCTTGTCGTTGTCATTGTTGTTTTCGATGTTGTCATCGCTGTTTTGTATTGTTGTTTGTTGCTGGTGTGCTTGTTGTTGGTGGTGTCCTTGTTGTTGGTGTCCTTGTTGTTATTGTTGTGATTGTCCTTGTTGTTGTTGTTATCATTGTTGTTTTTTTTCTCAGACATGGCCACTGGAGTGTTGTACCAGCTGAGTTCACCCATAGTTAAAGGAGCCAGCTGTGCCATTGGTGTTCTACTTCTTCTGGTGGTTATCCTGCTGTACAAGTACAAACAGGTACATACACCTGGATACACCTGGTTACACAGGTACACACACACCTAGTACACCTGGTTACACAGGTACACACACACCTAGTACACCTGGTTACACAGGTACACACACACCTAGTACACCTGGTTACACAGGTACACACACACCTAGTACACCTGGTTACACAGGTACACACACACCTAGTACACCTGCTTACACAGGTAAACACACACCTAGTACACCTGGTTACACAGGTACACACACACCTCTTGATAAAACTAAGATACACAGGTGAATACACACATGAAAACGAAGATATAAGTACAAACAGGTAAAAAACCTGGATATAAAAGGTACACACCTGGATACACAAGAGTACACACACCTGGAGACAGATATATGAGAACAGAGGTCGAGACTGTCCAGAGTACAAATCTACCCCAACACACCTGCATGCACTGGGTGTTTCTTGCAGAAGCCCAAGTATGAGATCCGCTGGAAGATAGTACAGAGCAGTGATGGGAACCAGTATACCTTCATAGACCCCAGCCAGCTGCCCTATGACCAGCAGTGGGAGTTCCCCCGGAGCAGGCTAAGACTGGGTACCACACGGAACATGTATACTAACAGCCATAACAGAAATGTCAATTAATATAACATACATAACATGTATACTAACATCCATGTCCACTAACATAACTAACATAACATTCATAACTTATTCAATCGCATAAAATGCGTCACATACAGCCTCACATATTTACTAATGTAGCATACATGGCTTGTATACTAACATGTAGGGCACAGAACACATCTAACATCACAGGTCAAGATCACTTGTATGAATGTGACATGTTAACATGTTTGACCACAGGTTAACACATACGTATGTATGTACATAATACATGCTCTTTCAGATTCGCCCTGCTTCATCACAACATAAATCACAGAATGCAGGCAGACACGCCAAGCTGTTTCAGCATACTTTCATTGAAACAGCTTGGTGTGTCTGCCTGCATTCTGTGATTTATGTTGTGATGAAGCAGGGCGAATCTGAAAGAGCAGGGCCTGTACTATGAATCAGGATTTGGCGTTTACAATATAACTTCAGGTTTAACCCAATACATGAAGCCCTGGGTCAAACCTGAAGTTACCTAGTTAATGCCAAATCTTGATTTGTAGTACAGGGCCAAGATTAACATGTGAAACAGATATAAACAGAGCAGTCCTAGCTGATGAAGGTTTCATGTTTACTGGTGTTGACCCTCCTCCATCCCTTCTCCCTGTTAGGTCCGGTGTTGGGTGCTGGTGCATTTGGCAAGGTTGTGGAGGCCACCGCCTACGGCCTGGGTAGCCATGACAACGTCACCCGAGTGGCTGTCAAGATGCTGAAACGTAAGGAACCTCAACTTTAATCTCAACTTTAAACTTTAATGGACTTTAACCGACCCTAAACTGCAACTTTCTAAACCCAACCCTAAACTGTAACCAAGCTAACCACAACCTTGTCCAAACCCAGGGGTAGGCAACCCTGGTACTAGGGAGTCATTGAATGGTCATTATGAGGCTTTCACAGAGCTTGAAAACGACCCTTCATTAGAATCAGGTGTGCTGGAGAAGGGAAACATCAAACATTATCAGGACAGAGGCTCCCTAGAACCAGGGTTGCCTACCCCTATCCTAATCCATTACCCCAAAACTGAAACAGCAAGCGCCCACTCGGAGGAGAGAGAGGCACTGATGTCAGAGCTGAAGATTCTCAGTCACCTGGGTCACCACGACAACATTGTGAACCTGCTGGGGGCCTGTACCCAGGGAGGTGAGTCCAGCTCAGGACACCAAGGGCCTGTACTACGAATCAAGATTCGGCATTAGGTAACTTGTGTCAACCCAGGGTTTTCTGTATCGTGATGGTGAAGAAATAGTTTTCAGGTTCAGTCATCATGGTAACTCATGCTGAAACCTGGTTTAACTCAAGGTTTCTGTATGGGGTTGAACCTGAAGTTACCTTGTTAACACCAAATCTTGATTCGTACTTGAACTGAACTAGCTTGTATTTCTGTAAAGCTTTACTGCACTGGGGACTACAAGTCTCATGCGGATAATCATAGAGTTTTATAAGCATGATGAATTTAATGAAGGCTGGTTGTCTGCAGCATAGTGACTAAAACAATGCTGTTTAGTAATCTAATCTCCGTATTCTGTACCGTTGTGTATATACCTAACACCACCACTGATGTAGAGTACAACATCAGTTTGTTTTGATGTTAAGTGTGGACAGCAACTCTTCTTCACTGTGGATGTCAGGTCCAATGCTGATGATCACGGAGTACTGTAGTCATGGCGACCTGCTGAACTTCCTGCGAGGGAGGGCCAAGGACTTCCTGGAAGCCATGTTGACTTGTCCAGAGACTCCGGAAGACGAGTGCCTGTACAAGAACACATCCATATCCAGTGCTCGTGTCAGAAGGTGGGAGCTTGCTCTGTGCCAGCGCAACAGGCCAGGTTAGGGTCAGAGGTCAGATGACGCTGGGTTTGAAGGTCAGGGAGCTGTAGGGAGAACAAGGTTGGCGTAGGGATGAGTTGGTTCTCTTCAGTTCCTGCATGGGTAAACATGAAACAATGGTGATAGTTAATGCATGCAATGTAGCCACAGCGTGAATAAAGACTATTGTTCCCTGTAGCAGGATCTGAGAAAGGAAAAGCTGATCTGAGACTGTTTGTGGGCATGTGATTTTTATTTAAACTCATGTGTGTGCGTTTGTGTGTGTGTTTCCATAGTGACAGTGGGATTTCCTCGTCAGACGAGGACCACTACCTGGACATGCAGCCGATCAGAGGTAGGTAATACCTTGACTTGATACCTTGATACCATAATGAGATTGATGATGTGTTCATTCAGCAGATTCTTCTGTCCAAAATGCTGTCCAGAAGTCTCTGTACCCTTTTGATTTGCAGTCAAATGTTCTGGTCCCATCCGCAATATACAGTATGCAATATGCATCCAATCAATGACAAAATTGCCATATTCAATTAAAGATGAGACTGCCACACAGACTAGACTGCCACATCCAATTACAGACTAAACTGCCACATCCAATCACTGCTGACTGCGACATCCAATTAGAGACTAGACTGCCACATCCAATCACTGCTTGATTGCCACATCCAATTAGAGACTGCCACATCCAATCACGGTTAGACTGCCACATCCAATCACGGTTAGACTGCCACATCCAATCACGGTTAGACTGCCACATCCAATCACGGTTAGACTGCCACATCCAATCACGGTTAGACTGCCACATCCAATCACGGTTAGACTGCCACATCCAATCACGGTTAGACTGCCACATCCAATCACGGTTAGACTGCCACATCCAATCACTGTTAGACTGCCACATCCAATCACGGTTAGACTGCCGCATATAATCGCAGACAATACCCGAACAGCGAAATAGCAACAGGGGTGCTAAAGATAGAATCCACCTTGTTCAGTCTTTCTGTACTTTTTTTTTCTTCTCACCTCCCGCCTCCACCCTTCCCTGCCCTCATCTGTCTCTCCCCACACCCCCACCCCCCCTCCCTCCAGAGCCCCAGTGTGGGGAAGGGCAACCAGATTGGATTTTGGAGACAGATGACCTCATCATATTCTCCTATCAGGTCGCAGAAGGAATGGGCTTCCTTGCTTCAAGAAACGTAACTTTCAGCGTACAAATACAGGCACCACACACACGGCCACACACACCAGACACATCCCCTCCACCCGCCCTCACCCACGCACTCGTCTCAGTCCAGCACGCACGTGTCAGTGTATCCACAGAGACGTGGCAGCCAGGAATGTTCTGCTGACACACCGTCGCGTGGCCAAGATCTGCGACTTCGGCCTGGCCAGGGACGTCATGAACGACACCAACTACGTAGTCAAAGGAAACGTGAGTTCAGTCTCACAAAATACCTAAGAACAGCCGGCCTACTGAGAGCATAACAACTCCTAAAGTCCAACCGTTGGTTGCCTTCAAATTCCAATAACATGCCTTTGGTGTGTGTGTGTTCGTGTGTTTGCATTGTGGATATGTGTGTGTTGTGTGAGTGTTTGTGTGTGCATGTGTTGTGTGTGCATTTTTGTGTGTGTATACTTGTGTGTGTGTGTGTGTGTGTGTGTGTGTGTGTGTGTGTGTGTGTGTGTGTGTGTGTGTGTGTGTGTGTGTGTGCGTGCGTGCTTGTGTGTGTTTGAGTGCAGGCTCGTCTGCCAGTGAAGTGGATGGCCCCTGAGAGCATCTTTGACTGTGTGTACACAGTCCAGAGTGACGTCTGGTCCTATGGGATCCTGCTCTGGGAGATCTTCTCTCTGGGTAAAACTTTCTACTCATCCCTTTAAGTAGATCATGTATTCAATGTGAAAACTTTATTTGTTAAACTGACTGGTGTGTATTTGTGAATTTATTGGTGTTTGTTTATTGATTTATGTTTTATTGACGAGGTGTTTGTTGACTAGTGTTTGTTTGTTGATGGCTGTTTATACGTCAAACGGTGTTTGTGTGTTGCGGTGCATTTGTTTATTTGCTGACGAGTGTTTGTTTCTTTGCCGTCCAGGTAAGAGCCCGTACCCCAACGTGACAGTGGACTCACGTTTCTACAAAATGATCAAAGATGGCCACCACATGTCTCGTCCTGACTTCGCCTCTCCGGAGATGTGAGTCACTTCAGTCGAACCCTCATCCAGAGACACACGCGTATTACGGCAGGTTGAGAAGCCAGTCCAGTTCAGTCCAGTCCCATCCAGTCTAACACACAGTTATCTGCCCCTCCCCAACTTCCTCTATTTTGAATAGATAACCCAGGACAAAAGTGGGTCCTGAGGTTAAACCAGTTGTGAACCACTGGTCTAATCCATTCCCACGCATTGTAACATAGACGTTCCACTACAGTCTATTCAGGTTTAGCATGGTTTTGTCCATTCCACCAAAAGATCACTATATAGGCAGTCTACTCCACCTTCATACAGTGTTGTACAGTATAATATAGATAGCTCAGTGCAGTTTAATCCAGTATAGTAGAGTACAGTCCAGCCTTGAATATGCTAGTCCAGTACAATAGATGGTTTTCCACTTATTGAAACTAGCAACCTCCTCTGTGTTTCTTAGGTTCAAGATAATGACGCAGTGCTGGAGGCTGGAGCCCACAGATCGGCCCACCTTCAGAACCATAGCTGAGCTCATCCAGAACCTGCTCCCAGAACACACTCAGCAGGTCAGGGTTCAGGTCTACCACTGTCAGCTGAGGCAGGGGGCAACCCTGGGTTGGAGTTAGCAAGAGAGCTAACCTGAAGGAATGGGTGGGGGGGGGGGGGGGGGTGGAATTAGCCTAGGGGGCTGGGTGGAGCTAGGGGGCTGGGTGGAGTTAGCCTAGGGGGCTGGGTGGAGCTAGGGGGCTGGGTGGAGCTAGGGGGCTGGGTGGAGCTAGCCTAGGGGGCTGGGTAAAGTTAGCCTAGGGGGCTGGGTGGAATTAGCCTAGGGGGCTGGGTGGAGCTAGGGGGCTCGGTGGAGTTAGCCTAGGGGGCTGGGTGGAGCTAGGGGGCTGGGTGGAGCTAGGGGGCTGGGTGGAGCTAGCCTAGGGGGTTGGGTAAAGTTAGCCTAGGGGGCTGGGTGGAATTAGCCTAGGGGGCTGGGTGGAGCTAGGGGGCTCGGTGGAGTTAGCCTAGGGGGCTGGGTGGAGCTAGGGGGCTGTGTGGAGCTTGCCTAGGGGGCTAGAATATCCAAAATGGTCTCCAGCTGTCTGGTCTAATGTCAGTGTCTTCTCAACAGGCCTACAAGAACATACTGGCTGGCAGCCAAACCCAGTGTAAAGAAAAGGAGGAGGATGGAGTGGAAGGGGAAGGGGTGGAGGAGGGGGAGGTGGTCATTAAGAGCTGTGAGGAAGACTGTGGGGGTCCCACTGTGAGCCGGGAGGAAGAGGAGGAGCCTCTTACGAAGGGCAACAACTACCACATTTGCTGAGGTCAGAAGTTAGTAGTCAATTGAACAATGCCGGCAGATTGGGGTCATGGAGGTTCAGGGTCAGCATTAGGATTCGATCTAGGGTTAGAATTTGGTTGTGGTTGGGGTTAAGGTCGGATCAAGGGTCACGGAGGTCAATGTAATGGTCAAAACCAGGGTTGGAGTTTGGGTCAGGGTTGGGATAGGGCTGGGTTAGGATTGCAGTTAGGGTTGGTGTTATTGTCAGAGTTAGGTTAAGAGCTATGGTTATGTTAGGTGGTTGAGAGTTGAGGTTGAGGTTGGGGTTGGATTCAATTCAAACTGTAGCATTAATCATTCTCATCAAAGCTGAGCTGTATAGGTTAACTTACTGTGGCAGGTACTTAACTAGGCAACAATGTAAACAGACTGGTACTAACTTGAGTTTTTTTTACAAATAAACATTGTAGCTTTGTCGTTTTCTAACCTGTGTGCTATGTCTTAAATGGTGAGGTGATAGTATCAGCCATATGTTACCGTGCAAAATTCATAAGAATGTTCTCATGTAGGAGTCTTGTCTCTTGCCTGTTTTACTAATGAGGTAAACAGCAAGAAATGTAACATTACAAATGAGCTACTTTAAAAGATGCTTTTATATAATGTAGGAGGTAATTGTAACTCTTGATCCGAAGTTAAATTCTCCTCTACTAGCATAGACTATTTCCCAAGACGTTCTCGATGGACCTTTATCGGGTCAAACGTAAGGGTTTTGTTTGAAGGACTCAGTGTTTTAACTTTACAGTACTAGCAGGCGGAAATGTTGAGCGTGCTAATGTCTCTACAATGTCATTATGTGTTCCTTAAATAAACTCTCTTTACAAACATGGATCATATGCTGACTTCTTGCCAGGGAGCGGGTGAGTGGGCAGGAGGGGGTGATGAGGGGAACGTACCGGTGTGACTAAAACAAGTCTAAATCACAACTGCTGGGTCAGCATCTTCATGAGCTCCACCAGCTAAGTTCTCCGTTTGAAGATCAGGAATCGGAACTTGCAGAAATAGTGATCTAGTCTTGAAAGTAAAGATTCCTATTGCGTAAATCCAGTTGAGTTCTTCCCCTTTCTGTTCAGGAAGTGTTTTGTAAGCTGGAACAGATGTTCAGTCCCCCCCCCCCGCCCTTCACCTTTCCTAGCAACAAATAATCACACTGGTGACGGATCTGGCACACAAAAAAATTTTGAATTGTACTTCTGTGTTGTCCTACAAAGTTGCACCCCCCCATTGGAAGATAGGTGTGGGTGTTTTGAATGAATGAAGTCACTTAATCTAGTGAGTTTGACCAACTTTGAAAACTTCTAAAAAGTACAGGACAGTAGGTTGAAACTCCAACTGCATGAAGGATGCTACACGCATGTTGCGGCCTGTAGGGGGCAGCAGAGGACGTCCAGCGTAATGAAAACGGGTTCATCTCCAGAATCCTCTCCTTATAAACGGATAAACATCCAGGGGCATACAGATGCCAGACACCATACATCACTGAGCACACACACTGACCTGCGATACCCCTGCAAGCCCTGGCCTCTCTATTCATGTTCTTCCCACTTCAGGCAGCGGGCCAGGCCTCTTTTGCAACGTATGGGGGGGAATTCGAACCTGCAGACCTCTCGCTCAGCGATTCCACGCACAGCCACTGAGCAATATCCCAACCTTTGAAGCTTGACATCACCCCACCCCATCTCAACCCCCCCTCTCAGCCCCACCCTAATCCCCACACACACATACAAACTGCCCGACCATTAAGTGAGTTTGCGGGGATAACCGAGGTGACTTGTGTTTGGGAAATGTTGAGTGAATCGCCTTAGCTTCCCAGTGTGGTGTTGACTTGATCTTCAGTTGAACCCAGCAGAATGTGGGTTCTACTGCAAGCCCCCAGGCTGGAGGGAAAGACAGAAAGACCGCCAAAGTTAAAGAGAAAGATGAGAGCGAAAGCTATGAAGAGAGAAGGAGAAACATAGAAAAGAGAAGGAATAGAGAGTAGTGAAAGAGACAAGGAGAATTAGAGGGAGGAAGAGAGAGAGAAACAGAGTAAAAAGAAGGAATAGAGTGAGGAAGGGAGACAAAGAGAGAGGAAGAAAAAGAGATCCAGCATTCCTTTCCAACTTCTGTTAGTAAATCCACATCCTGGCAAATGGTCTGCCTTCTCTCCTTCCTGTTCTCTCCCCATTCCCTCTTTCCCTCCCTTCATGCAAGTCCAATCCTCGTTCCCTCCTCCTAAACCTTTCACAACTTCCTTCCGTTTCTTTTTTTTTCCCGTTGCCCCACACACCTGCCCTATCCTCTTTCACTACATCCATCCCTTCCTCCCTTCCTCCCCTTTTCCAGGATCAGGGAGTGCATCGGGGTTTTGGCAAGCTTCGGCACGTAGTCCAATCAAATTAGATTCCCACACATGCACGTTTGCATACACACACATGCACGCACGTACACACTCTCACAGACAGATATCTGAGAAATGTGCCCTATCCCTACATCAACATTTCTCAGCTCGACAAAGCGGTCTCATGATGAAATGCAAACTGAGGCAGGGAAAATATTTATCAACCCCCCCGCTCCCCCACCTAAAATAATACTTCCTTACCATTCAACGCCCGAGGAGCGCCCTCTAGTGTCTGTGGGCTGTGTGTGTGTGTGTGTGTGTGTGTGTGTAGCTGTTAGTGAATGAGAGAGACAGGTGGCGGAGCATGATGGATGGCCTCCATACATCACCATGACGCCAGGTCACACGCACTCTGGAAGAAAACACCAGGGTTCCACACAAATAAACACACACACACACACACACACACAGATTATGGGCTGAAAGCTGGGGAGTGGAGAAACAGCAGAACATAACTCTCTCCCATACTAGAACAGAGGGGGCAGGGATAGAGAGAGTTTTACTGGGTGGCGAAAGTGCACTTAATAAGCACTTATACACCTATAACTTCACACGCACAAACACACACACAGCTCTAAAAGCAGCTAAGGCAGCAGCTCCTCCTCCCAGAAATACAAAAGGCTCAGCGAGAGAGTGAGAGAGAGAGCGAGAGAGAGGGAGAGAGAGAGAGGGGTGGAGTACACACCCAGCATGCCGTCGCACATCGCGCACACCTCCTATTCTACTGCTCGTGATACAACACTGCTCTCCGTATCTCATTCACTTATTTGTGAATGAGACACTCATTTTCTCTCTTTCCCTCTCTTAAACTTTCTGTACACCCCACCTCCTCTCCCCCCCCCCCTTTCTTCCGTGTTGGTTAAAGTGTTTCAGCTCCTGTTCTCTCAGTCTTGTCTGCGACAGCTGGGAAGATCTTGCCCCAGGCACAACAAGACAACAAGAAAATAGCCAAGGCAACCACGCAACGTTTCAGAGATACAAGACGACAAAGCCGCAAAACAACGAACAGCACTTCTGAGGCAAAACAAAACATTTCCTTACAGACACAACAAGACAACAAGACAGCCACTGCCACAGCACTTCTGTGGCCACACAACTCCATCATCCCGCCGTTACCGTTGGATACCGTTGGAGTGGAATGGTGATGTCAGATCCGGCGTGAGGAGGAAGAGAGCAAGAAGGACAGAGAGAGAAAACGAGAGAAAGAGACTCTTTCTCTGTCAGATAACCATGGTAACTGTGCGTTTGGAGGTCTTTCTCATGGACTCCTTGTCTCCACGCCGACAGTCACTGTGCAGACAGTCAGTTCCTGGCTAGCGATGGCGAGAGGTCAACGGGGGGTCTCCCACTGATCCTTCAACGCCCTCCCCGTCTTCCTCCTCCTCCCCCCCCCCTTCTCATCTCTTCCCACTCCCGCCCTCCTCCCCTCTATCTCTCCCCTCCCCACCTCCTCCCCGCCTCCCCCTCTTCCTCCTCCCCCCACCTCATCCTCCATCACCATGTGGACTCTAGTGGTGGTGTGTGTGCTGGGTGTGGTGAGGCGGGTGGAGGGATACGAGTCCTACCAAGAGGACTACTACACTGAGGATGCCTTTACTGAGGTGAGTTCACGCACACGCAATCCCTTCCTGCTACCCGCTTTCTGCCCGCACACTCATTTCAGATTTCCTGTTGTCACTCTTGACTAGTTAATGCGAGAGTTGACATGAAAACCAATGTTTTCCAAAGCCATGCACAGATCAAGATAGATAACATTTACATGTTGTCATTTATCAGAATCTCTTATCCAGAGCAATTTACAGCAAGTACAGGTACATTCCCCCTGGGGCAAGTAGAGTGAAGGACCCAAGGACAGGTCTTGCTAACACAGCCAGGGTTCGAACAAGGAACTTTCTGATTAGTAACCCAACAAACTAACCGACTGTGCCACGACTCCTCGGAGTTGTGTTTGGCGGGCAGGGTGACTTCCTTGTTACTCGGGGTCTCGAGGAGCAGGCAGACAGACAGGACGAGTTCCAACATGTCATGTGGATGTAAACCTGCCTTTTGGGGCCTCACCAAGCCTCTCCTACACTGTGAAGACGAGACTGAGACACTGCCTGTTCCCGAACTATGTATTTGTTTAGCAGACGCTCTAATCTCCTCTCTTGGGATCTTCCTGCAACCTCTGGATCTGTAGTTAAACGCTCCACCACAGAGGTTGGCCCACGTGTGAGAGAAAGGGAGAGAAAGGGAGTGACACAACCGTTATGGGAAGTTTTGCGACACAAGGCTATGAGGTTGTGCGCGTGTGTGTTCCTGGTGACATGGGGAGTTCGTATATGTGTGTTTCACCAAGAAGGGGAATGTCTTTTGTCTGTGGTCACTGCTAAGGCGAGGGTGTGGTGTGGGTGTGTTTGTGCGTGTGTGGAATACTGGTATGTTGCCAGACTTTGAATGAATTAAGTCAGTCCCAACTGGGGGGGTGATGGGGGGGGGGGATTAGAGGGACTGAGGAGGGAGATAAGACCAGGCTAGGCAGCAGTGAGGCTGATATTTCAACCTGCAACATGTGATGTTGACATAGGAAGACGATCGCATCTTCGCATCTACCAGGGGAGATCACGTGCCACGGCTGTACGGCTCACCAATCATACAGCCATGACCTCACAGGGCAGGACAGATGACCTCATGTCATGGGATAAGAGCCAGGGGCCTCACAATAAGCAGGAGAAGCTTCTAGAATGTCTGAGATCATTCCACGATCCTCCTTCCACAGAAAACCTTCAGATTTTGGTGATCAAACCCATTTGCTTCCGAAGCAACATACAATTACAAAGAAAGCACAAGAGAAGATCAAGGATCAGGATTAAATAGTTCTGAACATTTAGCAGATGCTTTTATCTAGAGCGACTTTCAACAAGTACAGGGATATTCCCCCCTGAGGCAAGTAGGGTAAAGTGCCTTGCCCAAGGACATAACATAATTTCGCTTGGCCAGAAATCAAACCGGCAACCTTCTGATTACTAGGCTGATTCCCTAACCGCTCAGCCTCCTGACTCAACACCTTGAACACCATGTAAGACACAATATCCTGAAAGGACTGGGGGCCAGTGCTGGGATGTAGATGACCTTCGGGCAAGAAGACACTGCCACTATTGTGTCTCCCAATACTATCTCCTGTGAACGAAAGGGAAAGGACAGGAGAGAAAGGGGACAGAGAGAAGAAGAACGAGAGATGGAGAAAAAGAGAGAGTAGAAGGGAGGGAGTGAAACTTGGCTGGAGTGAATAGAGATCATTTGATCTGTTGTTGATGACAGTGTAAAGTTTATTCACGGTTCCTAACACTCCCCTGTAGCAAGAAGGTGTACAGTACCAGTCAGGTGTACCAGTCAGGTGTACAGTACCAGTCAGGTGTACCAGTCACATGTACCAGTCACATGTACTAGTCAGGTGTACCAGTAAGGGGGACAGTACCAGTCACATGTACCAGTCAGGTGTACCAGTCAGGTGTACCAGTCAGGTGTACAGTACCAGTCAAGGTGTACCAGTCATGTGTACCAGTCAGGTGTACCAGTCAGGTGTACAGTACCAGTCACAAGTACTACTCACATGTACCAGTCACATGTACTAGTCAGGTGTACCAGTCAGGCGTACACTACCAGTCAGGTGTACCAGTCAGGTGTACAGTACCAGTCAGGTGTACCAGTCAGGTGTACAGTTCCAGTCACATGTACCAGTCACATGTACCAGTCACATGTACTAGTCAGGTGTACCAGTAAGGGGGACAGTACCAGTCACATGTACCAGTCAGGTGTAGCAGTCACATATACTATTCCAGTGTACCAGTCAAGAGTGTGTGTGCTTGTGCATGTATGTGTGTGTGAGTGTGCTGATGTGTGTTTCTGCACACAGGTACCCATGTGTTAGCATATATGTATTTGCCATTGTCACACAACTTCCCTGCATCAGACAGTCACAGAGCATGGCTCTGATTGGTCTGTTTCCCTTCCCAGGCTCCTGTGATTGGCGGGAGGCAGAGAAGTTTGGATTCAGCCTCTAGCGTGGACGAGCTGCTTGAACTACTTTACCCAGAATACAGTTTGGTACAGCACTGCCTTCGCAGGAAGTCTGAGCGTGACCACGTCCCCTCACCTCACAACGATGATGACCCATGGGGACAACCTCGCCATGCTGCGGTCTACCGCCCAGACGGCACCTTCGAAAGTATGCTTACTTTGCATTTACTTAACATTTAGTCAGTCTTATCCAGAGTAATTTACAGCAAGTATAAGGACATTATCCCAAGGCAAGTAGGGTGAAGTGTCTTGCCCAAGGACACAACGCCATGTTGACACAGCAGGGGTTCGAACTAGGGATTTTCTGGTTACAGAAGGTACCTAACCAACTACCCCACATGACTCCTCACATGACTTTATCGTTAGATTTTGATTTAGTTATGTTCTTCATATTCATGAACATTATTTATTCAGTGTAAATGAAGGGGAGTGGCAGAAGGGGGAGGGCTAGCAAGGTGGAGGTTCAGGGAGTGGGAGACAGGAGACAGGATGTTCAGGAAGGTTCTGAACGAGCATAAGGTTCGGTCTCAGGAAAGCCCTCCCATCGCCACGGAGACAGCTAGGACCTATCCAGCTGTTCACAGAGGAGAATGAGAGACGTGTTTGCTTTCACAACAGTTAAAGAAGAATGAGAGACTTGTTTGTTTTTACAACAGTTAAAGAGGCCCCTCCTTTTCTCCATCCCCTCATTTCCCCCCTCATTCTCACAACGTACTATTTCTCTCCTCCGGTCTCATGCCTTTTCTCTCTTTCACTCTCATAAACTCACACCTCCCTCCCTCCCTCCCTCCCTAAGATTTACTCCTCTCACAATTTAAATCCTTCCACCGTCTCTCCCTGCCTCCTTCTCTCACTCCTTTCTCGCTCTCATAACATTGTCCTCTTCTTCCCTCTCTCTCTCTCTCTCTCTCTCTCTCTCTCTCTCTCTCTCTCTCTCTCTCTCTCTCTCTCTCTATACTCTGCTGTTTCTACATTTACAATTAGTCACTTAGCAGACACTCTTATCCAGAGCGACTTACAGCAAGTACAGGAACAGTACTCCTGGTGGAGTGCCTTGCCCAAGGACACAAGTTCATGTTGCCACAGCTGGAGTTCGAACCAGAGATGTTCGGATTGTGCCAAATCCTGGTCCTCAAGTCCTGACAGTTTTAGATGTTTCCCTGCTCCAGCACACCTGATTCTAATGAATGGGTTGTTATCAAGCTCTGTGGAAGCCTCATAATTACCCTGTCATTTGAATCAGGTGAGCTGAAGCAGGGATAAAACTAAAACTGTCAGGACAGGGGCTCTCGAGGACCAGGATTGGACACTCCTGGTGTAAACCAATGACAAGGTCTCTGATGCCTGGCCTACCCACCACTGCTGGGAAAGGAGCATTGAAGACTTATGAAAATAAATTCACAACGATACTGTAACACACATCTGAAATGTGGTGGCAAAGAGGAAAGAGGGAGATGCGGAGAGAGAGGAGAGAAGGGAAAGAAAGGAGAGAGAGTGGGAGCAAATTATGATGAGAGATGAGAAAGAGAGGGAAGGAGGGGATGAAAAAAGAGAGGGAGGCGGCATGGAAAAAGGAAGACACGCTGGGATCCAGGCCGTGAGGTAGGATTTTTCACTTGAATAGCTGTGTTGTGATGACGCCTTTGTCTCAGTCTCGATGATGTTCAGCCTCCGTAAGTGATTTGTCATGCCCAGTCATGTTTGGCACATCAGACAACATGACCGCATCGTTCCTGTAAATGTGCGGCTTGCTTCCATTTCCTGGGAACAGACTTGCATAAATTCCTTGTCGCGAGGGGATGAAGGAGATTAGCTAAGACTTTATTTGTCCCGCAGTGGGGAAATTGCAGTTTACAACAGCAAGAGTACAGCACTCAGAGTAACAATTTAAATATAAAAAAAAGAAAATATACAGGGAAGTATATCAAGGATGCAAGGGCACAGGGAATTAAATAGGCACAGGGTGTAAAATAAAATGAAAATCATCTATAAAGTAAATGAGCATTAAGTGTGATGGCTGTTGCTATGCATAAGAGTGACATACAGTCAAGTTATTGCACAATATTGCACGTAATTGTATAAATAATGCACACAGTAGTGGGTATGGCCGGGGTTCAGGAGGGGCTGAGGAATGGATGACACGGGTGGGGTGTTGACGTGCGTGCCTGTGTGTGTGTCCCAGTCATCCTGGAGGAGATGCAGAGGACAGCGTGCAGACCCAGGGAGGTGTGTGTGGAGGTGAATAAGGAGTATCCTGAGAACACTAGCCACTTCTACTTGCCCCGTTGCGTGGCTCTGCTTAGGTGTGGAGGCTGCTGCAACCATGAGGCGCTGTACTGCACCAACACCTCGCACACACTTGCCAACAAGACGGTGAGATGCACACACTACTGCACCAACACCTCGCACAACAAAATTATGTTTTGTGGGATTTATCAGGGCGTAGTCCTAGTTGTAATCTAGGATGTAATGCAGGGTTCAATCCAGGGTGTTATCTAGGGTGTAATGCAGGGTGTAATCCAGGGTCAAATCCAGGTTGTAATCCAGCATGTAATACAGGATGCAGTACAAGGTTGTAATCTAGGGTGATATACATCCTTCCAACAGCTGCTGGAGGTGTCTTCCCCCAAGATGGAGCGCTCTGTGGTCACCCTCTCCTTCATCAACCACACTTCCTGTGAGTGTCTTCCCAAGAGGCCACTGCACTCCATCATCCGGAGGGCCGCAGCAGAACACCTCGCCCTGTGAGTGAGTCACCTCTGGCCTTTGACCCTGACCCTTAACCTAATCTACAGCCATTGACCTTTGATGTTTAACCTTGACTGTGACCCTGATTCTCACCTTTCATTAATAACCTGTAATCCTGTTTCTAATCCACAACATTTAACCTTTTAATAATAATCTATAGACTCATCAAATTGACAATTGCACATTTTAACCATTTAGCTGACACGTGTATGCAACATACAGTTATGTTACAGTTATCCTTTTAACATTTACTGACCTTGTGGCTATGATCATAATTCATGAATTTAACCCTAAACATGACCCCAACCTGGTAAATATGACCTTGACCTTCACTCTTACGTGCATCTCTGTGTGCGTGTGTGTGTGCTTCATATCCAGGTGCTCTCCTCCAGATGTACCCTGCGCTCCTGGTCTGCTATGGGACCCAGCCAGCTGTATGTGTGTGTCCTCTGACTCCAGCCTGTTAACCCCCCGAGAGCTAGGTACAACCCTCGCATATTACAAACTAAATCACTGGCCTACACCCAGATTACACGCCCTCCCCTCCTACTGCTGTCATCGCAGATTACATACCCTCCCCTCATACTGATGTAGTCCCATATTATACACCTTCCTATACACTTTATACACCTTCCTATTATTCTCGTCCCGGATTACACACCAAATGACTGCTCTACACACAGACTCATGTTGTCCCAGATTCATACCCTCCTCTCATGTTGCCCTAGTCCCAGATTCATACCCTCCTCTCATGTTGCCCTAGTCCCAGATTACACACCATCTCTTCTCTTTTGTCTGAAGATTCAACCACTTACCCCTGTCTATGTTGTTTCATTCAGACTCCCTGGATTCTGCCCTCCTTGCCCTCTGTGGCCCCAACAAGGTCCTGGATGAGGCTAGCTGTGAATGTGTGTGCCGTAACGGGCTGACGGAGGCCAGCTGTGCGCCCGGCTGGAGGCTTGATCAGGACAGCTGTGAGTGCCAGTGCGAAGGCCAGCCAGCCCAGGGCACCTGCCCCCCAAACCAGCGCTGGGACCCCCAGCTGTGCGGATGCGTGTGCAGGGCAGCGTGCCCCCCTCGCCAGCCCCTCAACCCGGAGACGTGCCTGTGTCAGTGCAGGGAGAATCCCCAGACCTGTCTACTGCAGGGAAAGAAGTTCAACCCCAACTCCTGCAGGTTAGTACACATGCCCTCCCTTTGGTTGACATCGTTACTGTGGGGGAGTCAGGTGGCTGAGCAGTTAGGGAATCGGGCTAGTGATTAAAAGGTTGCGGTTCGATTGTCGGCAGTGCCAGATGACCTGTCCTTGGGAAAGGCACTTCACCCTACTTGCCTCGAGGGGAATGTCCCTGTACTTGATGTGAGTTTCTCTGGATAAAAGCGTCTGCTAAATGCAAATGTAATTTAATGTACTGTCTGAACCATTTCTAATCCGAGAGGAACAAGCACACTCTCTAAAAACACACACGCTAGTAACAAATGCACTTTGGTAACACATAAACTCAAGGCCCTCACACGCACACTCAAGAAACATGTTAGAGTCTTGAATCCCTGAAGATGTTGTCTTACACAGTGGTGGTTCACTGGTAGAATTCATGCCTGCCACGTAGGTGGCCTGGGTTTGTTTTCCGGCCAATGTTTTGGACTTGCATGTGCTGTCTGCAATTTCTCCACTGTGGGACTACCAGGGATAATCTTTCTTCATTCTTTGAAATCGAATCAAACGGAAATAGAAGTTTTGAGACGAAACCTTCTTGTTTTATGTAACTCCAGCCCTCAGTCCAGCCAGGCAGATCAGGGGGCGTGCTGAGAGAACTCACCAGGAAACATCTTCTGCAGCTGGGGATCTGTGGGGGTCAGGTGGCTGAACATTTAGGGGAATCAGGCTAGTAATCAGAATGTTGCAGGCTCGATTCCTTGTCGTGTGAAATGATGTTGTGTCCTTGGGCAAGGCACTTCACTCTACTTGCCTCGGGGGGATTGTCCCTCTACTTGCTGTAAGTCGCTCTGGATAAGAACGTCTGCTAAATGACTCAATGTAAATCCAGCTCTATTTCAGTTCACACACTCTCAACATGCTGACCATTCCGCCATCCCAGCGAACCACAAGCATCCCTCCCTCATAAGGATATCCCTTTCCCTCCCAGCACACATTCCCACGCTTGATACAACATTCCCAGCCCTGGGACAGTCTGGGGGAAGGGTCAACTGGACTGGGGGTGAAAGGTCTGCTGGGCTGCATGTGCTGTCTTGTTTCCCTCTTCACTGCGCATGTGCCGAACTCCCTTGTTCGTCAAGTTGAGCGTGAGAATCCACTTCCTGTCTCTTCCCCAGCACAAACCCAATGACAGGAACACGGCACCTGCTGCTGTGGTTAGGGTTATGGAGAAACCAGATTTACCCAGGAGAGTCAGGATGGGAGAGAGAGAAAGGGGGGAGGGCCGAAGGGAGAGAGAAAGAAGAGGTGAGGTAGTCGGAAGGAAAAGAAGGAGGCATAGAGAGAGAGAGAGAGACAAGCAAGATCAATCTGTTTCTGATCTTCTGTAGAGGAAAGGTATTTCTTATACACCAATGCATGGTACACACACACACCATACTGATATACTCTACGGTTTGTTTGGTAACCTCTCTTTTCCTCTCTCTCCCTCTTCTTTTCCGTGTTTCTCCCTGCTCTGCCTTTTTTCTATCCCCTTTCTTCCTCCGCTGTCCTCTCTCTCCTCGCTCTCTCTTCTTTCTTCTCGTTCCACCTTTCTCCACCCCACCCCGTTCCTCCCCTCCTCCTTCAGCTGTTACAGACTGCCATGCAGGAAGCCCCATCGCTCCTGCCAGTCTGGCTTCTACTACAGTCAGTATGTCTGCCAGTGCATTCCCAGCTACATGAGGGAACACCAGTGGAACTGACCTCTGCTGACCTTTTCTAGACCAGCTGACCCATTACTGGACCAGTACCATCAGAACTATACTGGACCAGTACCATCAGAACTATGCTGGACCAGTACCATCAGAACTATACTGTGGACCAGTACCATCAGAACTATGCTGGACCAGTACCATCAGAACTATACTGGACCAGTAAAATCAGAACTATGCTGCACCAGTACCATCAGAACTATACTGGACCAGTAACATCAGAACTATACTGGACCAGTACCATCAGAACTATACTGGACCAGTACCATCAGAACTATACTGTGGACCAATACCATCAGGACTATACTTTACTAGCTCAACTATACTGGATCAGTACTATTCGATTCTGGATCATTACATGTAGACAAATACTGGACCATCAAAACTAGCTGAACTAATGGGACCAGTAGAACTATAGTAGACCAGTGGAACTATATTGGACCAGCATCGCTATGTAAACCAGCAGACAGTGATGTGGACGAATGTGGACCAGACTCAGGTCAGGTTTGTGTGTGGAGGGACCGGTTTACCTACTGCAGAGAGAGATTGCCACCTTCCCAACACTGAATGGTGTTACAGGTGGGGATTCTGATCCCATGACTGACTCTGGTGAAGTGGATAATCAGCGAATTCACGGAAGCTGTGTGTTTTTGTCAGTAAGATAATATAGACAGTTCAAAAACACTGTAGCCGTGTTCTTGTTGGAAAAAAGCTAAATCAACACTTGTTTCCCTTCGGGAGATACATTAATTCATCCCGTCATTCATTAACTCAGTCATACATTCTCTCGGTATGAAGAATGATACCAGTTTAAAGAGCTGATGTCAATGAAGAGTCATTTGAATATTTATTACATCTGATGAGGTATTGGAGATAAATATCTCAGAGAGAAGGAGGTGACAGAATGAGTGATAGACATTTAGCAACCTGACTATGTATACATGTCTGTCTTGTCTATCCAAAAGATAGCTGTCGAGAGAGTTTGTTTATATGGGTTTGAATCTTATATCCTTATTATAATATTGGTCTTTATTGTATTTTAAATAAGTATTGACACAAACAGATGGTTGCCTTTTATTTGCGTCGATAGTAAATGAGTTCATGAACATTTTCTTGAAGAGCGTGAGAACCAGACACACACTGTTGCTCAGTGGACATGTGTGTGAGAGTACACACACGCACTTGCAGAGGAATCAGATCTCCTGGTATCAGATTCCTCTCCATGTGAGTTTGGAACAATAAACAGTCTTAATCTGGGACAGATCACAGGTGGCTTGGTCTAGTCTCGTAGGGGGGGGGGGTTCTGAGGAGGAAGAAGGGGGAGGTATGTGGGGCAGAAAGGACCACACATTTATGGAAGGCAGAAACTCTTCGTGCGGAAAACATCTGACGTGACAGCCAATCGTTTGGCGTCATCATTGTTGGGAGATACCGAGACCAGGTGTGGGCTGGGCCTCATGTTCACACATACTCTTCCGATGACACACACACACTTTCACCCCGCCACACACACGCATATCACCCACACCCACTACCACATGCACACACACACTCACCACTGCCCCATTGCCACACACACCCTTGGGTAAGCTGCATGTGTGTGCATGTCCTGTTTATGTGTTGTAACCCGTGACAAGCATCAGGTAGCATTCCTCCTAAAACCCACTTCTTCACTCCCTGCTTCACTTCCTTCACACATACAACGAAGAAAGAACCCATCTACCAGCTCTTACACTGTATACCTGTCCATGTGTCTTTCTGCTGGTCCATCTGTCTGTCTGTTGGTCCATCTGTCTGTCTGCTGGTCCATCTGTCTGTCTGCTGGTCCATCTGTCTGTCCGCTGGTCTATCTGTCTCTCTCTTGGTCCATCTATCTGTCTGCTGTTCCATCTGTCTGTCTGCTAGTCCATCTGTCTGTCTGCTGGTCCATCTGTCTGTCCGCTGGTCTATCTGTCTCTCTCTTGGTCCATCTATCTGTCTGCTGTTCCATCTGTCTGTCTGCTAGTCCATCTGTCTGTCTGCTGGTCCATCTGTCTGTCTGCTAGTCCATCTGTCTGTCTGCTGGTCCATCTGTCTGTCTGCTAGTCCATCTGTCTGTCCGCTGGTCTATCTGTCTCTCTCTTGGTCCATCTATCTGTCTGCTGTTCCATCTGTCTGTCTACTAGTCCTTCTGTCTGTCTGCTAGTCCATCTGTTTGTCTGCTAGCCCGTCTGTCTCTCCGCTGGTCCACCTGACTGTTGGTCCATCTGTCTGTCTGCTGGTCCATCTCTCTGTCTGCCTTTTTCTGTCTAACTGTCTCTCTGTCTGATTCTCTCTAACTCTTTCTTTATTTCTTTCTCTCTCCCCCCTTCCCTTCTCTTTAGTCTAATGAGGCTGGATAACTAGGTTGTGTAACGGTGACCAGCACCACACGTTATGTATAAACAAGGACTGCAGATGGGATGCAGATGCACAACCCAAACCCTAACCCATTAGAACACTCCAAGATAGCCTGTGTAAGAGACTATATTAGTTCAGTTAAGACACTCACGTGATTGATTGATTGATAATAAACAATGTTTATTGATAACCATGACATGGAATATGTTTGACTTTGGCGGAGTGGAATGTCTAAAGGGGGAGCGCTCCCTACCGCCTCGAGCGACACATACGTGCACACATATATGACATGAGGCGTGGAGCAATAGATATATAATCCCCCTAATAGACAGAAGACTGATATACATATAGTCAGGCAGACAGACAACCGGGGGAGAAAGGGGATGGTGGTGGGAGGCAACAGCACTGATCCTTAGCCGGTCTGTGTGGTGTTAGATATCCGCGCAGCCTTTAAAGGCAGTCTTACCGGATGAGGCCCAATGGGCTTGCACTAGCCGAGTCAGGTGTGTTCATGATTGATTGCTTACACTACCTGAGTGCTTGTGCTGCTAGTGCATGTGAGGGAGAGAGTGATAACGTGTACTGAGGTGTGTAAATAGGTAAAGTATACCGAATTGTGTGAATGAATGATATGTACTGATTGTATGACTGAGTGATGACGCGGGCAGCCCGAGTGTCATGCCAGAACCGGCTTCGCCCATTCTTTATGAGAGACTCATTAGTAAATGAGAGACAAGCAGACAAAATGATAAATACAGTGTATTGATTCTGACTGTGAGTATTAGTGTGTTTGATGGAAAACAAATCAAATAAAAAAGGTCCAGTCCATATGTAATACGGACTCAGAAGTTTCCTATGGACTGAATGACCAATCACAGCACAGACATTTCAACATTCCTGAACAGTAGCCTGAGAACAGAACATGGCACAAACCCACCCTGTGCAGACAATTTATACAAATATTAGAGATTGACAACACAGCTCCTTAGTCTCTGTATGAACCTGCTGAATGCCACAGATCCTAGTTAGTGAAAAATAGCCCTTTAGCTCTCCCTGCTGGTAACTGGGTGTCACTGCAGCACATGCACCTTTACTGGTTGATTTGGTCAGGTATCCTGCCCCAGCTCCACTACAATTGTTCCCTTTTCTTAATGGCACCCTTGTGTGATTCAGGAGGTATTGATGGATGATGATGATGATTAAAGATAAAAAGGTGTTAGCGAAACAAATACACAACACAGCAACTAAAACAAGGAGTAATGTGACTGCTAAATGACTAAATGTAAATTCAGATTACTTTATTGATCCCGAGGGAAACTCCTTTGTATCAACGGCAGATAAGCAAGTAACTGAACATGAAGCAAAGCACATCACACACAAATGCATCTCAAACATGCAATAGTGAACCTGTAGGAAAGGAAGTAATAATAACTATTAAAAAAATCCTAAAGAAATTTTGAGTGTGCGTGACTCTGGCCCGGTACTCTCCCCCATACATCATTGACACTGTTGAGTATTTTTCAGAATATGACTTCTTCCATTGCTTAGGTATGTGACAGATCAAGCTTTCAACAGGTGTTCATATGCTGATGCACTAGTAATTAGCGTAAACACTAATTTCAGCAGGATTAAAGACAGCTCCACTTGAGCACACTGCCACAGTTTAAGTTTAAGTAGTAAGCAAGCAATAAACAATTCAGTATCATAGTAATAGTTTGGTTATAATTTGATAATAGTGATAAATGCTTTAAAAAACTTAGAGTGTAAAATTACCCAAATACATCCAATGCCAGAATTAGGCCATTAGATTAGATTAGACAGTTAGCATCCAACCAGAAGTGCAAAACAGTTATTAACAACAGAATATAATAAATATGGATATACTCAGAATATACACTACCGTTCAAAAGTTTAGGGTCACATTGAAATGTCCTTATTTTTTAAGGAAAAGCACTGTACTTTTCAATGAAGATAACTTTAAACTAGTCTTAACTTTAAAGAAATACACTCTATACATTGCTAATGTGGTGAATGACTATTCTAGCTGCAAATGTCTGGTTTTTGGTGCAATATCTACATAGGTGTATAGAGGCCCATTTCCTGCAACTATCACTCCAGTGTTCTAATGGTACAATGTGTTTGCTCATTGGCTCAGAAGGCTTATTGATGATTAGAAAACCCTTGTGCAATCATGTTCACACATCTGAAAACAGTTTAGCTCCTTACAGAAGCTACAAAACTGACCTTCCTTTGAGCAGATTGAGTTTCTGGAGCATCACATTTGTGGGGTCAATTAAACGCTCAAAATGACCAGAAAAAGAGAACTTTCATCTGAAACTCGACAGTCTATTCTTGTTCTTAGAAATTAAGGCTATTCCATGCGAGAAATTGCTAAGAAATTGAAGATTTCCTACAACGGTGTGTACTACTCCCTTCAGAGGACAGCACAAAAAGTGGGAGGCCGCGTTGCACAACTAAACAAGAAGATAAGTACATAAGAGTCTCTAGCTTGAGAAACAGACGCCTCACAGGTCCCCAACTGGCATCTTCATTAAATAGTACCCGCAAAACACCAGTGTCAACATCTACAGTGAAGAGGCGGCTGCGGGATTCTGGGCTTCAGGGCAGAGTGGCAAAGAAAAAGCCATATCTTAGACTGGCCAATAAAAGAAAAAGATTAAGATGGGCAAAGAACACAGACATTGGACAGAGGAAGACTGGAAAAAAGTGTTGTGGACGGATGAATCCAAGTTTGAGGTGTTTGGATCACAAAGAAGAACGTTTGTGAGACGCAGAACAAATGAAAAGATGCTGGAAGAATGCCTGACGCCATCTGTTAAGCATGGCGGAGGTAATGTGATGGTCTGGGGTTGCTTTGGTGCTGGTAAGGTGGGAGATTTGTACAGGGTAAAAGGGATTCTGAATAAGGAAGGCTATCACTCCATTTTGCAACGCCATGCCATACCCAGTGGACAGCGCATGATTGGAGCCAATTTCATCCTACAACAGGACAATGACCCTAAACACACCTCCAAATTGTGCAAGAACTATTTAGAGCAGAAGCAGGCAGCTGGTATTCTATCGGTAATGGAGTGGCCAGCGCAGTCACCAGATCTGAACCCCATTGAGCTGTTGTGGGAGCAGCTTGACCGTATGGTACGCAAGAAGTGCCCATCCAACCAATCCAACTTGTGGGAGCTGCTTCTGGAAGCGTGGGGTGCAATTTCTCCAGATTACCTCAACAAATTAACAGCTAGAATGCCAAAGGTCTGCAATGCTGTAATTGCTGCAAATGGAGGATTCTTTGACGAAAGCAAAGTTTGATGTAAAAAAAATCTTATTTCAAATACAAATCATTATTTCTAACCTTGTCAATGTCTTGACTCTATTTTCTATTCATTTCACAACACATGGTAGTGAATAAGTGAGACTTTTCATGGAAAACACAAAATTGTTTGGGTGACCCCAAACTTTTGAACGGTAGTGTACATATTATGAACAGTATAGTCAGAATATACAGGGTATGTAAAGATTCAGTCAGGGTATGTATAGATTCAAATTAGACAAGCAGAAATTACCGGGTAGCATGTATATACAGGTAGTGCAAATGATGCAATTGAGCAAAAGGAACAGATGTGCAAAGTGAATAAAATGTGAACAAAATGTGCAGGTGGTGCAGTAACAGATGTGCAGATGTGCAAAATGGACAGATAGTGCAAATAACAACTCACATATGCAAGTGGTGCAAATGTACAAACAGAAATGTGCAAATATAGGGAGGCGGGGGTTCTATGGGGGGGCGGGGGTTATATAGGGGGGCGGGGCTGTAGTGGAGTTCAGGAGTGACACAGTTCTGGGGAAGAAGCTGTTCCTCAGTCTGCTGGTTCTAGACCGGAGACTCCTGAAGCGCCTGCCGGAGGGCAGGAGGGCAAACAGTTAATGGGCGGGGTGTGAGGAATCTCTTCGGATGCTGTAAGCTCTACGTAGACAGACATTAATGGCTATGACTTTGGTATTAGAAATACACCTATTATCAAAATTATAATATGATAAACTTATACAGCTGTTTCAGTGTTAAATGTCAAATGCAATCAAACATCCTAACAAATCAGGATTTAGCAAGAAGCTAGCATCAAAATTCACATAAAGTACTAGGCCACACAGTTCTGATATCACACTAACAAAAACAGTGCTTTTTATAAAACATTAATGAAGAAAAACACACACGCACATACACACACACACACACACATATATATATTATATATATGTATAGATAGATACATATATATGTGCATACACACAGGCAGTCTGTACATTAATGACTTAATGATGAACTGTCAATCAACCCATTCAGTGCAATGAATCACTTAGTAGCAGACACACAGGTTCACTCATCTATAAACTACAGGGGCCTCATGTACAAAGACTTGCGTGGATTTCCTACTGAAACTTGGCGTACGCCAAAACCCAGAAACTGTCGTACGCACAAATAAATTCAGATGTATCAAAGTGTGCGTAGGCATGAATCCAAGCACGTTTCTTTT
Organism: Neosalanx taihuensis; assembly: GCA_030340665.1. Lineage (NCBI taxonomy): Eukaryota > Metazoa > Chordata > Actinopteri > Osmeriformes > Salangidae > Neosalanx > Neosalanx taihuensis. The sequence goes on from CM059315.1 coordinate 5,727,334, forward strand.
GTACATCACAATCACCGTGGAATTGAGCGCACATGCAGAGGTGCCGAACTCCTCCCTGTCCACGCCCCCATTTAAATATGCAAATTAATGTAAAATGGCCCTGGACCTGAGATTTCCCTCTTGTGTCTCACATTGCGCATGCTTTTTATGAGATCAGGGCCGACTCTTGGCATAGGCGACATAGGCGGTCGCCTAGAGCGCCATCGGTTGGAGGGGCGCTGCCAGGCACCCTTAATCATGCCGTTTTGTGTGAAGACGTTTTATTAAGTAGAGCCGGCCCTGGATCAGATAAATCAAAATGAGTAGAGGGAAGAAAAGAGTCAATCAGTGGCTTGATAGAAAGCTTTGCAGCTCTAATTTCAATAAAATAAAAACATATGAATGCACACTTGCCCAAATGTGCATTTCGCTGTTTTACTTATGAGCCCGTTATTGTTTGCAAGTAAATCCTTGCGTTCCCTAAAAGCTTGCTCACGTCGGATTGCACCATTTGCAAGGTCCTTAAACAACGCTAACGCTGCCATTGTTAATACCATTTTCTTCATCACTTTGCGCATGCTTTTATATTCACCTATACGATTACAAACGCCTGGGTGTGTAAATTGTTCATGACGGTGTCTCTGATGTGCACATCACTCTGATGACTGTTTTCACATTATTAACAGTTTCCCAGCATCACCTCTAAGTGTCGTCAAATGAACAATAGCTGTAGAAACGTGCGTACGACAGCTATGAAGTTGGTGTGGGGCACCGCACATTTCCACGGTCATTTCACGTTTGATACATCTGAACGTGAGCGTGGGAAAGGACGTACGCCACGTTTTTGTGCGTACGCAACCTTTGTACATGAGGCCCCAGGACTGCAGGACTCCCCATACGTTCATATCTCCACCAACCCGACCACCCACACACCTCCCCAATACCTTGTTCGATTCGTCTGGACCCCCCCACATGAACCCTGGCCTCAAACCTGGCCGAAATCGCCCCCCGAGCCCCCCGCAACGTCACAATCTCCGCTTGAAAGTGAAAGTAAATAGATTGTGATTCTCAAACCAACTTAGGCTCATATCTCCCCAACCCGACCACCCACACACCTCCCCAATATCTTGTTTGATTCCTATGGACCCCACCACATGAACCCCACCCTCAAACCCCCCCCGCACAAGCCCCCCCCGCCACCCGCCCCCACTAACGCCGATCGCCCCACCCCCCCCCCCCAAAACGACCCTAAATGGTCAAAATTCACACAAATAACCCCCCCACTACCTTCCCCACAGCCCTCCACCACCGTCCTGACTGATAAGCACATCAATACATATAAGCCCAAATGTTAAAGAAGTCAAAAACCCTCACTTTTGATAACATGCTAGCGAAACATATGCGGATGCACTAGCAATTAGCGTAAGCTCTAATTTCAGCATTGGTCGCTAATGTTAGCAAGAGCATATCTTTACAGCTTTTGATAGCATTCTACTGACACAGTTCAAAAAAATGTTAGCTTACCTCAGACGTAGAGCCAGAGAGGAGGAGTTGAGTTGGAGTATAGTTTATAAATCCACCCAAAACACAAAGAGCCAATTCGATTTGTCCAGTAAATATCCTCCAATCAAAGTTATTAAATGTCAAATGAATTACTTTCCATAAAATGGCCACCGTCTCCCCCTCTCCTCCAAGCAGCCTGAGGTTGAATCAGGTTGAATCAGGCTGTGCTAAGCAACCAACTAATCAGCTGCACCTGGAACTGTCAATTGGAAAAGACAGAGCGAAAATGCTTAAAGCACCCCTCGAACAGGAAGGATTTCTGGCCAAACCGTATTTCCAATCATAAAACCAGGTTAACGTGAAAAGGCTATGCCCTTCCTGAACGTCTACATAGGCATTTTGTGTTGACAAGTGAAGAAATGTGCTCTTGGGAGCAATTTAAAAAAGTGTTAAAGTGTTTCTTCCAGAAAATTTGCCGCCACTTTTAACATGGGAGTCTATGAAGCTGTTGATGGGTGCTGCGGCCGAATCTTCGCGTGTCAAGCTAAAACGATATATCTGACAGACAAAGTAAAGCAAATATAAGCTAGACAACAAATTTTCCTACGTTTCTATGTATAAATCGTGTCTGTAGTGGTGCATTTGAGGCCACGGTAGTCGAATACGTTTTATTTTTTCACTGATCTTTCTCTCTCCTCTCCACTCTAGCGATGACATCACGCACTCTAGCTCTCAAACATTCTCTCCATTGACACCCATTCATTTTTTGGTGAGGTTTTGATACCACTTTTGTGTATATATGCCTCAAAAACTGTGGTAGGAGTTGCGAGCCAAAGAAACGGCGTAAGAATAAGTATAATAAACGCTGGGAATAACATAGTGTGCGCCTTGCAGCACGCACACAATAAACGCTAGGAATAACATAGTGTGCGCCTTGCAGCACGCACACAATAAATGCTGGGAATAACATAGTGTGTACCTGACAGACAGAAAAGGTTCAAAACCCACTTATTCTGAGAATGTAATGGTACTTATGGCATACTATGGTAGTATGGCATTCAGAAATATCACTTGTTGTTGCTGTTCTTCAGAAACTCGCTGTTGTTGTTGTTGCTTTATTACTCGCGCCACAGGTAGATTACTGTCCGACGGAGGCTCACCTTAAAACGTGTAAAATTTTCATCTGAATGCTCTTATAGTTCTTCTTGTTTTTTAAAATCTAGATGCCCACTGTGTTTGGGGTCTATCACATTGCTATGCTCAGTGACCAAAGCTATTTTGTAAAGCTCTCTCTTGTAAGTCATATACAGTCAGGTCCATAAATATTTGGACATAATTTTCATAATTTTGGCTCTGTATACCACTACAATGGATTTGAAATAAAACAATCAAGATGTGCTTTAAGTGCAGACTTTCAGCTTTAATTCCAGGGTATTTACATCCAAATCAGGTGAACGGTGTAGAAATTACAACACAGTTTATATGTGCCGCCCCCCTATTTAAGGACTGTAAGGACCTGAGCCTCTTCTTGAAGGTGGAGAGACAGTCAGTGTCTCTGACGAAGGTGGCAAGTCCACCATTGAGGGGCCGGACAGGGAAAGAGCTTGTGTTGGGACTACATGCACACTCACTCACATTCACACATCTATGTAAACATACACACATAGACACGTACAACATGACATGCAAAATCCAAAATATGTTTCTTTTCTGGTGACTTTTTATCCTATTTTAACTTTCTCGGTAGAACTGTGCTCTCTGCTGGCCTCAACCTCTTTTGCAGGGAGCTGAGTTTATGTCACAGGAAATGTAACTTGGGTGTTTCATCTGCAGTTCCTCACCTGACCTCCAGGGATGGAGGAGGGGTCATACACACCTGTTCCCCGCCCAGGTTAAAGTGCAAGTGGTTCTACAGTGCAGCAGACAAAATCCGAAAATAAGTTTAGTCATGGAAAAGTATGAATTATAGGTAGAGATTTCTATTAAACATCTGTCTGGTTAAGTATTGGAATTCAAGTTCAGAAAAGGTAAGAAAATATCTTAACATTATCATGTCACATGTTTCACTGTGATTCAAAGGTCAAACGATTAAAGTCCTTGTGGTTTGACTTGTCAAATCGAACAATTAAACCGTCGTGTTTTGTGATGTTTTAGCCTGATAACATTGTGTAACTGTCTCTATACAGGACATGGCAGAAGCCGGACAACACAGTAAGTGGACACAAGTAGTCATTGTTTGCATTGAAACATTAAGTATACATGGACAGACATGCACACATATGTTCATAATCTGACATCCCTCTCATCTGTCAATAAGGAAATTCAATAATAATGAACATATTCAGTATACAAATTTTATATTGCGGTGTTGTGTGTAACCCTTTCTACAACCACCGATGCTGCTGTGTTGTACATAACCTCTCTATACTGGTTACATTATCATCCATGCTGCTGTGTTGTACATAACCTCTCTATACTAGTTACATTATCATCCATGCTGCTGTGTTGTACATAACCTCTCTATACTGGTTACATTATCATCCATGTTGCTGTGTGTACATAACCTCTCTATACTGGTTACATTATCATCCATGCTGCTGTGTTGTACATAACCTCTCTATACTGGTTACATTATCATCCATGCTGCTGTGTTGTACATAACCTCTCTATACTGGTTACATTATCATCCATGCTGCTGTGTGTACATAACCTCTCTATACTGGTTACATTATCATCCATGCTGCTGTGTTGTACATAACCTCTCTATACTAGTTACATTATCATCCATGCTGCTGTGTGTACATAACCTCTCTATACTGGTTACATTATCATCCATGCTGCTGTGTTGTACATAACCTCTCTATACTGGTTACATTATCATCCATGCTGCTGTGTTGTACATAACCTCTCTATACTGGTTACATTATCATCCATACTGGTTAATGTTTTCTGGTGATGTGAGTTTAGATTCTTCCTCCTTGTCTCTCTAGGTTGAGTGTGTATGGAGCGTATAGAGTCTGTGTGTGGTTGTTACTTCATAGATGCAGACTGTGTACTTGTCAGGCACCTGCAGAGATGTCATTACTGTTTCTCTTCTCCCCAACAGATGAGTTTAAACTCAGGGTACCCCAGAGGGCTGTGAAGGCTGATATGGGAAAGGATGTTACCATCTCATGTCACCTCTCTACTGAGACCAGCGCTGTTGCCATGACGATCAGGTGGTTTAAGGAGACAGAGTGTATTTACCTGTATAAGAATGGCCAGGTGATGGAGGGGAGGGGCTATGAGGGCAGAGTGAGTCTGGTCACCCAGGACCTGGAGAGAGGCAACTTGCCTCTGAGGCTGCGAAACTACAGGAGGTCAGATGAAGGAGTGTACATCTGTCAGGTCATCTATGGAGGACAGAAGGAGGAGGACACTGTGAGTGTATGGGGTAGGTGTTCTACTGCTACACAACATGACTCTGAACATCTCTACATGAACTATGAAAATACAGTCTCTCTGTCAAGCTACCCTTGTACTTTCACATGTAAATAGGAGTTAGAGATTCAGAGGTTGTAGATTCCAAATGACAGAATGTGAAGCCAGTTTGATGCTTACGCACCTTACTATATTTCCACTTATCTAAACGTTCAAACATAATAAGAATCGAGAGAGGGCAATCCATATGCAGTTATAAGGTTTTACTGAGTAATCAAATATTGATACCATCTGTACATTAACAAGGTTTACAAGGCAAAGTAGGGGTGCATGGTGGCAGTGCGGTTAGCGCTCTTGCCTCCCAACAAGGAGATTGTGAGTTTGAATATCAGGCCAGTGATCTCTCTGTGTGGAGCCTGCATGTCCTCCCCGTGTTACCGTGGGTTCTTTCCGAGCACGCCAGCTTCCTTCCACCGTCAAAGATATGCATGTGATAGGTTAATTGGACATTGTGAAAAATTGCCCCTAGTGAATGACTGTGAGAGTGAAGGGTTGTCTGTCACGGTCTGTGTGATAGCCCTACAACTAGCTGGCCCTAGACCTAAGGCCCAAAAGTAATTGGGATAGGCTCCAGTCACCCGGGACCCCTAACGGGAATAAATAGCACCTTTAATAAAAGGTAGATAATGAATGAAGAAAGGCAAAGTGGCAGAAGGTCAAAAAGTTGTGCAGCTCAACTCCACATTCCTGCACTCCTAAGTAAATCAGGAAATAAAATAACCAAATCGAATTATTTAGCAGCAAAGAAATACAGATAATCATGTTAACACCAAACAAAACCCAAATAAATCATGTTCTAAATAAATACAAAATCAACAGTCTAATCGAAATAATCATGATGATGAATTCTAAACATCCAAAAAGTGTTTAGGCTCCTAAAGAGGTGTTCTGACTTATCTGGTTATGCATTCTAACCTCTCTATACTCTAAGTTTGTGGAGATGTACAGTGTTGGAAGAGACTGGCTCACATAACCTAGCATGGATGCATATGAGGGATTTATGTTTCATGTTATATTTATGTTAGCAAATTTTTTAGGAAGATGTTGAACAAACAAACCACTCCACTGCATATGACACTTAATTATCCTCCTAGATTTTGTGAAAGGTGATCATTCTGAGTGGCTACGTATATTCTCTCAGTAAAACATGAAATGCTGTAGTCTATATGTGGAGATGAAGAACAGTCATCCTCTTCATGAAAGAGCCTGAACACAGAACACAGGAGCTCCATAAATGACACTGATGTATGTTGATGTAGGACAACTGACAGAGCAGCGGTATCTCATAGAGCAGCATTTTATCCTTGCTCTTAGTCCTTCTGCTTATGATAATGATGTAGTCTTTGCATAGGCTTGTTAACATTCATTCTGTTGACTGTCAAATATTTGGTTGGTAATAAATAGTAATGTAATTTGTGTTTTAATTATCTTTTTCATTTTGTTTTAACAGCTTTCCTGGGTAAGTAACTTTTAACTTCTGCTACGCTGACGACACGCAGCTATACCTGTCGTTCCCCCCAACCAATCCGGGAATCTCAATTAGGATCAAGGTCTGCCTCACCAACATCTCGGCCTGGATGACCAGGCACCACCTCTAGTTGAACCTTGAACAGAACTTCTTATCATCTCGGCCAAACCGTCAATCACCCACAATCTCTATCACTCTGGGATCCGCAACGGTGACCCCTTCATCTTCTGCCAGAAACCTGGGGATTCCCTTACTCTAGACCAGGGGTGTCCAATCCTAGTCCTCGAGGGCCACTGTCCTGACGGTTTTAGATGTTTCCCTGCTCCAGCACATCTCCACAGAGCTTGATAACGACCCTTCATTAGAATCAGGTGTGCAGGAGCAGGGAAACATCTAAAATCTTCAGGACATCGGCCCTCAAGGACCAGGATTGGACACCCCTGCTCTAGACAATGGGCATGACCATGCAGGTTCTTGATAGTAAAAGAGCCTCAGTCTCCAGATGTATAGAAGCCTAATCACATGTTGTGGTGACATGCAGGTTATCTAAACCAGCTAGACATTGGTGGTACTAAAGATCAGCTGGTGGAGTTAAGCACAGTCTTGGAAAAATAGAAGAAAAAAATTGCACTGGGCCTTTGACTGACAATCAATTATGCCACTAAAAAAAAGATTCACAACCTTCACATAATTCAGTTTGGTTTTATTTCTCCTTTCAGTGTGTTTCCACTGTTCACGTTATAAGATTTCAAATGCGATTTCCTTGTAACCCAAATTCACATGGGTTACACTTAGAAGTAATAAAGAAAAAACTACAGTAGTGGAGGGAATGCAGGGTATATTTTTAAAAGACAAAACTGTCCCCTCCCATTTTTGGGCGAAAATTTACTTTAAAATGTTGCTAACTCCCATATGCTGCTATTTTGATCCTTTCCGACTGCCCAACTGTCAGTCAAGATATTTGGCCATACAAATAAATTAGCATTGGAAGCAAAACGTTTTACGAATGCACATTCTACTGTCGAAAATAGAATTAACTGATATTATATGTTGGCCAAGATGTTGTTACAACTAAACCTAGCTTCTGTAGTCTTTTAACCAAGGTTATAATTATGGCTGTGCATCCTTGCTTTCAAAACATCTGCTTATTGACACTAACATGTTATTCATAATCAGTGTTTAAGATGAACTCACACAGTATGCTGATGTGTTTTTGAATGATGTTTTAACTTTCTATTTCATATCCTTCTACACAACTTAAAAAGCTGGTGAGTACTTTCATATATCTGTTTCATGACATAAACATCATGGGTTAAGAATGTACCAATAATATGTTTCAGACTTTGAAGTTAACACTGCTAATGTTTTCTTTTAAATGTCATGGTGCCATTATTTGCATATCTAAAAATCCTCCTTTTATGGTCAAACCTCGGAGCAAACATACACTCACAATATATGGGCCTAGGTTTAGGGGGGAACAGTAGCTTCTTGTCCCTAACAATATTTTAAGATAGCAAAATTGTCTCCACCAATATTTTAGCAAACTCCTTTGTGCTGCTAAATGAAGGGTGGAGGGGATGTCCCTACCAAAGCTGAGACCAAACCTACGCCCTTGTCACAGGATTACTCGAATGTATCCCATAATAAGCTTTGTTCCTTGGCTTTGATCTAGCTGTAGTTTGATGTACAGAGTGCATTAACTGTTTAAGAATGGCCAGGTGATAGAGGGGAGGGCTATGAGGGCAGAGTGAGTCTGGTCACCCAGGAGCTGGAGAGAGGCAACTTGTCTCTGAGGCTGAGAGACTACAGGAGGTCACATAGAGGAGGGGGCATTTGTCAGGTCATATATGTGAAGGTTTATTACTCAGGGAGGGTCTTTGTTCTAGAGCTGCTGAACATCATTATGTTCTGTGATGACACAGTCTGTGTACTGATATAATTATAGTTTTACATTTAGTAGGATTTAGATTATTTAATGTTGTTTTACTCTTATCTTGTCATGCTATCCATTCTGACCACTCCATACTCTAAACTTGGATATATCACTTAGCAGTGGTGCATAGTGAAAAACATGTAGTGAAGCCATAGATTACACAGATATATGTTGATGTGCGACCATTAACATACAGCAGCTGCATCTCACAGAGCATCCTTGCTTTCAAAACAACTGGTTATTGACACTAACATGTTATTCATTATCAATGTTTAAGATGAACTCACACAGTATGCTGCTGTGTTCAGTTTTAATGATGTTTTAACTTTCTATTTCATATACTTCTACACAACTTCAGACCTAGGTGAGTAATTTTCTGAATTTAATGATGTACCAAAATATTTCAGACTTTGAAGATTACACTGCTGAAGATAACACAGAGCAGAGATATACACTCACAGCAATATTCAGATGTATCCCATCATAAACTTTGCTCCTAAGCTGCACTTAAACCTGTTCCCAGGTACAACACCACATAGAGAAGGACTCTAATGAGCCGCGGATGAATCAAATGTGTTAGAAACTCTCAAAATTCAGTTCAGTCAAGAGACTCACGTGATTGATCTGATAATATTTGAGATGAATTGATACCATGACCAGGACTTTGGCGGAGTGGAATGTCTAAAAGGGAAGCGCTCCCTACCGCCTGAAGCGACACATACAGTACGTGCAGGGCCGGCTCTTGGCATAGGCGACATAGGCGGTCGCCTAGAGGAGGGGAGGGGCGCTGCACCCTTAATCGATAATTAATAACAAGTAATAATAACAAGTCTTTTATCTTTTATTTCGAAAAATTACCGGATGCTCTCGGTTAAATGTCTGAAAACGAGTAAAAAACTGTCGTCTTTGGGAATCGCTCGCTCGCACCCCCCACACCCCCCCCCCCCCCCCCCCCTTCTGCTCGACAGAAGCAGTACACCCTACTTGCCTCAGGGAGAACGTCCTTGTACTTACTGTAAGTTGCTTTGGATAAAAGCATCTCCTAAATGAATAAATGTAAATAGAATTGTAATTGAGTGCAGCCTGAGTGTCACACCAGAACTAGCTCCACCCATAAGTTCTGTCAAAACAAGTGTGCACAAGTGTGACCTGTAATACTAATACAGACTAATACATACTATCATGTTTCAATAAGTTTAGATGAAGCTTTGATCAAGCTGTAGTTTGATGGACTGACTGTATTAACCTTTATGAGAATGGCCAAGTGATAGAGGAGAGGGGCTTCATAGCCCTTACAGTAAGTACAAGGACATTCTCCCTGAGGCAAGTAGGGTGAAGTGCCTTGCCCAAGGACACAACATCACATAGCCACAGTCGAAGTTCGAACTCACAACCTTCCCACTCACAAGGCCAACGTCTTAACCCGCTAAGCCATCTGACTCCCTGACTGCATTATATCCTTACTCTCTGTCCATCTGGTTACTGACATTATCATGTTATTCATCATTATTGATGAACAACAACAGACACTGATGCTTTACTGATATGTTCTGTTGTGATGATGTTTTAACTTTTTATTCTTTTTCCTTCAACACAGCTCAGTATGGTGAGTAGTATCCTTGTTTCCTATCATTTAACATCATGTTTGTTCTAGATTTTTTAAAGATGACACTGCTACTGTTTTCTTTTTTGTTTCATGGTACCATTGTTTAAATATCCTTCAAAAACGTGTATTTACATTTTGTTACATTTATATGTATTCATCTAGCAGATGTATTATCGAAAGCAACTTCCAAGGGATAGCTTTACCATAGAGCATAGGTCACTGGTCAGAACAACAAGATAGCCCCAAACATTGTGCGCAGCCAGAACATGAAGCATACATTGTGAGAAACCAGACAAGTGCCAAAGGGAAGAACCACAATAGCATTTAGTTTAACAAGTTAGAATTAAATAACATGAACCTCAAAAAATGCAAGAGTGTACCTGTGGGTAAGCAAGAAACAAAAATATACCTCACAGTGCATACAACCATTTAGGGTGGAGATAGGGGAGGAGGTATGCATAGCGTAGTCTGGGAATGGTTTGAAAAACAAGCAGACGTTCATGTTTCTGGAGTCTAAGTGGTTGTCACGTGTTAAAAGGTGTTTGGTGATGTGTATTTCCAGGAAGGTGTGGACAAAGTGCCCACTAAGGCCCCCATGAAGATGTCTGAGATTCTGGTTGGAGCAGGAATATATTATGGATGCAGCAGCTAGAGCGTGAAGTTAAAGTTGCAGCAGCTCTGCTCTGACCAAGCTAGACACAGCGCAAGCCCAGGCCCTAAGACTGTGCAGTGGGGCTGTATGAGGACAGGGTGGGAGCCAACTTGGCTCAGATGTTGTGTAGTCTTTTCTGTGTACAATAGATGTGTACAAATATTCACTAGTGGGACAGAGGGAAAGAGAGAGATGAGTCTGAGAGCTCAGGGTATTACATCATTGAGATCATCACTGCTCCATCTCTAAGAGAAACCTGACCAATAGGGAAGATTTCAATGTCTATCTCTGGACTACACTCCAGTACAGTAGGTGGTGAATAATATGTAATTCAAACTACAACATGTCTGAAAGATTGCACTTCACTTGATCTGTTAAACAGAATTCTTAACATGAACATTCTTGTAAAATATCAAAACAGGATGACATGTTAGGAAAACACAGTCAATAAATGTTTAGTGTTAACAAGTTTAACTGTATTAGTTCCAAGTATCTTGATAGAATGTATTACTGCAGTGTAATATATCTAACATGTCAGTTTTTCAATCACTGTTTCAGATGAAGAGTATTTACAAAGTGAGAGCCCAAAGGACAAGAGGAGAAGAGAGGAATCTGCTTGTTTGCTTGGTGAGTATGAAATTCAAATACTGTGGATAAAATAAAACCACTGATTTTCTTTTCCTCCCTTTTCCACAGTGTCAAGTCTATTTGATTTTCCAAATAGATTATATTAATAAATGATATAACCTGATCAAACACAAGAGGGCGTTTTTGTAAACTGTCTGATCATTGTCAGGCAGCCAAAGTTATTGCTCCATTTAAAATACCTGCATATAACCAACCTGCTGTCTCAGTAATATCTGAATCTATAGATCTAATACCAGACTGTTATGTGTCACTTCCAGAGGTAACAGTAGACAATAAACTACTAGAAGAAAGAGATCAACGACTGGAGAAACTAGAGACTGAAGTTAAAGCGAGAGAGAAGAAAATGGAGAGACTAGAGAGTGAAGTTAAAGAGAGAGAGGAGAGACTGGAAGAGAAGAACAAACAACTAGGAGAGAGAGATGAACTTCTAGAGGACAGGAACCAGAAGCTGGAGGAAAAGGACCGACACCTGCAGGAGGTGAACAAGACTCTGAGGGAGGCTGAAAAGAGGATAGAAGAGAAGGATTTACTGCTGGAGGAGAAGAAGAAACAACTAAAGGACACAGAGAGCAGACTGGAGGAAACCACAACACAACTGAAGAAGAAGAACCAGCACCTTCAGGAGAAAGAGACACAAGTGGATAACATGACCCAGCAGGTGAGAGAGAAGGAGAGACAACAGGAGGAGCTTAGAACAGACCTGCAGGACAAGAACAACCAAGTAGAGAAGCTCACCGTCCAAATGCAGGAGAAAGACTCTGATCTGGAGGAGAGGAACCAGAGACTAAGAGAGAAGGAGAGAGATTTAGAGGAGAGAGACCATCGACTGGAGAGACTAGAGAATGACGTTAAAGAGAGAGAGGAGAGACTGGAGAGACTAGAGAGTGAAGGTAAAGAGACACAGAATAGACTGGAGAGACTAGAGAGTGAAGTTAAAGAGAGAGAGGAGACACTGGAAGAGAAGAACAAACAACTAGGAGAGAGAGATGAACTGCTGAAGGAGAGAGACAGACATGTGGAAGATGTCAAAAATGAAAACATGAAACTTGGTAAGATTTCATGGAGTACCTTGGATGTCAAATTATTTCTGTGATGCATTTGAATTGTTTTGTATTTAGAAGTTGTATGTTTATAGTTTGTATTTTTTATTATTTCAGCACAGCAGATATGTGACCTAAACACTTCGGTAGAGAAACAGAGAAATGAGTTATCGGTTAAAAACACTGGTGAGTGTCATAATGTGAAGTTTTTGTTTGAATATTTCACTCGACATATGATGCCCACTGGAAGGTTGTTTCATCTTGTGTGTTAGAGAGAGGAGAGATCTCAGAAGGAGGTACCGAACCACCAATCAGGAGGAGACGAAGCAAGGATATACCTCCACACAGTGAGTCACCAACTGTGTTAAAACACCTGAATATCTGACCCAGTCCAGTCTTTATACAGTGGTCATGCACCAACAGGAACCTGTCTAACTCTGGTTCAGTATCATAGTCAGATGACTCTGTTGAGGTGAACATGTGGTATGAATGTCCAGGGTGACCCTCACGTCAGTAGTTTCAGCTGTGTCCTGTGTTGTGTTGCAGTGGAAGGAGAGACTCCAGATCCAGACCCTCCACTACCACAGGATGAAGGTTCTACTGTGGTCCCTGGAGACAGGAGGAGACGCAGCAAGGATGAGCCTCCAGACAGTGAGTCATCAACTCTGTTACAAACATCTACAAACACCTGAACATCTAACCCATCCTCTACTGTCATTACATCTTCTATCCTGCTCTGTGTTCAGTTTCATAGGGATCATGGAGTTCACATGTCTTATCTCAAACATACTGATATCCATTACAGTCCCCTGTCAGACATGTTAACTCACTCTGGAGATCATCCAGTCCTCTCTAACTAGACCAGTGGTCTGACCACATCCCTGTGTTGTGTTGCAGTGGGGGGAGAGAGCAGCAGTCCAGACCCCCCAGTGTCTCTCATTGTGTCTGAGCTGAGACTGGTGCTGCTGGGGAGGACTGGGGCTGGGAGGAGGGCAGCAGGAAACACCATCCTGGACAGAGAGGAGTTTGGGGCCCAGGACAGCCCCTCTGCTGTCACCCACAGTAGGAGGAGAGAGGGGGACGTGTGTGGGAGACGGCTGGTGCTGGTGGACACTCCAGACTGGTTCTGCCCTGGACTCTCTCTGGAGGACATGAGACAGGATGTGGGGCTGTGTGTTTGTCTGTCCGCCCCGGGACCCCACGCCTTCCTCCTGGTCATACCAGTGGAGCCCTCTGAGGGGGAGGAGAGAGGAGCCATGGAGAGAATGGAGGACATGTTTGGAGAGGGTTGTTGGGGACACACTGTCATTGTGTTCACCCATGATGACAGTCTCAGAGAGCAGAGCATGGAGGAGTTTCTCCAGACAAGTCAGGACCTCCAGCAGCTTGTAGAGAAATGTGGGAACAGGTACCACTTCCTCAACATTAAGGACAAGGCCCATGGCACTCAGGTCCCAGAGCTGCTGCTGCACCAGGTAGAGGAGATGGTGGCAGGAAACAGAGAGAGCTTCTACAGCAGTCAGACCTACCAGGAGGCAGAGGCCCAGGTCAGAGAGATGGAGGGAAAGATTCAGAGGGAGAGAGAGGAGAAGAAACACAGGGAGGAGACAGAGATGAAAGAGAAGTTTGAGAAAGAGTTGCAGAACTCTCTGAAGAAGATAGAGGGAGTGATCCAGGAGCATGAGGGAGACATCAGAACACTCAGCCAGCGGACAAGTGAACTGGAGAGACAGGTGAAGGAAGAGAGGGATGAGGAGAAGAAGAGAGAGCTGGAGAGAGAGCTGAAGAGAGAAATGGACCGGAGTGAGGAGATGGAGAGAAAGCTGGAGAGATCTAGAGAGAAGAGAGAGAATGAGAGGAGGGAGAGAGAGGAGAGACACAGGCGGGAGATGGAGGAGTTCAGGGAGAAGAATGAAGAAGAGGCCAGAGTTGAAGCAGAGAGAAACCTGATGAAGGTGGTCCTACCTGAGCTACAGAGGAGCATCATGATCTCACACACCAAGATGCAGAGAGAGTTCAGCAGACAGATGGAGGTGAAGGATAGAGAGATGCAGGAGAAGAATAGAGAGATGCAGGAGAAGAATAGAGAGATAGAGAAACTGACGCAGCGACTGATGAATCTCAGTGGTCAGTTTTTACAGGAGGTCAGTGAGATCAGTGAATGGAAAAGCCCTCACACATAGAGGAGGAGAGGGCGAGAGAGGAGAAGAGGGCGAGAGTGTGGAGGGTGAGAGGAGAGAGATAGAGAGACTTAGGATCTCAGTGAAGACTTCTTGACAGAGGTCCATGCTGTCAGAGAAGGTAGTAACAGAAGAACTCTTCACATGTAAACAGAGGGAGGAGGTCAGAGAAGACATTCATATAAACATTATCAGCTATAAGTGCTGTCGTTTACTGTGATCTTCATGACATGTTTGAGTTCAGATGTCATTTAGCAGAGCTCTGCTACTTGATTTGGCTCCATTTTAAAGGGTTAAAATACTGATCTGTCTTTTTGCACATTATGAGTATGTTTTGGTCTTAGTCCTGGTATCAGTCCATTGTTTGGTCATAAAAAGTATACAAATGTTTTCACAGCATAAATTAAATCTGTTTATATCGTATTTTATGAATAAAATGTGAGTAAAATGTAAAAATGTTGTAGCACTCAATATTATTTTCAAGACATGAGAATGAATCTGTTCATATTATTTGCAGTGAGATTTTGTAAGAAGTAGGCTTTGTCTTCCATAGTGGGTCAGGCAGTGTCTAGAAGAGGGATCACCAATCCTGGTCCTCGAGGTCCGCTGTCCTGACAGTTTTAGATGTCACCCTGCTCCAGCACACCTGATTCAAATAAAGGGTCATTATGAGGCTTCCAAAGAGCTTGATAACAACCAATTCATTAGAATCAGGTGTGCTGGAGCAGGGAAACATCTAAAACTATCAGGACAGCGGACCTCAAGGACCAGGATTGGTGATCCCTGGTCTAGAACAAGATTAGTTGTAGGACAAGGTTAGGGCTAGGACAGGGTTAGGGCTAGGACAGGATCAGGTCTTGGACTTGGTTAGGCCTAGGACAAGGTTAGGGCTAGGACAGGGTCAGGTCTTGGACAGGGTCAGGGCTAGAGTGTGTTTGTGTCTGTGTATGTGTGCATCTTAGCTTTAATCAACCCAACAAATTCAAAAACCACACTAATATATTACATTAGATTAGATAAACCTTTATTTGTCCTCCAGGGGTGGAAATTGCAGTTCACAATACATGACAATACAGAATACATGATGTCTGTAAAGTTTACTGGACAAGGTGGTGCACAAGGAATGATGCAAAAGAATGAATGACAAAAATGAACTGATTACAGTAAGAAACAAATGACAGAAAGTAATGATTTCCAATAAGGGTTGAATGAAGGTAGAACACAAATTACAGTGATGAATGTATTTTTTCACGAATTCATTCAATCTGTGTGCAGCTCGTCTGGTCAGGAGAGGTGCTGGTCTGCCTGCAGGGTGGAGCCTCTATAAAGTGTAGGGAGTCAGAAGGTTGAGCAGTTAAGGTCTTGGGCTCAAGTACGATTCCTGGCAATGACATGCAAGGGCAAGGCACTTCACTTGCCTTGGGGGAATGTCTGTACTTACTGTAAATTGTGATCGTGTGATCAAATCATGATCTCACACACCAAGATGCAGAGAGAGTTCAGCAGACAGATGGAGGAGAAGAATAGAGAGATGCAGGAGAAGAATAGAGAGATGGAGGTGAAGGATAGAGAGATAGAGAGACTCAGACAGGATGTCAGAGAAGCAAACATCTTACCGGAAGAGAGACAAGTCAGAGACAGGAGAGATCAGAAGGTACTGGTAGGAGTTTTGACTTGGCTCAGGAGAAACACTTCAGGTTGGCTTCTGCACAGCCTCAGATGTACTGCAGACCCTGGTCTGTTAGCAGCCCTGACTGACTTCTGAACAGCAGAGTTCAGGAGCACAAAGGAGATGGGAAGAGAAAGGAAGGGAGAGGAGATTGGAGGATGGGGATTGTAAAAGAGCAGAGGATACGACAGGTCAATGATTGATTTGAAGCTGCCAGTGTTAGTGTTCACAGCAGTGATCACAGCATCCATTACCAACAGTGGATGATGTCGTACAGTAGAATAATAGCTGAAACTTCACAAGCCCTGACCTTTGCTAACTTCCTTGTGAAACTTGATTGTGATTTAGATGCTGTCATGCATTAGACTTACAGCAATGTGTTTCCTGTGTGGATATCACTTTTTTATTGTGATGTTTTATAAAATGTATTTTTCTTTGCAAAATCACGTCACACATGTCTTTCTATTTTAATATCTGTACTTCTACTAACAGCTATGCTGTTGACCAACCTCTCTGATCTAGAACCACGATACAGTAACTGGCAGCAGTGACTGTTTGTCCTGAGTTTGACCTCCCAGAGTCACTGGTCTCTTGAGAACTTCTGCTCCTTCTAGAAGTTTCTCAGTAGAACTGTGCTGCTCTCTGCTGGCCTCAACCTCTCCTGCAGGGAGCTGAGTTTCTGCCTCCAGCCAGCCTCAGAAGACAGGAAATGTCTGAGTGTGACAAATATCTTCCTCACATGACAAGAGCAAACGGGGGTAAATACTGAATGTATTGTACTCTGTTCACACATAATTAGTCGTTAGTTAGCCGTTGGCTTCTTGTGACATTGCTTGTAAAAATACGTATACAAATAATTCAAATCAAGTCCATCTTGGCAACATGGTGCGAGAGCACCGGGAAAAGGATAAAAACACACATATCACTGACACAGAAGAAGTAATATACCAAACAGGCTGGTAATCTGGTAAATTATTTATTCAACCTTAGGAAGAAGACAGAAAATTGAAATTCGTGACTTTCAATTTACTTTCAGAATACACATTAACAAATTAAAAGAAAAAAGAAATAACATGAATTAAAAACCATGAACTTGAGTAATTGCCATTTGTTTATTCATCATTTCTTTCTGGCAGCGAGGCGAGAAGCCAGCTGTGGACTCCATCCTAGCCTGCTTCTCTGGCACAACCACAAAGTGCCATGGTGGTCAGTGATAGGTTCAGGGCACTGTCCAAGCTGTCAGTGATTGGTTAACGTGGTGTACAGGTTGTCAGTGATTGGTTGAGGTGGTGGGCGGTTCTGTACCTGGTTTTTGGAGGCCGGTTACTCACCCAGCATGCCGTGCGACAGACGGAGATACCCTACTTCCTACTTCCTCATTAGAGCGTGACTACTTCCCCTCTGGCAGGAAACACCTCAGAGAAACACGCCACAACACAAGCATGGGCAACTTCTCCAAACCGAACCTGTCCCCTCCCTCAACCCCCTTCATCAGTAGATAAGGACGCAAGATGATGTATGACAAACATATCCATGGCAACTGTAGATGGAGCCTGACCTATGGAGTTATGACATGAGGCGATGGCGGGGCAAAAGGACTCTAGGAGCGGGCAGGTCATCTGGGAGTCACGGTCAGTTATGGTCGCGTGGTTCTAGTGTGGTGAAAGGTGGATGCTGTGTATGATGGCAGCGTAGTTTGGTCAGGAGTAGTGTGGTCCACTTTTTTGGTTGTTGACGTTTGTACTACAAGGGTGTGTGTTCATGGTCAGGAGTGGTCAAAGTGCGGTCATGAAATTAAAATCTGGTTAAACGGAGGCGTGACCAGCTGCTCCACCCCTCTCAGACTGGGAAAACATCCATGAATACCAGCCCCCTTCTGGATCAGGTGTGGGCAGAGCGGTCAGGTGTGTGATTGCCAGGTGTGTGGTTGTTGGTGGGGGAGGGGGCGTGGGCGGGGGGGGGGGGTTTACCTTGGTGTTCTCCACCAGCGTCCATGGCAACCTTTCCCCGTGTCACCACCCTGGGCGTCCAGAGAGCCAATCAGGAGGCTCCAGGGGCCTGTCTGTCAGCAGCCAATCAGCTGTGAGCTGTAATAGTCAGTGAGAGGGAAAACGTGGCTGCAGGAGCAGTAAGATCAGTACACTCACATGCATGAACACAGCAGACAGGTGGAATACACAGGACCGTGTGTGTGTGTGTGTGTGTGTGTGCACGCGAGATTGGGAAGAGAGAACCCTGACTCATCCACTGAAGGATCAGCTCCGGGTATCTCAATCTTGGGGTGGGAATGGGGAGGGGAGGGGGGTAGGGGGGTGGTCGAGGCAGGTATCTCACATGGTTACAGTTAGGTCTTTATTCTCAAACCGAGGAACCACTTCCACCATGAGTTCACCTTGAGATGCTTCACGTTTCAAAGGGGTTACATACGCTTTGGAGAAGAAGTAGAAGAAAAGAAACTTTTTTAAACCTGCCTGTCAATCTGGTTAAACACTCCATTAAAGAAAAACCCATGACCTTGATGATCCACTCACAAAGAAAAACAAAACAAGAATTACCATCATCATCATCGGTTTTTAAATCAACCCAAAAATAAAATAAAGACAAAGTAAAAAGTGTGTCAACACAGTCTGTCCTGCCCAGACGGTGTGGGGGCGTGGTCTGGCTGTTCCCGACGTGACCTCTGACCCCAGCCGTGACCCTACAGTAGGGCAAGGGTCAGAGCTCAGGGTTAAAGGTCAGGGATCAAGGCATCTCCACACCCCAGTCCCTACAGATGCTGTCTGGGTGTCTGTTGGTGGTGCTCAGCCATAAGAAAGGTGGGGGGGGCAGCATCTGTGGCTTAGACCAGCATTAATCTTTTATCTCTGTTATTACTGACTGTTCCGAGACAAAAGTTCAACCTCACCTCTAATAGAAAAAATATGGAGTTCCCTGAATTGAATGTGTGTGTGTGTGTGTGTGTGTGTGTGTGTGTGCGTGCGTGCATGTAGGCTGAATCTGTCCCACCCTTGAAGAGAAACAGAACATAACATTCACCATTTCTCTTTGACTCAACATAAGATCTGATCAACAGGTGTGTGTGTGTGTGTTATCATAAGTAAGCCATCGGCAGATCCCTATAGCCAGTCACTAATACACAGTCATCCATCCACATTCATTCACTCATCTGTCTGCAACAGCTATGCAAAGCACACCAAGCTAAGATAACCACACTGGGCTAGAATAACACAACTGGGCTAGGCTAACCACACTAGACTAGGCTAACCCTACCAAGCTAAGCACACAGGGGTAGGCTGACCACAACAGGCTAGGCTACCCCCACCAAGCTAACAACCCAGGGCTATGATAATTCCACCAGAATAGGCTAACCACACTAGGATAGGTTAATCCCATTGGGATAAGATGACCAAACTACGGTAAACCAACCCCACCATGCTAAACTAACCAACCTGGCTCACTTGCCTCAAACACTTAAGGGGTCTAGACACTAACCACC
The DNA here is from genome assembly GCA_030340665.1 of Neosalanx taihuensis. Lineage (NCBI taxonomy): Eukaryota > Metazoa > Chordata > Actinopteri > Osmeriformes > Salangidae > Neosalanx > Neosalanx taihuensis. Next base: position 5,746,988 of record CM059315.1, read on the forward strand.
AACCTATCACACCAAACCACTAGCCTAACCCCTACCCCAACAACCCTGAACCTGGCACACTAACATTCTGTCCAGAGAAGATCAGAAAGCATTGACAAATGGCATCTGAGTTGGCCTCAGCACTGCTCTGGGTGGAGAAGACCGGCAGTCCAACATGGGGGAGAAACCTAAAACCTACTGATTGAAACCTAAAACCTACAGTGTTTGCCTGTTTATCTTGGAGGTTCATCCCATCGTGACCTAAACTAACCAACAACTACCTACCTAGGTACTGTTTAACACAAGCCCATAGGACAAGGGGATGGTGAATTCACTTCTGGTTACCGCACATATACACCGCTCATGCAATCCATACACTCTTCAAATCCTCTCAACGCACACAGACACACACGACTACAGTGGGGGGGGGGGGGGGGGGGCTATCGGTAGGGGGGCTCTGGCGTGTGGAGGTTAGGGTAGTCATAGCGATGGAGGAGGGGCTCCCTGTGTGCTGCAGGAGGGTCATACGCTCTGGGCGTGGCCAGGTGTCCCTCCATCGGCGAGGCGGTTGGCATGGCGACCGGGGGCATGGCCGGGGGGGGCGGGTAGCCGTACTGGTACTGTTGGTACTGCTGCTGGTACTGTTGGTACTGCTGGTACTGCTGTACCTGCTGATAGTACTCTGCATAGCACCTGCGGAGGGGTGTCATGTTAGAAATGCCGCCTGTTACACCACAGTACATCACACCAACACCATACAACATAACATTAAATCCCATGTTAAATACAATATTCACTAGAATGGAATCCAGACCAGAATAATTACGGAAACAACCTGCAGATTGCTCAAGATTGCACTGCCTCAGAAAATGCACAAACTTTCACGGGAGTAAAAACAGCCAGGCAAAGGATGAAGAAGTTCTCTTGTAGAACACCATCTCTGTTTGCACTCCCATTCTGTTTACATTTCCAATCGGCTTTACTGACTGCACTGTTTAGTTCTTCTGTTTAGATCCTTGTTAGTATCTTTTAGTGTGTGTGTGTTTATCTTGGTTATCTTATTTAATTGCTGCAACTGAAAACCCTTTGACTTTGAAGAGTTACCTGGCTATGGGGTCTCCATCTGCAGCTGGGTCCTCTGGCCCCCCGGGGGGCGTGGGCAGCAGGGCACGGCGTTTAGGGCGGGACTGAGGGAAGGAGGTGGGGCTGGGGTCAGGCAGGAGGGGGGCCGTGCGTCTGATGGGGCTCCGGTCCCGCTCCCCGGCCTTAGATCCAGCCTGCTGCTCCGCCAGAACCTGCTGACCCTGCTGGAAGAACCGCGCCCTGGCCGCCTCGAACACTGCTGTGGGGTCGGAGGTTGCCTCCGGGACTGCCGATTGGTCGAGCTGGCCATCGTAGGCAGGGGTGGCGGCAGAGGCGGCATCCGCGTACACCTGGTCGGCAACGGACCCGTACACCTGGCTGGCGAGAGCACCGTACACGGCAGGGCTGACGGGCGTGCGGTCTGAGCCGCTGGCGGATGTGAGGCCCTTGAGAGCAGCGTAGGTGGGGTCGAAGCTGGTGGTGTTGTAGAACGAGTTGTGAACACTCTGCTGCACTTGAAGGGGCAGGCCTGCCGCAGCAGCAGCTGCAGCAGCCAGCACGGCTGCCTGGCTCTGGTGGTGCTCCATGGAGGGCTTGGTCAGGGGGATCTCGCTGGGGTACAGGCCCATCCCCACACCCCCCACCTTTGCTGTGGTGGTGGGCTTGCTAGGCTGCACCTTGGAGAGCTCCACGGACAGCTGGCGGCCCTTGAAGGTGGTCCCGTGGAGTGCCTCAATGGCCTGGAGAGCATCCTCTTTCCTTTCCATGTGCACGAACGCATAGCCAGCATTAGACGACAGGCGGGCTATGAGGGGGGAGGACACACAGACACAATAATCTGACAGTGTTGTAATGCTTTTATCCCTAACTTCAGATTCTTAAACTAGGGTCCTCTGACACTCACAGCAGGGCAGTAGAGAGTTTAAAATATTGTATCCCCCTTTACCCTAGTCACATTCCAGAACCTTCTCTATATCCACTCAGACTATTATGTCTCCTTGCCACTATTGTTCTCTGTCTGTGTCTTGTATGTATGCAATATTGAAAGGGGTATCACAAAACCCTGCCACAGTCTCTGTAACTGACCTTTAACCTTGTCACATTCGAGAACCTTCCCAAACGTCTGGAACAGCTCCTGCAGGTCGTCCGCTGTACATAGAGCGCTGAGATTACCCACAAACACCTTGGTGGAGTTTAGAGGTCGCGCGCGGGACTCCTCCACGACGAGGTTGCGCCCGCGAAAGTCCCTCCCGTTGAGTTCCCTGATGGCGCGGTCGGCAGCGCCGGCACTCTGGAGGTGGATGAACGCAAACTGCCGCAGGAGACTGCAGGTCACGACCTCTCCATACGGGGCAAACAGCTGGTTAAGATCCTCCTGGCTGGTCTCCAGAGGTAGGTTCCCCACAAACAGCTTGATCGAGTTGTTCTTCTCCATGGCACTGGAGACAAGGGGACACCTGGTGGAAGGAGGGCATTTAGCCAGTGTTTTAAGGTAACAACTGGTTCAGATGGGTATAGTTCAGTAGTGTTTTTCCAGTTTAATCTTACAAGATGTCTTGTAATCCCCCCCAAACGTCGCTTAGGATAAGTAATTGCATTATTATTGTTATTATACTCAAAGTAAAACTGAGGATCAGTCGATAGGTATTAGTTTTATTCAAATGTATCTACCATTTATCTACCTGAACGGCACTTACCAAGGTTTTTTGTTTGTACTAGTCTATTAATACAAAAGTATCCAAAAAATGTAAATGCATCAAATGTCATGTTTACCGAATTATATTGCCCGTCTTATGTAACTGGCCTAGCACGTTCTTGTGACAAGTACTAGACGTCTGAAGCGCGATAGTGAATTCGAAACAATAGCTCTAGATATATCTTTATTCATAAATCGATTGAATTATTACAAAAAATATTTTCTACCTTGTCTTTTAAAAACACTGCATGTTAGGGTAGTAGCAACGCGTTTGGTTTAGACCGTTTGTTAGAAAACAATTAGGCTAGTAGCTCTTGTCTGGTATGCTACCAACCTGGTACAGCGTTTCAGTAACGTTAGCTAGCCAGCAGAAAGATTACCCATTTCAAATATAAAATAATATCGTTATAAAGCTAGGCGGCGGGTGAACGCAACAGATAATAATAACAAGTTAATGTCAATTATTAGAACCATAACTGTCGAGCTAGCTAGCTAGACAATTGCGTACTGTGAATATTTATAGAAAAATAGATAGCTAGCAAGCTAGTTAGGCTAGTCTAGCTAAGCTAACTAGCTTTCTGGCCATAAGGCTACAGTAGCAGTCGTATGGCCAAAGCAAGTTAATGATGATAGCCATCTTGTTCAGCCGGTACAAAGAGTTAGCACAAGTCTAGCATTTACAACTAGTTAACGTATGTAGTTCAGTTTCTTATAAGCTTCGTGTTTTTAGTTTTCACCAAACATAACTAATGCGAATGTATTTTATTAAGTTAAGAAAATAAATCCAGTGTATGAGTCTTACCTAACGCGGTGCAATATTTCCGATGATTATATCCGTTTCCGGTTTTCACTTGGTAGGTTTCAGTGGGAGGATCTGGGAGGGATCTCAGTCTGCTACCAGCGCACTAGATGGGTTCTTCTAACTTGTGGCAATGAGTTGTGTGGTTACAGATTATGAAACAGGGTAGTCAAGTAGCTGAAAGGTTCGGGAATTGGGCTAGTACTCGTATAATGTTGCTTGCCTCTGTTGCTTATACAGGGACTGTCCCTGTACTTGCTGTAAATCGCGCTGGAGAGCGTCTGCTAAATGACTAAATGTAAATATTCAGAGAAACTGGACAATCAACTATCAATAAACGAAGACAATTGTCTTTTAAACGGCACTTCCGGTCCACTAACTAGATGACCTGGTCCTAGGATGTCCTCTTACCTGTGTCATATCAGTGGGGAATTACATTTCACATCATTACATGTAATAAATGTAATAAATGTATTTGACTGCGTTTTGTTTCAATAAGGCATTTAAGAATATACAAAAATCCACGAAAATAAAGTATGACTTTAACACGTTGTAACTGCATTCAGACAGTTGGTCAGGCCTCGTAAGTTTTCATTAATATTTTCTACGAAATCAGAGCCGTTAAACGACGTTTTTGCTTTGTTTGCGTTCACTATGTGTCCTGTATACCTTGTAAATTGACACTACATTTATAGTTTGAAGACTTCCTACAAGATATGAGCAAGTAGAGACTATATTTACAAAGATGTATGTTACTGAACATTACACACCCACATGACAACGGCACTGAAAGGTGCAGCGTCCCAGACATAAACGTTCAGACCCCACAAAGTTGCTGTCAGTATTCTCACCGTGCCCGCTGAAATCATTTCCCTATGCGTGAATGTAAAATAAGGAAGACATGAGTTAAGGAAGTTGTTAGTCATGCGTCCTAGTTCTGGGAGACGTCTCCACATGTTGGAGATTCTCAGCACTACTAATAACTGCCTGCCGCCACACCGTCAGAATGACAATGAGGGTAGAGTTGGAAGCGTATCATTAACACAGTGTCTAAAAGTTCAGACATCTTCGATTAAACCTCCAGTGGATCGGATATTATCGTGTTACCGACTGCGTTAAATTGGGTGTATGAAGGTAGGCTATTCCATTTATCGGGGTAGAAATTATTCTCAAATCATAGAAAGCTTGGAATCAGTTGGATACTACATGTAAATTGCAAGTAGGGTTGATAGTCTCGCCTACTACTCGCAGCCTGCTATAATCTGGTTTCCTGCTACCTGTTTGTTGTTTTATCTGGATGTGGATAGTGCATTTAGCCTCCTGTCAGTTTCTCTCCGTGTTGAGCACACGGTCTCCGGCCTGCGTACTGGGCCACATATCTGCTGCGCCGCACCAAGTCTGGACTCGCCTAACTCAGTACCCTGTTCCAACTTTTAGACAGTTGGTTGTTTCATAACTAATCTACAGTCTCAGTGTTGTCTGTCTCGTTATACTTTTACTACTGTACACACCCTGTAATTTGGAGGCGCGTTCTGGTGTGAACAATGACACCACGCTGTATTTGGATGTCATGGAAAATTACTACTTAATACCACACGTTTGTATTGATTTACGTGTGCGCTTTTATTTGTAATTCTGTGTACATGTGTTCATGTGCGTGTCCGTGCGTGTAGATGCAGGGCGAGCCGTTGTATGACTTCCCTGACCCCCAGCCACCAGCGTCGATGTGTGCTTCACCTCAGAGAGGCTCTCTGAAGAGCATCAGTGTGCTAGACCGTCTCCTCCTCACACACCCCGTTTGGCTGCAACTGTCAATCAACTCTGCCACTGCTCTGCATATCCTGCAAAGGGAGCCACCAGGGGTTAGACACGCACACATATTTACATGACATTTATTCATTTAGCAGACGCTTTTATCCAAAGCGACTTACAAGAGAGAGCATTACAAAAGAGCATCGGTCACTGAGCATAGCAACTTGATAGACCCCGAACACAGTGGGCATATAGATTATGAAACATACATCGTGAGAAAAGTGCCAAGGGAAGAGCCATAAGAGCATTCAGCTGAAGATTAAACAAATTTAAGGTGAGTCTCCAACGGACAGTAGTCTACCTGTGGGGCGCGAGTAATAAAGCAACAACAACCATTTCTGAAAATCGACAGCAACAACATATAATATTTCTAAGTGCCATAGTATTTAGTATTTATGCCATTAAATTCTCCGTTGTATATAGAGTATATACAAAGGTACTTAGGAATGACTGCTGGACCTGATGTTAGTTTCCCCGAGGACCATAATATGTTTCCCTATGTTTCCCTAGTTCTAACCCAATTTAGATTTTTTTAATCACTGTGAGGGTTATTATTAGTAGTAGTAGTATTTTCCTACAGGTACACTATTGCACGTTTGAGATGTATGCTATCTAAGTGTAACTTGTCTAACTGAATGCTCTTGTGGCTTTTCCCTTTCCCACAATGTATGTTTCATAATCTGACTACCTGCAATGTTTGTTCTCTTGTTATAATCAGTGACCGATGATCTTTTGTAAAGCTCTTTCTTGGATGAATAACTGTAAATGTAAATTTGACATATAAAATATGCACAGCTACAAACATATACACATACAAGCACATTTGGGCACGCGCACACACATATACGCACATCCACACGCACACACACATAGGAAAGGAGTCAGATGTGAGCACGCTGGTGTTGTGTTCCTTAGACGTTCTTGGTGCGCAAGTCCAGCACGTCCCAGAAGAAGGTTCTGTGTGTCCGTCTGGCGGATGACAGCGTTCCTTCCTTCGTCAAACAGTTTGTCATCAGGGAACTGGACTGCAGTAAGAACCCCCCCCCATCACCACCCCCGTTCTCACACACAGTCCATACCTACACACCACAGCACACACGCTCACTCACATACCCACACACTTACGCGACACCTGACTCATTGCTCCCTCCACCCTCCCTCCCTCCATCCCTCTCTCCTTATTCTATCCACTATCCTCCTGTAATCCAGCCTTCTCTCTGGAGAGTGCGGCTATCAGCTTCCCTGACCTCTGTCGTCTCATCGCATTCTACTGTGTCAGCAGGTAGATCTGCATGATTGCGATGTCATCTGATGTGTGATGTCTAGTCATGCCCGAACTGTAATCATATCTATTATCTATACATCTGATATCAGTGTATGCTATGTGTGTGGGTGAACTCTAGTAATGTCTGTGAACTGTCTCTGATCAGGGATGTATTGCCCTTCACCCTGGAACTTCCAGTGGCCATCGCCAAAGCAAGCTCCCACAAACAGCTTGAGTCCATCTCTCACATGGGTGTGGGTGAGTACCATGACAACAATTGTTATCTCGCCTAACCTCATCCAGGGCTCGTTATTATGGTCTCTGTGTGTGTGTGCTTGCCCTGCAGAGTTCTGGAATTCCAAGCTGAACTTACGTGGGCCAAGGGGCGGAACGTCTGAGGAAAAGGCTGTGCCCCCTCTCCCCTCCCCTGAATATTGCTCCACCCCTCAAGGAAGCCCCACCCTCTTCCAGGAGTTCTGTACGATCCGGACGCGCAGCCCTAGGGAGCTAAACTGTGGGCACGAGCAGGGTGGACTTTGCTTCATCAACCCACTCTTTCTGCAATCCCAGGATGCACTGCACCGACGGCACCAGTTCAAACGGAGCTTGAAGGTGCGTGTCTCTACGGAAACATCTGGACCCTTGTCCCCCCCCGTGGCTCCACCTCCTCCTCCTCCTCTTTTGGCCAAGACTAAGGGCAGAGGGGGCCGGGGAGGCAAGGGGGGCCCGAAGACTCCGTTAGCTGTTGGGAGCAATGAGGGGAAATGGAAGGTGACTGTGGAGGAGGTTAGGGGGGAAACTGTGGAGGAAACACAGTGTACAGACCTCCAGACAGCCTCATCCACAAAGTGCTTCCAGCCCAACCCAGAGCTGCCTCCTAAGAAGAAGACAAGCCTCATCCCGCCCACCCTGTCTCCTACCACAGAAGAAGACTACCACATCCCCAAAATGCTGCTCAAGGAAGGGAAGAGAGGAGGGCAGGGGCAAGGAGGGGGACAGGAAGGGCGAGTAGAGGAGAAAGGAGGAGGAGAGGAGGGAGGCGGAAAGATGGGAACACAAAATGAAACAAAGAGTGAATTAGCTGAGACAGAGGAGGCAGAGACAAGCCAGGAGCAGGAAGGAGAGGCTCTGCTGTGTGTCATCCAGGAAAACAGCCTAGCTCCATCACTGAGTGACCTGGGGAGCTGTAGCTCCCTGAGCAGCCTGGAGGAGGCGGTAGACAACCCACAGCGACCGCCCTTCACCAGGGGCTCCAGTAGTCCTGCCCCTCTCCGCCAGCCAGGCTCAGCCCTCAGGAAACTGAGCGCTGCATTCGTGTCGTTCTTTGTGCCTGGGCGCCGCGTGGCGAAGATGGTGGAGGATTTGGCGGTGGACAGACAGACGGCCTTCGGGGCACTAGTTCAGGATTTCCTCCGGCTGCAGAGGGAGGAGGAGCTGAAGCCCAGTAACCAATCAGACCCAGTGGAGCTGCTCCAAAAGCTCCGCCTCTTCCTGTCCAGCGCTAAGAGGTTCCTGCTGGATAGTGAAGAGCTGGATCCTCCTATAGAGACCCTGGTGCCTGAGGAAGAGATAGGTGGGCCTGCTGTATAACATACTGCACAATCCACCCTTCATATCATGATACACCATAATTTTAACAACGTTCAATGAAGTTACAGCAGTGCAACAACTACGTAACAACTCTAAATAGAGTTTCCTGGTGCATCACGTGCAGTGGTAGTTCTGTGCTTTGTAAAAATGTTGAAAGGTTGTTTTTTTTGGTGTGTATGCGTGTGTTTGTAGATGTTGTGTTGGAGAAGGCCCTGTATCGATGTGTGCTCAAGCCTCTTCAGAGCCAGCTCAACGCCACACTGCACACACTGCAGCAGCGAGACGGCTCCGCCCCCAGCCTGGAGCGCAGCCTGCGATTGACCAAGGAGGGGAACCCGGAAGAGAAGTTTGGTGTGGGTAGGGACATGGCGGTGGCAGTTTGCTCGGGCCTGGAGAAGGTGAAGAGGAAGTTGCATCTACTCAGGCGAGCGTATTCTCCGTTGGACAAGATGGCCCTGCTTCTGCAGGTGTGCAAGTTGGTCTACAGCGCTATGAGGAGCAGCTCAACACCAGGTCAGAACCTCAGAAATATAGGACCGTAGAACCCTAACCCTAACTGTACAACCATAGACCCTCAGAAGCATAGGAGTAAGGTGGCTGAGTGGTTAGGGAATCGGGCAACATTTACATTTATCGATTTAGCAGACGCTTTCATCCAAAGCGATCCAAAGAGACAGCAAAATAACTGATAGATGATTGATTATAACAAGGAGATTCCGGTCCGAAGATTGCCAAAACATGAAGCATATTTTGTGAGAAACCAAACAAGTGCCAAAGGGAAGAACCACAAGATCATTCAGTTACATGAGTTACAACTAAATGACATGGACCTCAAAAAAGTGAAGCAGTTTGCCTGTAGGAAAGGAAGACATACTAATCAGGGCTAGTAATTAGAAGGTTGCCGGTTCGATTACCAGCTGTGCCAAATTATGTTGTGTCCATGGGCAAGGCACTTCACCCTACTTGCCTCAGGGAGGATGTCCCTGTACTTACTGTAATTTGCTCTGCATACGAACGTCTGCAAAATGGCTAAATGTAAATGTATAGAACCATAGAAACCCACAGAACTAGAGAACTAGCGAAGAGGACTTTTCAACCTCATAACAATAGAAACTTTTAGAGATTTATATCCTCAGAATTACGGAACCTCAATTTTATGACCGTCAGAACTATACATTATCAGAAATTAGCAAAGCTAGTTCTGGCAGGGCACTCAGGCAGGCACTGAGGTAGCGCACGTCATCACTCATGACCACACCTGTTTCAGCCAGCACAAGCCTATTGGGACAAGTCCAAAATGACGGCCTTTATAGGCTGTGCGGATATGCACACTCTTACCCCGATTGTTTAATGATTAGTGCTACTGCCAGTCGTTGCACTCGTGCTGTTGTGTAGCTGTTTGGGGTCGTCTGTATCGGGGTTAGATATGTCCGAGTCTTCTGCTTTGGAGACACAGTGTTTGTTGGAGGTATCTGCGGGGAGAGTTTCCCATCCCTCACCTGGAGGCGCGCCCTCCGTGGAGGTCGGGCACAATGTGAGCGGCCAGGTTCGGTGTAGCTTGAAACTGGCTCTGAAACTGCCTGCCATCACGGATTGGCCGGTCTATCAGATCCCTGACTGCCTCTATGAAAGGGATGTTTCCCCTTCCGGGGGACGTTACACAATGCAGTGCAGTGCAGCGAGCCTGTTCCTTCTGCTCATCTGAGCGCTCCGATGGGGAAAGGCAAGGGGTGCTTCTTCCTGTCCGGCGCCTGCAAAAAGGCTTGATTTCATTTACATGTAGTCATTTTTAGCAGACACTCTTATCCAGGGAAAAAGCCCCTTTTGTGTTCACCTACTGTTCAGAGCCGGCCCTTTCAACGCTTTTGGATATTAAAGCTTCTCTAGCGGAAGTGGGTGCTCGTGTCTTCACTTTGGAGAACAGAGCGGCAACGATTCGACTCTCAGGTGGACTATGGTTTCCGCGTTACCAACCGCATCTCCCGGGGCGCCGTTCCTTTCTCCTGCTGCCAGCATGTCAGCTTATCTGAGGAGCCAAATCCTCATAGGTACAGATGTGAACTTGGTGAAAATGTGTCTGTGTTCCTCTGACCTGGTCGACCGATGGGTGGTCAAGAGTGGAGTCTGTGTTTCTCAAGGGCAGTGATCCCAGGATGTCTAAGAACTTGACTCAAGTTCAACGTGGCTTTGGGTGTCTACTGCGACACACTCAACATCACTCACAGCTCAACGGCTCAAGCTCCGGACCGGAGGCCTCTCTAGCTAACAGGAGTGCTGTCTCGTTTCAAATTTCAGGAGTAGCGAGATCTGCGCCCTCACTCGCTACTGGACGGGCTGGCTTGCCTGTCATTCCCTCTGACTGTGCAAGGCTAGGTCAGTTGTCTAATTTAAGACTAAGATGCTTTGGGCCGTACGTCGACACTCTTCTTGAGTCGGTGTTTCTCACAGCTTTCTATGGGTTTTTAAGGTGCAGGGAATTCACCACCAGATGCGCCACTTTTGATCCTTGTCGTGACCTCGCCTTCCAGTGATATGTTCACTGTTGTCCTGAAACATTCAAAAACTGATGTTGCATGCAAAGGTACTCCTGTATCATGATTGCTCAAACTAATTGCGTTTTGCCCACTTTCTTCTATGTCATGGTACCCGCTATGTCGTCGACATGGTCATCCGCAGACGTGCTTTGAATTGTTAGCTATCAATCAGAATCCATAGTTCTGAATTGGGAAATCTCTTAGAAAGAGCAAATTGTTGTTCATGTTTGTGTCCTCAGGACAGGACTTTGGGGCTGATGACTTCCTGCCGGTGCTGAGTTACTTCCTGGTTCAGGTGAACCAACCGGAGGTCCTAACTGAAGTGATCTACATGATGGAACTGCTGGATCCTGCCTACCTGACTGGGGAAGGTAGGAAACACACACACCACTACTTTCACTGTGGAGGGGATGACACACACAATCCACCAGCAGGTAAACACATCAAGTGTTGTCTGATAGCTACCACCTTACGTCAGTGAGTGTGTTCCAGGGGGCTGCTACCTGACCAGTGTGTGTTCCAGGGGGCTGCTACTTGACCAGTGTGTGTTCTAGGGGGCTGCTACCTGACCAGTGTGTGTTCCAGGGGCTGCTACCTGACCAGTGTGTGTTCTAGGGGGCTGCTACTTGACCAGTGTGTGTTCCAGGGGGCTGCTACCTGACCAGTGTGTGTTCCAGGGGGCTGCTACCTGACCAGTGTGTGTTCCAGGGGGCTGCTACTTGACCAGTGTGTGTTCTAGGGGGCTGCTACCTGACCAGTGTGTGTTCCAGGGGGCTGCTACCTGACCAGTGTGTGTTCCAGGGGGCTGCTACCTGACCAGTGTGTGTTCCAGGGGTTGCTACTTGACCAGTGTGTGTTCTAGGGGGCTGCTACCTGACCAGTGTGTGTTCCAGGGGCTGCTACCTGACCAGTGTGTGTTCCAGGGGGCTGCTACCTGACCAGTGTGTGTTCCAGGGGGCTGCTACTTGACCAGTGTGTGTTCCAGGGGGCTGCTACCTGACCAGTGTGTGTTCCAGGGGTTGCTACTTGACCAGTGTGTGTTCTAGGGGGCTGCTACCTGACCAGTGTGTGTTCCAGGGGCTGCTACCTGACCAGTGTGTGTTCCAGGGGGCTGCTACCTGACCAGTGTGTGTTCCAGGGGGCTGCTACCTGACCAGTGTGTGTTCCAGGGGCTGCTACCTGACCAGTGTGTGTTCCAGGGGGCTGCTACCTGACCAGTGTGTGTTCCAGGGGGCTGCTACTTGACCAGTGTGTGTTCCAGGGGGCTGCTACCTGACCAGTGTGTGTTCCAGGGGGCTGCTACTTGACCAGTGTGTGTTCCAGGGGGCTGCTACTTGACCAGTGTGTGTTCAGGGGGCTGCTACCTGACCAGTGTGTGTTCCAGGGGGCTGCTACTTAACCAGTGTGTGTGTGTTTGTGTATGTATGTGTGTGTCTTTCAGGGGGCTACTACCTGACCAGTGTGTATGCCAGCCTGTGTTTGATCCAAAGTGACTCCACACCGCCTGGTGGTGTGACCAGGGAAGCCAGACAGTCTATTAAGGCCTGGAGCCATCGTCGTAGCAATGAGGCCCGGCAGCATCAGCAGCAGGTAGGTGTCAGATTTACATATAGTCATTAGACGCTCTTACCTAGAGCAACTTACAGCAAGTACAAGGACATTCCCCCTGAGGCAAGTAAGGACACAACATTATGTTGCTACAGCCGTGGTTCGAACCGGAGACCTTCTGATTACTAGCCCATCGCCCTAACCCACTGCGCCACATGCCCCTCACAGATGTGTGAGGATTCTTTACCAGCGTCTGTATAGTGTGTTACGGATTTGCAGTTTCACAATTCTGTGTGTGTGTGTTTCAGCGGTGTGTGCGGGTGCTCTTCCAGACCGATCTGATCAGTGACCTGAGGACTATCCAGTGGAAGTCCGAGGTCAGCGTGGATCAGCTGACCCAGATCTGTGCGTCCTGCTTCCTGGTTGAGCAGCCCAGTCAGTACCAACTCTACTGGCGCATGAATGGACTGCTGCAACCTCTGCCCCCGCATGCGCACATCAAAGACCTGAAAGGCCAAGGCCGCAGTGGAACACCCCTGCTATACCAGCGCATTGGTTCCTCCCAGCAGGTGATGCAGGGCAGTGGGAATGTTACATTGCTGACCTGGGGGGGCGTTGAAGATCAAGAGGACTAATGTCAGGTGGTTGCTACAGTATATTCTTCCAGGCCTTGCCCACACCTTGTCCCATCCCGCCCCGATAGGCTACTCTCCAGGAGCTGTGAAACATCTGGTCTCAGTTTTCTAAACTTTCCATATGTACAGTCTGTATAAACAAATAGAAAAAAAATGTGGCCATAAAGAAACATTAATAGGATCCAACAGTTATATGTATGAATTATGCTGAAACACTGTTGTCGGTAGCATCTGCTGTAGCGGGAACCCTGTGCGATGTTGATTATTCTACTTATTGACTAAATTTTTGTGTAAAAATAGACAATTATTTATGAGCCTGTGAGTTTGTCTCAAACTGTTGCCAGAGGGTGCAGGTTTTCATTTCAACCAAGCACTACTCCAGCTGATTTACCTAGAAACAGCTGGAGAATCAGCAGGAGTAGTGCTTGGCCCCCTTGCACCCTCTTGGCCCACAATGGTACAAGTTTGATACAAACTCGGACACCCATGGCCAATGCTGTTGGTGGGGATTATATTGATGTAATAAAAGCACTGTTACTGAAATGCGTTATAAGATCTTCAGAAGTCTTGTTCTGTTCCCATCCCCTCCTTCCTGTCAGTATCCATCACTTCCTGATTTGCCCTTCTTTCTTTCCTTCCACCCATCCCCCCTATACTCAGAAACAGACAAAGGAGAAGAGGCAGGGGCAGGTGTGTGGGAGACCCCGTTTATTGTTGCATAGGCAGACTGGCACATCCGTGCCCTCAGTGCGAGACTTTCTCGACGTCTGAGACACAACTAGCTGTTCCAACAGGTCAACATAACTGGAGGACGGCTTTGGTGGCAAGCTGTGTGTGGCTTAGCCAGCCAGACACCGGCCCGCCACCACCCAGGTCCAGTCCATCCACCTGTCTGTCCGTCTCCTCCCAGACTGGACTAAGGGGTCTCCAAGTCCCCAGAAACTTCTACAACATTCCAGGGAGTGGTAGGTTCTTGAACATTCTGATCCCCAGGGTCTTTTCTAGGAGGTTACAGGGAGCAGGGGGGGTGGGTTCTAGAAGCCCCTCAGCCCTCCCCGGTGACTTCAGCACCAGCAGGGGCAGTCTTTGTTGCGCAGCGCCAAAAGCTCCGCTTCCACCTCCTCAGCATCGTCGGGGAAACGCTCCACGAAAGAGCGGACGAGACCGGCGGCGCTGCCTTCGTACTCCACCAGCTCCACGCCATCTCCTGGAACACACAGACACGCTTAACAACTTCCTTCCATACCTCCACTCCGCACTCCAACACAGCCCCAAGGGTAACGACAACAACAGATCGTATTCTGTGGCGCTAATGGGAGAACCGACCTTTGAGTCTGGTGTTGGCCTGGACAAACATTTTGCGGGCTTCCTTCCGCAGCAGAACCGTCTCTCTCAGACGCAGGAAGTTGTGCGTTCCGCTGTTGCTCACAGCAGAGTAGCCCTCGTAAAGGGTCCGGCCTCCTTCTACGTCCGCCGTTGACTTGTGGACCTGCAGGAGCACGGACAACACAGAACTAGGGCTGCAACAACGAATCGATAAAATCGATAAAAATCGATGACTGAAAGCGTTGGCAACGAATTTGGTCATCGATTCGTTGAGTCGCGCGATTAATACGTCACTGGTAGGCGCGGGACCATATGCGCGATGTCCATGCTGATTACTGACGCCGACAGGTCCATGCATGCCCACAGCGAAACATAGCGGAGGCAGAGAAAACGGTTCGGCCGAAATCTTCCAAAGTGTGGGAGCACTTTACAATGCATAAAGCTAAAAACTGTGTTTGTTGCAATCTTTGCAAAAGCGAAATGGCGTGGCACGGCAGCACCACGGTAATGATGCAGCACTTAAAAAGAAAACATGTCGGAGCCATCCGTGACGAGGAAGGGGGCTCGACATCAGGGTAAGTTAATGCAAAATCGCACATTTATTCCGTTTTCAAGTAAGAACATGCAACATGAGTCTCTCCTCTCTCGTTTGGTGTGTTAATGTATTTGTTATCCAGCTTTACAAGCATGAAACGTTTATTAAACTAACGTAAGCGTTAGCTAGTTAATGTGTGTGTGTGTGTGTGTGTGTGTGTTACTTTATTTTTTTTTTAAAGCAATTACAACTTAATCTGTAATTTATTAAAAACTATCTTACTTACAATGATGTAGGCTAATAATTTAATGATTAAGCTTCAAGTGTAAATTTTCTGTAGTAAACCAGGTTAGATTAAAAAAACACTGCACTACATGCTAGTGAGGGTAGGACATTTTGTAGTCAGACAGGGTCAAAAATCAACATTACACTACTTCTACATCTACTTAAATGAGTGTAAATAAGTACTATTTTACTTAAACCTGCATGAATATGAATAAATAATGAATCAATAATTATTATAAAAATGTGTATTGTCTGTAATTGATCTTTGGGTTACTAACTGGCCTTAACATAACAGTAATGAATAACTAAAACAATGAGGCATATTATGTTTATGTAAATTGTGCTGTTTTACATACTAATATAAAATTTGTCATTGCAGGAAAAAACAACCAACTATGAGTGGCTTCCTGATTGGAACAAAATCATGTACACCACAGCAAGCATCTATCCTGACAGATAGCATCCTTAACATGCTAGTGACTGACATGAGGCCTCTGTCAATGGTTGAAGATGACGGCTTCAGGAAGATGATTCACAGTACATATATAAATGTATAACATACATTGTATGTTTTTTTGTGTTATTCAAGTGTTTTAATATTTTTTTTTTATCATTTAATATTACTTTTAATAGCTCAGGGACATTGGAGCAATAACCTGTTGTTTTTACACTTCAGTCTGCACTGTGAATTTGAACTAATGTTCAGTTTTTGAATAAATATGCGGCAATTACAAATGTTTCCTTTTTTTATCCGATTCATCGATTAATCGAAAAAATAATCGACCGATTCATCGATTATTGAAATAATCGTTAGTTGCAGCCCTACACAGAACAATTAGGGACACTCAGTGACCAGCTGGTACACGGGTGTCCAACCCTGGTCCTCGAGGGCCACCTGGTTCTAATGAATGATCATTATCAGGCATCCACAGAGCTTGATGACGACCCTTCATTCGAATCAGGTGTGCTAGAGCAGGGAATCACCTAAAACAGTCAGGACAGTGGCCCTCAAGCACCAGGATTGGACAGCTAGAACATGCTAGACTGTAATGCATGGCTCACAAACAGTTTTAGAGAACAGAACAGGACATGGTTAACTTTACTGTTGCGCATTGTTGAAAAGAGAACTCACAATTTTTTTACACAGAACCAAGTAGAGTTGGCATCATTTCGCCCAGTGTGTGATGTTAAATAGGATGCTGGCTTTACAGAAGGTCAGAGCGTGTTGCCATTCCAACGTTGGCTCTCTTTAACAAAGACGTGACTGAACTCTGTGACGACCTCTGCAGCCGGCTGAATGCTGGTGGAACAGCAACAACCCTGGAAGTCATGTGGCTGAGCAGTTAGGGAGTCAGGCTAGTAATCAGAAGGTCTCTGGTTCCAACCCAGACTGTGCCAATGACATTTACGTCTCCTGCCTGGAACAGGGCTGTTAGGGTGGGGCTGGAGAAGGAGAGCGGTGGATGCGGCCGGTACCTGCAGCTTGCAGAGGAACTTCTCAATGGCACCCTTTCCCACCGTGTGGATCTTGGAGCGGTCGAGGGAGATGCGGGCGTCGGGCAGGCCGTCTGCCCCGCTGCACTCCTGCAGGGTCACCAGGCCCTGACCGGCCTCCAGCAGCACCCGCAAGATCACGTACCTGGCCTGCATGTGAGCCTGCAGACACGCACACACAGGTTACCGACTGGTAGGCATAGGGTTGCAGAAATGTACCAAGAAAGCCCAGGTAAACATATCAAACAAGGTGCTTTTTAAGTGCCGTTTAACTTCCTCTTTATTAGTATTTACTTTCCATTGGCGTGGAACAATTGGAGTTGCGTTGGTCGTAGATCTTGTGCTATAGCGCTCCAGTTAGATGGACTTAGTGTAGTTTGTTAGCAGGGTGAGCTGTGTGGTGAGCTATGCAGTGTACCTGTCTCCAGCTCTGGCTCTCAGGGGTGTAGAACTCCAGCCCCAGCAGCCCAGCTCGCACCATGTTCAGCCAGTTCACATAAACCACCTCCTCCGCATCGTGGCCTTCGTGACCAAATATGCTGCACACACACAAGTGAGGCACAATAACATTAGTATCACACACGCATGTGAAGCACATGACAATTCACACACACACAGGTCAAACAGACACATATCAGTACCATACTTCAGTGGCTAAGCTGTGTGTGTGTGAGTGAGAGAGAGAGAGACTGACCTGAGCACGTGCTTGTTGAGACAGAGGTAGAGCCCCACACACTCCGCTCGACATTCTTCATAGGAGGAGGCGATGGTGGAGAACTTACTGTCCCAAGTCTCACTGCCCTGATACCAGCTGGAGATCTGACACAAGCACAACGGCGCGCGCACACACACACACACACACGTTAGACACAAACACATGAGTGAGTGTGTGTGTGTGTGTGTGTGTGTGTGTGTGTGTGTGTGTGTGTGTGCGCGTACTCACCGGTTCTCCAGTCTCTGGGTTCACAACCTTTTCCTTCTCAAAGTTCAACTTTCCATTCTCATCCTAAAATCAGAAAGTCATATTCTCTCATATTCAAGTGTGTGTGTGTGTGTCAGACCTGCGTGTCCATGTAACATGTATGTGACTGTGTGTGACACGAATGTGCGTGTATGTGTGAGACTTGTGAATGTGTGTGTCTGACCTGGACGAACAGCTTTCCACTTCCGTGTCCCAGCAGCTCATGGAGGCCCACCTGCACCTCGAATGACGGCCCCTTCCACTGGATATACACATCCTGACAGACAGACAGACAGACAGGTTACACATCCTGACAGACAGACAGACAGGTTACACACCCTGACAGACAGACAGACAGACAGGTTACACACCCTGACAGACAGACAGACAGACAGACAGGTTACACACCCTGCCAGACAGACAGACAGACAGGTTACACACCCTGCCAGACAGACAGACAGGTTACACATCCTGACAGACAGGTTACACATCCTGACAGACAGACAGGTTACACATCCTGACAGACAGACAGACAGGTTACACATCCTGACAGACAGACAGACAGGTTACACATCCTGACAGACAGACAGACAGGTTACACACCCTGACAGACAGACAGACAGGTTACACATCCTGACAGACAGACAGACAGACAGGTTACACACCCTGACAGACAGACAGACAGACAGACAGACAGGTTACACACCCTGCCAGACAGACAGACAGACAGGTTACACACCCTGCCAGACAGACAGACAGACAGGTTACACATCCTGACAGACAGGTTACACATCCTGACAGACAGACAGGTTACACATCCTGACAGACAGACAGACAGGTTACACATCCCGACAGACAGACAGACAGACAGGTTACACATCCTGACAGACAGACAGACAGGTTACACATCCTGACAGACAGGTTACACATCCTGACAGACAGACAGACAGACAGACAGGTTACACATCCTGACAGACAGACAGGTTACACATCCTGACAGACAGACACAGGTTACACATCCTGACAGACAGACAGACAGGTTACACATCCTGACACAGACAGACAGGTTACACATCCTGACAGACAGACAGGTTACACATCCTGACAGACAGACAGACAGGGTGTCAGTCAGACAGACCTTGTCCTCCTCCTCCAGGAAGGTGAGCTTGTCCTTCTGGGTAGCGTAGGCCACCGCCAGCACGTTGCCCAGGGAGACGTTCTTAAAGCCCTCTGACTGCCTGATGTCATCATCTGCTCACACAAACACACGCAGTCTCTGTTAACACGGCAGGTATTGAACTACTGTATATTTGATTGTGTGTGCCTGCAGTTAGGAATGTTGACGCTAGCAGGGATACCACTACATGTGTATGTGTGTGTGTGCGCGTGTTACCCATGTTGATGCTAGCATGAATACCACTAAGTGTTTGTGCATGTGTATATGTGTGTGTGTGTGTGTGCTACCCACAGTTGGGGATGTTGATGCTAGCAGGGATACCCTTAAGTGTTTGTGTGTGTGTGTGTGCTACCCACAGTTGGGGATGTTGATGCCAGCAGGGATACCCTTAAGTGTGTGTGTGTGTGTGTGTGTGCTACCCACAGTTGGGGATGTTGATGCCAGCAGGGATACCCTTAAGTGTGTGTGTGTGTGTGTGTGTGTGTGCTACCCACAGTTGGGGATGTTGATGCCAGCAGGGATACCCTTAAGTGTGTGTGTGTGTGTGTGTGTGTGTGTGTGTGTGTGTGTGTGTGTGTGTGTGTGTGTGTGTACTACCCACAGTTGGGGATGTTGATGCCAGCAGGGATACCGCTGCCGGCGAAGGTGAGGACGTCCAGAGAGGTGAAGTCTGGCTTGAGGAAGCGGTCCTTCTCGAAGGCCTGCGGCCAGGGCAGCTCGGGCAGCAGCACCTCAGCAGAGCCCACCAGGCTGCCAAAACGAGCGCTCATCGCCTTGTTCACCACGGCAACAAACCCTGGAACACGCCACAGCAACCCCTCAAACACCCTTCACCATAGCAACCGTTGCTAAAAGAATCCCGAGTCGTTATGCTAACTCTTAGAATTCTATTTGCTGTAGTAAGACCCCCCCCCCCATCTCTGCGGCGGAGTGAAGTGCTGTACCTTCAAACTCTCCTCTGGATCCAAATGGGTCTCTGTAGCTCTCTATGAAGCCTATGTAGCTGTGAAGGAGAGCAGATGCTGGTCAACACAAACACACCACAGTCTATCCCACAAAGGGCGGAGCTCAGCATTCTTACCTCTCCACGATTGGCCCCTTGTCTTTGATCCAGTAGCGTGAGCCCTCCTTGTGAGCGTCCACCGAACCCAGAGTGAAGCTGCGCTCGTACTCCTCCAGCATGCGCCGCTGATTCTCATTGGCTGCGTGAGCCTGTCAGTCAGAGGGGGAGGGATCAATTCACAATCAGAAGCAGAATCGGTTATATTCGCCAGGTTAGTTGCACAAACACAGAATTGACTATGGCAGGATGGAGCAAACAAAGAACACATACAGAACAGAAGTACCTGGGTACGTTAAGCTAACCATTTTTAAGAATAAACAAACTGAGATCAGATATATAGAAATAGAAATTTAATAAAACAAGACCACAAACCACGGTGGTAGTCTATTGTGGAGACTCTACTGTGCGGTGGACTGAAAAAAAGTGTACTAGAGAAATTATTCACTAAACTCTAACATGACTTCATCTCCAAATTATTGTAATTCATTTAAGATAATATTTTGTGCAGGGCTAGTACTGTACTTGGGGCCTTGTACTGTACTAGACGGCTCTGGCGTGGGGCTAGTACTGTACTTGGGGCCTTGTACTGTACTAGACGGCTCTGGCCTGGGGCTAGTACTGTACTAGAGGGCTCTGGCCTGGGGCTAGTACTGTCCTAGAGGGCTCTGGCCTGGGGCTAGTACTGTCCTAGAGGACTCTGGCCTGGGGCTAGTACTGTCCTAGAGGGCTCTGGCCTGGGGCTAGTACTGTCCTAGAGGACTCTGGCCTGGGGCTAGTACTGTCCTAGAGGACTCTGGCCTGGGGCTAGTACTGTCCTAGAGGGCTCTGACCTGGGGCTAGTACTGTCCTAGAGGGCTCTGACCTGGGGCTAGTACTGTCCTAGAGGGCTCTGACCTGGGGCTAGTACTGTCCTAGAGGGCTCTGACCTGGGGCTAGTACTGTCCTAGAGGGCTCTGGCCTGGGGCTAGTACTGTACTAGAGGACTCTGGCCTGGGGCTAGTACTGTACTAGAGGACTCTGGCCTGGGGCTAGTACTGTCCTAGAGGGCTCTGGCCTGGGGCTAGTACTGTCCTAGAGGGCTCTGACCCGGGGCTAGTACTGTACTAGAGGACTCTGGCCTGGGGCTAGTACTGTCCTAGAGGGCTCTGGCCTGGGGCTAGTACTGTCCTAGAGGGCTCTGGCCTGGGGCTAGTACTGTCCTAGAGGGCTCTGACCTGGGGCTAGTACTGTACTAGAGGACTCTGGCCTGGGGCTAGTACTGTCCTAGAGGGCTCTGGCCTGGGGCTAGTACTGTACTAGAGGGCTCTGACCTGGGGCTAGTACTGTACTAGAGGGCTCTGACTTGGGGCTAGCGCAGGTTAGAACAAGAGGACTCTGACCTGGGGGTAGTACTGTCCTAGAGGACTCTGGCCTGGGGCTAGTACTGTACTAGAGAGCTCTGACCTGGGGCTAGCGCAGGTTAGAACAAGAGGACTCTGACCTGGGGCTAGCGCAGGTTAGAACAAGAGGACTCTGACCTGGGGCTAGCGCAGGTTAGAACAAGAGGACTCTGACCTGGGGCTAGCGCAGGTTAGAACAAGAGGACTCTGACCTGGGGCTAGCGCAGGTTAGAACAAGAGGACTCTGACCTGGGGCTAGCGCAGGTTAGAACAAGAGGACTCTGACCTGGGCCTGGTGCAGGTTTTCACTGGTCTTCTTCATGAGGAGAGCGTAGTCTCCTCTCTGCACGGTGAACACGCAGCCCTCAAAGTCAAACCTGCCGCAGCACGTCTCCCTCTCGCCATCCACAGCACAGTCTGCATGCACACAACAACGACGAGTTCAGCTTCTGACAACAGGAGTGTCACTCTCCACTTCCTGCATCCATTTCCTCTCCACATCCTGCATCCCCCCACCACCCCCCCCAACCTCACCTGCGGTCACAGCCGAGGCCAGGCGGACCTCGTAGCACGTCTTCCCTCCTTCCTCCTTCTTAAATAGACGGGTGTTGTAGGCGCTCAGCTTCTGCAGTAAGGAGAGACACGCACGCTGGTACTCTGGGGACACGCAGGAGAGAGGGGGAGGCAGGACGAGAGAGGCCAACTTACCTTGGAGTCAAGGAACCTCTGGGCCAGCTCTGCATCCTTCAAATCACAGTTACCTGAGAAGTAAGTGGTGGTCCCCTGAAGAAGGAACACACAAGTCAAACACAGAACTTCAGGTATCATGTTATTATGACACCTCAGGTATCATTATTACAATGAGGGAGTCAGGTGGCTGAGAGGTGAGGGTGTCGGGCAAGTAATCAGAAGGTCTCTGGCTCGAACCCCGGCTGGGCCAACATGACGTTGTGTCCTTGGGCAAGGCATTTCACCCTATTTACCTCAGGGGGAATGTCCCTGTACTTACTGTAAGTCACTCTGGTTAAGAGTGTCTGCTAAATGACTAAATGTTATAATGACACATCAGGTTTCACAGTATGACGCCAGGAGCTATCATACACCATCAGTATCAAACTGCCCACACCAAATGACCTGACCCACACCTACATCTTGGATACCCAATGACCCAGTCTCTAAGCCAGCCCTCAAACCTCCCAAGAAGTGCAGTTCACCTTGTCCCCCAGACCCAGCTGTTTCTGCCTCTCCTCCAGGGAGTAGAGGCGCGTGGAGCAGCTGTCCCACAGGGCCTCCATGTCGGCCGGGCTGTCCTTGAACGCCTGGCTACGCCACACCAGCGCCTTCAGCTTCTCCTGCAGCGCCACAACAGGGTTACAACACCACATCCATTACAACTGTGCTAACACAAAACACGCATTTCAACAGCAGGCATCATAGAGGGAGTCAGGTGGCTGAGTGGTTAGTGACTCGGGCTAGTAATCAGAACGTTGTCGGTTTGAAATCCCGGCCGTGCCAAATTACATGTCCTTGAGAAATTCAGAGTCGCTCTGGATAAGAGTGTCTAATAAATGACTAAATGTAAATCACTAGAAAATGTCTGGGTTACCAGGGAACCATGGCAACAGCTTGGTAGTATAGCAGTATTGTTCCATAGTAAATCTCTACCTGGGGTAGATTGGGGATAAACTTGGTGTCCCCAAAAGACTTGTAGTTTCCCATGTTGGCATACACACCAGCAGCGTAGACCAGGAAGGCCTGCAAGAGAGAGACACACACACCTCGATGTCACTTCAGTGCTGTTCCCACCGTGTGTAAGGTGATACGTTTGTTGACATGAGAGTCCTAACAGTGCGGTGGATGATTTCATCAGGGAGTCATGTGGCATGACGTTGTGTCCTGTTGAAGGCAAGGCACTTCACCCCACTTGCCTCAGGTGTATAGATGTACTTACCGTGCATTGTGTGTTTGTAGTGAAAGTGTGTGTGAGTGTGTACGCATACCTGGTACTCCTCAGCACTGAGCCCAGCAGCGGTAGCCACCTCCCCCAACTGGTCGGGGTCCTGCCCCCGGAACAGCCTCTGCAGCAGCACATAGATTCCGGGCGACTCCGGAGACGTCTGGAGCAGCACGGCCAGGCCGCCGTACCACGCCGCCCGCGACAGGAAGTGCGAGTACAGCTGCTCCCGCTGTGACAGCAGACGGAAGGCCTCACGGCAATCCAGGGCGGAGACGCCGATGTCGTTTGGCAGGAAGTACTGGGAGTCCACCATGGTCGCCAACTTCCTGCTGTTCGCGCTCGTGAAGCCTGTGGGAGGGAAAGATGTGCGGCGACCTGGCGGAGGAGAGGCACAGTTAGTGAATACAGCAGACAGGCCTAACATTCTGCCAGTAGGCCTAAGGCAGTGGTTCTCAATTCCGGTCCTCAGGGCCCACTGTCCTGCATGTTTTAGATGTTTCCCTGCTCCAACACACCGGATTCAATTGAATGAGTCACTATGAAGCTCAGCAGAAGCCTGATAATTACACTTCATTTGAATCAGGTGTGTTGGAAGGGGGAAACATCTAAAACATGCAGGAGAGTGGGCCCTGAGGACCAGGATTGAGAACCACTGGCCTAAGGTACAGTGGCCAAGCTTTGACAAAGTCAGTGAGCCTACATGGAACTACCATGCTGGTTGGAGAAACCGAAAGTAAGCTGTCATTACAGATGGTAGCTTTGCCACAGCTAGTAATGAACAAGACAGTCAGGGAAACGTGTCATAGTTCACAGGTGAACGTTTGGTAGACATGCTGCTTTAGAGGAAACAGTCCGTAAATACAGCCATAAACAACTGTGAGGAAAACAGTCAGTACAGAGTATACGAACTAGCAAGAGAATAGGCTATAAATAGGCCCAGGCTCTCATCTACTGAATTGCAAGGAGTAATAATACATTCAAAACAGCTGGATTTAACCGATCAGAACGAAAAACCTAGCGAACATGAGTAGGTACACATTAACCTGGCTTTAATCATTGACTACATTTACAGTACCCCATTAGATCTTAGATACTTTCATTTTTTAAAACTCATTTGCTACCAGGTCGACTTGAATCCAGTTGGTAACTGAACACACTCGCTGGGCTCTCAAGCGCTGGTGATGTTTTCGAATGAGCTTTATACTACTCTGTTTGACTCGAGAATACAATCACCTCAGTGACGTCTCCACCTTGCTGGGTATCTCTTAGCTCTCAGTGACAGAAATGCTTGAAAAAGATGAGAAATACAAGTCGTTGCGTGAGGATGTGCTGAAATGCTTGAGACGTCAGCGCCCTGCAATACTTATTTGAGCCGGAGGCTGTATTCTCTAGTCTGATTAACTAGGTAGCTGGTTTCAATGTCCATTTCGCACCAGCCAAATAAAACAAATTTTGCTCACCGAGATAGTTAACACTACCTGACCGACAACATAAGATAACTATGTGTCCACATTAGCTAGCTAGCATAGCTACTCTAGTTGAATACCGTATTGGCAAACTGAATTGAATGAAGGATGCCGGTTATGGTTATTATGCGTCCCCCGTGTGAAATATGCAAACCACTTACTCCAACGGAAGCTTTAAATATTATTTAAAGAATATTGGTTTTATACGCACCTTTTTGATGAATCAATTTCTTGCAGTATAGCCAACGTACACCGTAGCTGCTCACCAGTTTGAATGAAACTCTGAATCGAAACATTAAACTGCCGTCTCACGCTCAAATCACTTCCTCTCTTGGGGTTGCCAGTTTCGTCACAATTAGTCCCCTAAAATGAGTAAATCAACTCGAAATCAATATAAAAACCACGCAAATTGATCCCGAGTTCTGATTTCAGTACAAAATTTTTGAAAGTGATATCTAGTCTATTTGACGTACATACATACATTTTTGACAACAGATACATGTTTAGGTCAACGTTGGTCGACTTGAATACAAATCCTGAATCTGGCAACCCTGCTCCTCCTAAAACATTAACCAATCAAATGCGTAATAGTAAAATCAATTTTCAAACCGGGATAGCTCAGAGCAAATACATAGTTTAGTACATCTCAAATCAAGGCAACCTATTTAATTATAACATCTGGAATCCTTTATTTATTAATTTGATGTCATAAGCAACTTGACGAGATGGCCAAGTCATCAAGTCTATGGCAAATCATCAGAACAGGCCACCTGCACAGGATCTAACTACTGAAATCAGTCAACGTTGATATATATATTTTTTTTTTTCATTAGGACTCCATCTTTTTTACATCCTTAATGGGTGTAGCACCACACTTAAATTAAAATGATTAGTGATTGACTCATAACGGAATCAGCTTTAAATAGGGATTCCTGGACAAATTAAAATACCAACGTATAATCAACCTGTCGAATTGCATTATCTATGTTAGTTATACCTTAATATTATTACCTGATTTAGGGGGTTAACCTGTATTTTTGGGTTAAACATAAGTATGTTGATTTCATCATGTATGATACAGATTTTCTAGACTCAATTACTATTTATTTGTTATTTTGTGTTTCCATTGTCCAAGTTTGTGACATTTGCATTTAACAAACTGCTGTTTTAAATGGTGTTTTAAAAATAACTTTTTAAATTTACATTTTGAATAACTGCTAAACATAAAAACATAGGAGTTAATCTTTCAGGACGGTAGTTTTTCGAAAACCGCATTGGAGATGATCTCTGGTCTTTACAGGCTACTTTACTCTTCGTCTGGAGCGCTCTCGCAATGGAAGTGCTGAGACATAACGTCATGTCTGGCTCTGGCAAAACACCAACAACAGATGGCGCTGTTTATACATTCTAAAGGGGAATAGATGTCTTTGACACGTTGCCGTCCATTTCATTGAACAATAAATCTCACGTTGTAAGCGTTCAAAAGTTTACTGATTTTATTAAAATTCCATACATATTCAGTGCAAAGTATTTACAAGAACCCAGTAAGTGTAACTAAAGCAGGTTGACTGAGCGTGTATTTGAGTAACTCCAGGACAAACAGAACCCCACTGTAATATGATCCTGCCTGCGTGGTGTTTTTTCAATACTGAAAGAAGCTGTCTGGTTGTCAGGGCTGGTAGACTTGAGAGACCTTAAATATTAGTTTCATGACAGCTCCTGTGCCGACTGGGTGCCTGGTGTGTGTGCTCATAGATGTGACCGGTCCTGACTCCTCTGCGCTCCCATCTTTGCCTGGGCCCCCTCCCAGCCCCAGCCCTCAGGCCCAGCCCTCAACTTCACTCCCAGCCTCCAGTTCCAACCCCAGCTCCAGACAACAGACCCAGCGTCCAAGTCTAAACCCAGCCTGAGCCCCAGCCTCCAACATCAATCCCCAACCCCAACCCTGAGACTCAGCTGTGTGTACACTACTCCACCTCCCTGCTCTGTGTCTCTCCAGGTCAGCCAACTGTATCTTGTCTTCACCACATCAGATCTGCTTTGAGAGACACAGGGGCCGACTATGAACATCGCCACTCTGTGAAGCCTCACAAAAGCCAGCTGTGATTTTAGATGAAGATCGAGAAAGAGAAAAAACACACAACTAAACAAAAACCCAGCAGTAGAAAAGATTAGTTAGACACCCTCCCTCCCTCAGTACCTCCCTCAGTCCCTGGCTCCCTCTCTCAGTCCCTCCCTCCCTGTCCATTTGAACACGTTCCAGTCTTGGATGATCTCTCGTCCTGGGGCGAGGTGGCAGGTAGGACCCAGCGGTAGCAGTCTGTCAGGCCCTTGTTCTGATTTACAGCACAGCTGGTGCAGTAGACAATGCCAAGCGCCAGCATCACCACGATGAACACACACAGGGGCACCAGCAGGGCCACCAGCAGCCAGCTACGATCCTGCTTCTTTCTGCTCGTGCCCTCCTTCTGCTCTGGCCCAGGCTTGGCTTCAGATGCAGATGATTTTCCTTTCCCAGAGACAGGCTTCGTTTCAGCTCCAGTCTCAGGCTCAATCCCAATCCCAGCTCCAGTTTTAGTTCTAGTCCCTACATCAGCCCCAGCCCCAGGCCTAGTCTCAGCCCCAGACCCAGGCCTGGTCCCAGTTTCATCTCCAACCCCAGCCCCCGGCATTGTGAAGTATTCATAGTGGACTATAGAGGTCTGTGTTGATAAGGGCAGTAATTCATCACTGGGGGGATTTGTGTGCCACTCAAGGGAGTTGGGATCATGGCCAAAATCAGGGTTGTAGCCAGGGTTGTCATCAAGGTCAGGGGTCAGGGGTGATGTTGTTGCTGTGGAGGAGTCGTAGTCCTCTGGGAGAGGCCTACAGGAGTACAGGTCGGCCAGCAATGTGAACCCTGACCTGCAGTAGCACTCAAACCCTCCCACATAGTTCAGGCACATGTGCTGACATGTGTCCGAGGTCAGGCACTCATCAATGTCCACACACTCTCCTTCGCTGTTGGGTTGGAATCCATGCCTGCACACGCATTCTCCATCCTTGTTGAGTTCATATCCCCGCGTGCACACGCAATCCCCTTCCTGGTCTTGCTCGTAACCTTGGTGACAACCGCACTCAAAGGTTCCAGGGAGGTTGAGGCAGGTCTGAGGGCACGGTGCCTGGCTGCACTCATCCACATCCACACAGCTCCGCCCATCCCGCCCCAGCAGGAAGCCAGGGGGGCAGGTGCAGCGAATCCCTCTGGGGCTCTGCTCACAGCTGGACTCGCAGCCCATGGAGGTGCATGGGAGGTTGGGGTCGGTGCGGTCTCGGTCCAGGCTGTCCGGGTCCTCATCGGGGGTTGTCGGGCTGGTGTCAAGAAGACAGCTGGTCTCGTCGTCCGCCAA
Organism: Neosalanx taihuensis; assembly: GCA_030340665.1. Lineage (NCBI taxonomy): Eukaryota > Metazoa > Chordata > Actinopteri > Osmeriformes > Salangidae > Neosalanx > Neosalanx taihuensis. Next base: position 5,774,960 of record CM059315.1, read on the forward strand.
GGAGAAGCCTTCGTAGCACGTGCAGTAGAAGTGAGTGTCGGAGTTCTGGCAGTAGTGCTCGCAGCCACCGTTGTCTTCCTCGCAGAGGTCTTGAGGGGTCTTGGAGCACAGGGGGCCATCCTTGGACCAGCCGACATCGCCATCTTCCCGCTCTGTACACAGCACTGACTGGTCCGAGGGCCCAGGAGTGCCGGGGGGGCAGGGCAGAGTCCCCACAGACCCGTAGGGAAGGAAGGTGAGCAGGGTACTGACCAGCCCCAGGGGGGTGGTGTATACGGCAGCACCACCTCCCTCTGCCTCCAGAGGGTGACACATGCCCCGGTAGGAGTGCAGGCACAGGAAGCCGTCCACAGCTAGGGCGCAGGCGCCGTCCAGCCAGCGGAAGTTGTCGTGCTGCTCGCGTGCCTCCTCGGCTGTGTTTACGCTGATGGCCACGCAGCGAGGCACGGCACAGCTGCCTGGAGGGTCTGCACGGAGCCAGTCTGTGTACTCGCCATCCGGCTCACCTGGGGATGAGACAGCGGGGCTGGTTAAACACCGGAACTCGCTGCACTCGTGTTGGGTTCTCGAATTATGTTTCCCTTGTCAAATGAATTTTAATTACATTTCAATTTAATTGAAAAATATTTCGATTGAATCTGAATTGAAATGGCATTTTTTATTAATTCAAAGCTTGGCTGTGGAAACATTGTGGTCCTGGATTGGATTGGTTCTTCAGATGTACAGATCAGAGAACCTTTATGATTCTACTGGTTCTAAAACCATGTTGCAGACAGTGCTCGTCATCACACTGATTGTTTCACAAATGGCTCCACCAACTGTTCTCCCCTTTGCCATATCCCCCAAATTTGTCTTAACCTCCTTCACAAAAGGGGTTCTCACTCACCTGAGACCCAGGTAAATCCCCTTAGGGGGCGTGTGGAGGTGCACTGACGGGGCTGACGCTGCAGGCCAATCCAGAGGCGGAGCCTAGTCCTCGGCCCCCGTGTCTCCACAGACGACAGCAGCTCATGGACCACGCCCGCTTCCTCCTCGTTGCGCACGGTCGCCAGGTTACCACCCTTGTCCTTGCAGCTCCTCAGCGCCTCTCGGAAGGTCTTCCGCTGGAAGTAGACCACGTAGCACCCCCCCGCGAAGCACAGAGCATCCTGTTCCCTCAACTCCTCTTCCAGCTCCGCAGCCTGGCTCCGGGCCTGACTCCCCACCTGCCTCCTCACACCCCCCTGCTGACCCCTCACCTGGCCCCTCACCTGATCCTGGCCCTGCGCGAGACAACTTGGAGGTCTACAAACACACAGCAGCAGACCCAGCACACAGAGAAACCCAATGCTGCTCATCCTCCACCGTACCATGGGTAAACTGCAACCCTGTTCTCCTGGCCTAGTCTCCCCTAGTCCGTCCTACCCTGCACTGGCCTTACCTGTCTTGTCCTACCCTGCTTTACCTGTCTGCAGCCTCAGGTAACCCACCTCACCTACCTCAGTCTCCTAGCCTCCTAGCTCAATTCCTCTTGGCTATCCTAGCAGTGCAGTATCTCTCCTATCGTTCTGGCTAAGCTCCTCTCTCTCCAGTCTCCTGCCTCTCCTGCTCCAGAATTCTGACTGATCTGAAGAAAGAAAGAGGGAGGGGAGGGACCAGAGAGAGAGAGAAGAATAAATGAAGAGAGAGGGGGAGGACAGAGAGAAGGCAGGGCAGAGAGGGGGGGAGGACAAAAACAGGGGGAGGGCAGTGAGGGGGAGAGCAGAGAAAGGGGTAAAACGTAGCGGAAAAAGGATTGTATGTTTTTAGAAGAGGGGGTGGGTAGCGAGTGTGGAGGAGAAGGAGATGGAGAAGGAGGTAGAAGTGGGGGGAGGGGGGGGTATACACCGGACTCAGCTTTTCCCTTGTGCCGTATGGTTTTTATAACTCTGCCACCCCCCTCTCTCCACACACACACACACACACACAGACACACACACACACACACACACACACACACACACACATGCACACCAACACCACCGCAGTAATAGAACTCTCCAAAAGAATGGAAAATATCCCCAGATCGTTCTGTCTGTCTTCTCTCCAGTACTTCCAAACCAGACTGCAAGAGCGAGATGGGAACTGGAACCTCCATCTAACGGCCTTCCAGGTGTTTCTTTAACCCGAACTACCCCTTCCTTTACCCCATCTGCCCATCCACCCCTCTCTGTACTCCATCTAGCTTTCTACCCCCAGGGTAGAGCCAAACATTGTCAACATCAGGCGCTTAGCCCAATCCTGGGACAACGTCTGGAAGTGGGTTTATATGGACTTCCAAAGTCTGTAAGGTTTTTAAGCTGTATTTAATATTATGTTCTGTTGGAGTCATATTGTTATAGTGTCCAAAAAGATTCTGGGTTTTTGTGAAAACCTGTTTTTATTCACCCACCTACCCATCAACCCTCCTCTTTACCCATCTACCACTCTCTTTATCCCTTCGACTCCTTACAATGTGGATTAGAACAATCAGTATGAGTTAGGTCTGTGCACTAGGTAGATCTGTGTGCTGGTATTTTCTGTAAACTAGTTGTGACTGTGTTCTATGCAGACTCGACCTGCATACACAGTCTGCGCTAGCTGGATCTTTGTGTAAAAGTTAGGTTTGTGTGCTATGGAAACAATAATGGTCCATGGGTCTGTGTGCAACATATTTTTTTGATTGTGTGTTATGTAGATTAGCACATTAGCCCTGCATACACAGTCAGTACTAAGGTTTGCTAGGCTATAGTAGGAAGTCTGTGTGCTAAGTACCCAGTGTGTGGTAATTAGTCATACTGTGTATCCAAGGACAGTCGGACTGTGGAGTTCAGCACATGCACAGGAAATGCCTGTCCTGCTACAGCGGTTGAACTATTAACCAAAACAAACAGACAAACCTCGCCACTTCCACAGAACCCTGGAAATCCTAGGAGGAACCCAGAACAATGTGTCAAATAAAAGAACCAGGCCAACCTAAATAACCTTGAGAACCCCAAACTCAAGAACACGGAGAACCCTGAGCCCAGAGAACATAAATAAATCTTGAGATCAGAGAACCTCAAAAGAAATTATGACTTTTCTAGTGACTTGACGGTCTTGGGATCTTGGGTAAAGTTGAGAGAACCTAGAAGAGAACAGAGAAATGTAAGGAGTAAGGAGAGCACTGTAAGGAGTTGCTTCAGGAGCTGCTTTGCAGCTGAATAAGCTCTCAGAAGGAGAGATGTGGTCAGGTCAGTATCCCCATCTCCACTTATCCTTGCACACATTTCCCCTCTCCCTCCCTTCCTCCTCTCCCTTTCACCTCATTTTCTAGACCCCTTGCTAGCCTCTTCTGTATTCCATCCGCTTCTCTTCTCTTGCCCCTTCTCTTCTCCTGCCGTCTTCACCCGCTAAACTCTACCCACACCCCCCCCCCACACCCCCACTGGCTGTCCTTCCTACCTCGCTGCCCCTGTGTTTGACTCCCCCTCCCTCATCCCCCCCCACCCCCATCTCCCTTCACCCACTCACATCTCAGGTTTCATCTGCTTTTTCTATTACTGCTTCTGATCGCGTCCGCTCTATCGGCTCCTCCCCCTCCCACCGAAGGCTCCTCATCTCCGCCTTGGACCCGCATTCCAGAAGAGGAATGGATAGAACAGACATTCTGTCTCCTTCTCACCTAGACCTCCAGTCCACTTCCACACCCAGACATCCGGCCCACATCAACACTTAAACCTCCAGTCCACCTCCACACTCAAACCTCCACACCCAGACGTCCACACCAACACTCAAACCTTCCGTTCACATTAACACTCAAATCTTCAGTCCACATCAACACTCAAACCTTTGGCCCACATCAACACTCAAACCTTTGGCCTACATCAACACTCAAACCTTTGGCCTACATCAACACTCAAACCTTCAGTCCACATCAACACCAAAACCACCAGTCTGTTGTTCACCCAGACCTCCAGTCTGCTTCCAAGGAGCAGCTTCCTACTGGATAGCTCCCAGTTGTGGGCCATGACCTCCCCTGGCCCCTCTACTCTTCTTCTCGTGGCCCCTCAACCCATTTCCCTAGCACTTTCCTCTTCCCCTAGCCCTTGCCTTCTTTCCTAGCCCCACACCTTCTCTCCTATCTTCTCACCTCCCCTTCTTACTACCTAGACTCCATATCAGACACAGTTTAGATGTTTTGTTTAATTTGTTTGTCAGATTTCTCGACTGCTCACAATGCACTGGGGCTTTGGCTACATGCTGAAACAATTACCCAGAGAGTCATGCGGTCACCCTCTCAGGCTACATCTGCATGAATGGGAAAAAGATGTGCTTCTGTCCAAAGAATGGTTATTCTGTCCACACTGCGGAAATCATTGAGTTTGTCTATCAGTGGGGGGTTTCAAAAGCAAAGTGACTTGCTAAAGCACTCTCTTTGCTCATTTAGGCAAATACACAGATGACTGGGAGGGCCATGTACAATCACATTTAGTCATTAAGCAGACACTCTTATCCAGAGCAACGTACATTAAGTACAGGGACATTTCCCCTGAGGCAAGCAGGGTGAAGTGCCTTGCCCAAGGACACAACATCATGTTGACACAGCTGGGGTTTGAACCAGGTACCTTTCCATTACCAGCCCAACGCCATAACCGACTCAGCCACATTACTCCCATCAACATACTCTTCGTTCTAAACATTTAAACACCTGTGTCAGGAACTAATAGATCACCTATCCACATGAAGCTCAGTAAGAGACATCAGACTATACTAAGAGATGATCTATCCTCTCTTGGCTTAGCCAAGACTGTCATGCTGTACTAATAGATCCCCAATGTTTTTTGGTTCAGTCAGGGGCGACAGACTGTACTAACAGATCACCTATCCTCCTTTGACTCAGCCAGATACATTCTACTGTACTAATAGAATATGTCTGTGATAGGGAAGACTATACTGGCTATAGAACTGACACATGGAGCATTAATTCACCAGATGGAATATTCTCAGTTTTTCCATTACCCCCCACCCCACCCCCCCGACATGCTTTCTTTCCAAACCCCCTTCCCTTCTCTTTCTTTCTCCTCCATTCTCTACCCTCTACTTTACTTCACGTCCCTCTCTCTCTCTCTCTCTCTCTCTCTCTCTCTATCCAGCTCTCTCTGTCATCCCCATCTCCCCACTCCCTCACTTTCTCTCTCACACAGAGGCAGTGAGGAATGACTTTGCTCCAGTGCGGTCTATAACAGGTCTATGTGGCAGTAGCATGGTAGAACCATTAACAGTAAGATGACATTCAGAGCCAAGCAGAGCCACATAAAGCTGCAAACTAGAGCTATTCCACTTCCTGTCTCTCTGTCTGCTGGTCTCATGGAGCCCCAATTCCTACCTCTTCTAGCCTGTCTTCTAGTCCCCTCTGGTAACCCTGCTGACCTCCTCACCCCTCCCCTCCACCACAATACTACACCCCAAGGACCCCTTAATATGGACCCCCACCCCCCTACCCTCACCCTGCCCATTGCAGCCTACTTCTCTTCCTCTCTTTCTCTTCTCTCCTCACCATCTCCCCAGGACAAGAGCAGAGAGAAACCAAACCTTAACCTCAGCCAGACCCCAACTTAATCTGAAACCAGACCACAATTTAACCTCAACCATACTTCAACGGAAACTCAACCATGCTTAAATTCAACCTCATCCAGATCCAAATTTAAGTCTAAACAGACTGCAACTTAACCTCTACCAGACCCCAATAACCTCCATCAAACTTCACCTTAACCTCAACAAGATCCCAACTGAACCCTAACTGAAACACAATTCAACCCACTCTGGAATGGTCCCTCTTCACACCATGGTCCAGGCATCCATGTGTTCCAGAAGGTTCCTATCTGACTGAGCCAATGTGTCCATAGCTGGGTCTGTTTTTGGACAGGGGTAAGGTTTCAGCGGGGCAGGAAATACCTTCACACAAAAAGGAAATGTCTGCTGTTGTACAGCCTGCTTCTCATCTGGATGGATATGAGGAACTACTGAGAGTTTGTCTGAACCAGTACCTAGTCTTAAACCTGACTCGGTACCTTTAAACCAATACCTACACCTGACTCAGTACCTATAAACCAGTGTGAGCATAGACACACTTACACTCTAGAACCAGTATCTCTAAAGCCAATATTTAGAACGGTCACTGACAATCCTACATCCTTGCACACACACACCTATGGCAGCAAGTATCGGCTGAGACTGCCAATCATCAGAAGAATTGGGAAGGGTTCTGGGTTACAGAGCAGGACCACAGGAGTCAGTCAGCTGGAAGACGGACAGAACAGCAGTGACTCTAGCTGGTGAGAGAAGGGCACAGCAGGTCTCCGAGGGAACTGAGGTCTTGGGAAGGGAGACCCATACTGCTTTGAAACACCTCTCTCTCTCTGTGTGTGTGTCTGTAGGTCAGCAGTCTCCAACCCTGTGCTGGTAGTTATCCAGGAACGTTGTGGGAGAGTCCTTGTGTCAACTGCTGGCACTCTCTGCTGGTAGCGTTTGTTACTGCAGCCTGGGAGCTTCATTAACAGTAGTGGCCGTAACTTCCAAGGGTGAGGGTATGTCACCTGGGAGACAACCACCAGGAGGCTTAAAAAGATGGAGGACAAAGATATGGATGTTGTCAGGTCAACGACTGAAGTCAGAAGCCCAGAGAGAAAAAGGTACAGAAAGAAGAAGATGGGCAGAGAGGTAGAGGAGAAGATGGCAGACAGTAGAAGACCTGTGACTTCCCTGGCAGTGACAGCCAAGATGGAGGCATTAAAACAGCAGCCAGTCTCCCGCTAGCAAACCATCTGAACGATGACCCAACAGGAACTGGGTAACATCAAAAATGGATCCTCCAAAGGTTTCTCAATGAGTTTTCCTGTTCGTTTTTCCTTGTCTTCCTTGAGGGCTGAAGTTGGCTGATTTGACATACGTCTGACCTCTCAGTTCACAGCCTGGGAGAGGGAGAGTGGAAGGCTGGCAGCAGACGCTCAGTGTATATCAGAGCAGAGGTCAGCTCGAACCAAATCAAATCAACATTTATATGTGTAGCCCTTTTTACAAGCAACTTCAAAGAGGGCTTTACATATGCCCATAGAACTGCCCCTCAACCAACCTAAACCCTCAAGGAAAACAATTAAAAAACTCCCAGAAAAACTCTCCAGGGAGAAAAAAACGAAGAAACCCTGGAAAGAGCAATTCCCATCCTTCCGAAATGGTCGGTGAAAGAGAGGAGCAGAACACAGGCTACACATCTAGAAAACTCTTTCATCTACTGTAGAAAGAGTTCATTGGAAACATCAAAACCCAACGCTGAACTTGGGTCTGAGGTAGCACAAAGTCAGTTTAGGATCAGAGCTAAGATGTTAGAGGTGGACAATATAGTCCCTGATCCTGCTCAGCTGAAAGAAAGTTCAAGGAGCCCTCAAAGTAGAAGTGAGCTTCAGTCGCTCGGAGAGTGGCCAACATTAAATTGAACTTCACAACAGCAAATCTCATCACTCTGGCGAGCAACCTTTGTTCTGAAATTGTCAAAAGGGCTGAGAAGGTCCTCTCCACTGGAAAGAAGACCTTAGAGTCTTCCAAAATTACCTTTTTTAATAGATGGACATTTAACATGACATGATGTGGATTTAAGACTTCAGGAATGAAAGTTATGAAGATGTATGTTGTCATGCATGTGTGTGTGCGTGTGTGTGTGTGTGTGTGTGTGTGTGTGTGTGTGTGTGTGTGTGTGTGTGTGTGTGTGTGTGTGTGTGTGTGTGTGTGTGTGTGTGTTTGTCACCAACCCTGACAGAAAGAGCAATGTTGTAACTTCTCTACTTGGTTATCACTCACAACAGCACAGTACTAAGAGTGAAAGTCCTTCAAAAGTTAAATCACTTAGCCCTTACACTTGGTTTTTAAGGGTAGGGGCTAAGACTAAGATTAAGGGGTAAAACGGAATTGAGATTGGCCGTTATTCTCAAAGCAGAGGACAGTACGTTCCTGAGCATAGACATTGTTCCTGAGAGCAAAAATCAACCAACGCTACGCAAAGACGTTTCAGAAACTAGCCAATCACGAAGCACGTCGTTATCACAGGCCAGAAATCTGTCGGACGCCATGATTCTTGTTTTCTTTCAGAGAGGGTAGCTAGCTAACAGCCGGAACAGCTGACAGGGAAACAGCCTGCTAGCTAGTAACAAAGGAAACACGCAACCGCCATTGCTGTGACTGGTATGATCTTACAGGTAAAACACCAAACCTCAATGTGCGAATACGAATGAGAGTTTAACGTTCGTTTCTTTTCTGTGAATTACTGAAACCCCTAGTTAGTTAGCTAGCTGTGTTTGGGTACTAAATAATTAGCCTGCTAATGCTAACATTAGCTGTGCCCTAGCACTAGAGCTAGCAAAATAGCTAACAATGAAAATAATTGCCCACACAGCTTTGGTAGTTCTACTAGCTAGCCAAGCTAGCTGTTATTTGCTAACCTGTTTAGCACATCATCTGCTAACAAAACGTGGTAATCCATGAGGGATGCCTTTCTGTTCGTTACCCTGGTAGGACTTGGAAGGTTATTTCTTTGTAAGAAATAATAGTAAACGCCAGCTAGACTCAAATAAAAACAGGGCACTGAATACAAGTACTTCGTTCTTTACGTTGTTGTTGTTTTTCTTAGCGCGCTGGTCAATTAATACATTGTTGGGTACATGATGTAGTATACGGAATCTAATCAGCCATTGATTCATACATTAAACACTGCGTTAAGGAGATAGTTACCTATTCTAACCATATACAATTAACTGGGATGTGTTATTTCAGATCAGTTAGTTATAGCTGCAAGAAAAAACCAACGCGTCTATTCAGAAGTTTCTGTAATGTTAGCACTAGCTATAATTGGTAGGTTGCAGCAATGATGCAAACAGAGTAACTTCAGTATATTGGCGATATCATCTAGCTTGTGATTTCATCTCGACCTGTATTTACATGGATCAAACACGCACAAGGAATTTGGATGGCATTGAATGGCATTCATATCAAGTCAAAGTATACCTTAATGCATCTTAGGCAATTAGCTATCTGGCCAGAATAGCCCAAACAAGCCCCGCACGACTAAAGCATGTTACATAAACTTCAAGAACTGCACGCATAGTACTGACTGCCTGGTTACAACTAGCTGGTTATCTTCTTCAATGGTTGATCTAAAAGGGTTCATGTGCTGGAGAGTGGTCCACTGAATGGGACGTGTATTACGTGCTCCACGTCCAGACAGTCTTTCTGGAACACTGCGTTACCCTAATTACAATCGTTGGGGGGTAATCAGAAGTCCCAGTTGCAGGCAGATTTGATTGGTCGATCGGTTATGTAAACACGGCCGGTGGTGAAGTTAGAGCCATGAGGCAGACGAGACTAACGGCGGCTCAGCCAACTGAACGTATCGGACTTATCAACATCAGTGTCCTGTTCAGGTTGGTCCGACCTTGCCGTGCGTGCGTGTGACAGAGATAGGGATTTTTTTCATGTCCTTCATCGGTTAGATGTTGGTATTTTGTGAGAACAGGTCAGGCTGTACGGGAACACATGTTGAATGTGAGCGTGGGTTTACATTTAGCTGCTCAATTCTCTTATCCAGAGCAACTAACAGCAAGGACAGGGACCCCGAGGCAAGTACGGCCTTGACCAAAGACACAACGTCAAGTTGCCTTAGCCGGAAATCGAAATGACAACCTTCTGATCACTAGTCACTTGACCAGTCCAACGCCCTAACGACTCAGCCACCCGACTCCCTTCTTACCTGTGCATTGTGCTCCAGTGTTACAGGAATGCCCAAGGAGAAATATGACCCCCCTGATCCCAGGCGGATGTACACAATCATGTCCAGCGAGGAGGCGGCCAGTGGGAAGAAGTCTTACTGGGCAGAGCTGGAGATCAGTGGTGAGGACTGGGTCCCAGTTTACCCATGCATGTAGCGACAAAGACACAAAGTTAATACATTAACCCTTGTGTTCTCTTCGGTGGCCAGAATGACCCAAAACTATGTTTATTCAGATTACTTTATTGATCCTGAGGGAAACTCCTTCATATTAACACACTCACATTTACATTTTAGTCATTTGACAAATGCTCTTATCCAGAGTGACTTACAGCAAGTACAGGGACATTCCTTGGAGACGAGTAGGGTGGAGTACTCAACGTCCTTTTGACACAGCTGGGGCTCGAACCGGGGACCTTCTGATTACTAGCCTGACTGCCTAAACGACTACGCCACATGACTCCCTCCCACACACGCACACCCACAATGAGACAGAGAATGTATGTGCTTGAACTCAGACTAAACTAAATATTTCTGATTTATGTGCAGCATTGCTTTTTTTCCCATTTACAGGGGAAAAATGTAACCTGCTTTATTTCAGGGTTAAAGGTGGGGTCTTTTTGACCCTTAGGACAGGGGGAGTTGCAGAATGTGGAGAGCACAAGGGGTTCAATTAGAGGCAGTACTGATGCACTGTCGATGCACTAGAGTAGTGTTGGCCACCCCTGCACTAGAGACATTGATAGTTGTTGGTAGGCCAAACAAAGCTTCTACTAACCCTCTAACCCCATCTTCCTCCCTGCCTCCCAGGCAAGGTGCGGAGCCTGAGTACAGCGTTATGGTCGCTGACTCACCTCACAGCGCTCCACATCAGCGACAACTCCCTCTCCCGCATCCCACCCGACATCGCCAAGCTCCACAACCTGGTCTACCTGGACCTCTCCTCCAACAAGATCCGCAGCCTGCCAGCAGAGCTGGGAAACATGGTGTCTCTCAGGTCTGACTACATTTACATTTAGTTATTTAGCAGGCACTCTTATAATAATAATAATAATGATAATAATAATACCTCATTTAGCAGGCACTATTATAATTATAATAATACCTTATTTAGCAGACACTCTTATACTACTACTACTAATAATAATAATACCTCATTTAGCAGACACTTATCCAAAGTGACTTACAGCAAGTACAGGCACATTCCCCCCTGAGGCAAGTAGCGTAAAGTACCATCATGTTGACACTGCCGGGGTTCGAACTCGCTACCTTCTGATTACTAGCCCGCCTCCCTAACAGACTGCACCACATGACCCCTGGCACTACAACTCCCATCAGGCATCCCCTTGCTTTCCCAAACGAAGCCCTGGATTCTTTTCCGGTTTATGTGAGGCCTGGTGTGACCCCCAACCTCCTCTTTCTACTTCCTGTTCTCCAGGGAACTCCTTCTGAACAACAACCAGCTGCGTGTGCTGCCGTTTGAGCTGGGCAAGCTATTCCAGCTTCAGACCTTGGGGCTGAAAGGTGAGTCTCGTACCCCTGCTAGCCTGGAGGGTGATTGGACGATCCTCGGAATGAACAGTTATTTTATTGGAAAGCGGGCTGGTAGTGGGTGTGTCCAGACACAGCCAGCTAGAGAGCTGGTTGGTAGTGGCTTGGTGTTTTGGCTGACCGTGTGTGTGTTCTCTCCAGGCAACCCTCTGGCCCAGGAGATCATGAGTCTGTATCAAGAACATGATGGAACCAGACGCCTCCTCAACTACCTGCTAGATAACCTGGCCGGCACCAAGAGAGGTGTGTGCGTGTGTGCATGCGCAAGAGAGGAGGGAGTTAAAGTGTGATCTATTCTGCAGTATCTGACGTCTCTCCTGTTCTCCTCTTTCTTTCTCCCCCGTCCTCCTCTCTGCCCTCCTTCAGTCTCTCCCGAGCAGCCCCCCCAGCGCTCTTGGGTCGTTCTCCAGGAGCCAGACCGGACACGCCCAGCAGGTAGACACACACACACTCGCTGCACACACCCTGCACAACCACCTTCATCCACAGTCTCTCGTCCATTCTCGCTGTACCTTCAGCTGTAATCCGCATGTGTGCATCTGTTTGTGTGTGTCTTTCTGTGTGTGCGTGTGGCTACAGCCCTGTTCTCGGTGATGTGCTACAACGTGCTGTGTGATAAGTACGCCACCCGCCAGCTGTACGGCTACTGTCCGTCTTGGGCCCTGAGCTGGGACTACAGAAAGAAGAGTATCATGCAGGAGATCATGAGCTGCAACGCTGATATCATCAGCCTGCAGGTACACAGACACACATAGAGATACCAAGATATACACATGTAGAGAGACAAGCATACATTTACATAGCCTCGCATATAAACACATTCGGAGAGAGACACTTCATCCACACACACACACGTCTGAGGTTTTCCCTGGTCTCCCCCCCCCCCCCCCCCTGGATAGGAAGTGGAGACGGAGCAGTACTACAGCTACTTCCTGCCAGAGCTGAAAGAGCAGGGCTATGAGGGCTTCTTCAGTCCCAAGTCCCGGGCCAGGACCATGTCTGAGTCAGACCGCAAGCACGTCGACGGCTGTGCCATCTTCTACAGGACCGAAAAGTGAGTTCCATAGTTTACATTCGGTCATTTAGCAGGCGCTCTTATCCAGGGGGACTTACAGCAAGTACAGGGACATTCCCCCTGAGGGGAATAGGGTGAAGTGCCTTGCCCAAGGACACAGAGTCATGTTGGCCCAGACAAGGTTTGAACCAGGTTCCTTTTGAGCACTACCCCGAATCCCTAACCGCGCACCCAAACGACTCCCTGCCACATGACTGTTACAGACGTCTGTTTTTTGAGGCTGACTCGAATCGTCTCCCTGCAGGTTCAGTGTGGTTCAGAAACACACAGTGGAGTTTAACCAGCTGGCCATGGCAAACTCGGAGGGCTCGGAGGCCATGCTGAACAGGGTGATGACCAAGGACAACATCGGGGTGGCTGTGCTGCTGGAAGTCCGTAAGGAGATGATGGAGCAGAGCGGTGAGCACACGCACATGTGTATATATGTATGCATACCGTGTACATACTTCCCAACCGTAGAGTATATACACACCCATATTTTTTATATATTCCTATTCTATCTTTATGTATGGTTATTTTTTTATTTCATTCTATCTGATCCCAGACTGTTTTTTTGGAACTTTCTTTTTTATTTGGAAATGTTTATGAACACATTCATATTCTGTGCATACATGTTAGAAAACATATCCATAGTTTTTTGTTGTTTTTTGTTTACATACACATACTGTACGAACAACAGTATCCCACCCGCCCCACCCTCTTGAACTTGATCCCAGACTGTTTGTTTAGTTAAATTTCTTTAGTTTAACATACTACTTTTGTAGTTAATTAATTAATTATTAGGGCAGTCCCATTTAAGTTTATTGTTTACTCCATCCAGCCACAGTAAATTCTGTGTTTGTGCAACTTACATGGTAAAGATAGGCACTACCGGTGGTAGGATTCTTGCCTACCATGTGCTGGGCCTGGGTTTGATTCCTGGCCAATGCATTGAACATTGTGTGCGCCTGCTGAATTTCCCCACTGTGGGACTAATAGTGTAATCTTTCAAACCGATTCTGAATATGCTAAGGTGCGCTGATATAACCTGCTCCAGCCATACACATTCATATATTTGATGGGACTTCTATCGCTCTCCTTTCCTCATCTCTCTCTCTCTCCTTTCCTCATCTCTCTATCTCTCCTTTCCTCATCTCTCTCTCTCTCCTATCCTCATCTCTCTCTCCTTTCCTAATTTTTCTCTCTCTCTCTCTCTCTCTCTCTCTCTCTCTCTCTCTCTCTCTCTCTCTCTCTCTCTCCTTTCCTAATCTCTCTATCTCTCACACACAGCAGGGAAATCCCTCCATGGCATGGAGAAACAGCTCCTCCTGGTGGCCAATGCCCACATGCACTGGGACCCGGAGTACTCGGATGTGAAG